>OZ026824.1:802259-1402259 GCA_964023185.1 Macaria liturata | reverse complement strand
ACAGGGATATCAAAAAAGCAGTATTCCTAGTTAGATAAGTCAAATATGTTATTTAAGTTAACTGTTAAGGTAAATAAATTATTCTTATTCTTATTCTAGATTCATGGGGAGAGTCATTTATCGTGGTAAGTGTCTAAATCTATCCACAGATAATACGCGTCTTGAGAGTTTGTGATTAGCCTAGGTTTCCAACGAAGCTTGTACAAGAAATATGTGTGACTAGTGGTCGCATTTTTTCAGGATAAAAAGAGGCCTAAGACACTCTTAAGACCTCATACTATCTACATACCAAATATCATGATGATCCGTTCAGCCGTATTTGCGTGATAAGCGTTTAAATAAACAGAGAGGCAAAAAATATTAAAAACTGCTGAAACGTGTTTTATTTATCGATTTAAAGTATACTCCAATTTTTATTTCTAATATCTCAATGTTCACACTTTTGACTCTCTTCGGCTTTATTATACGTATTGATAAATAAAAATATCTCATCCCATGTTATCAAACACAAGCAATAACTTCAAGGCTGCGTTTTACTATCAAGTTTCACACCCCGCTGATGCAGCCTCTGAATAAGACTCATGAAAATTTAATCCCAAAAAAGCTTCTTTAGAGCTTCAATAAAGGCGAGCTTCCTGAAAGTATCAGCTGCCAAAGCCCGTTTTACGGTTTTTTGCGTACCATGAATCTTTGTGTATGTTGTCGGATGTAAGAGAATCAGCTTTTTTGACAAAATCCTAGGCAACATAACCTATATTCTTCGGCTTAACTCAAGAGCTAAATTGTTTATAACTTAAGTTATTTTTCTCAAGGTACACACAATTCATCATCATCAGCCTTAAGACATACAATTACAATTTGTACGAATACAACTACGATAACAGTTAGCGAGTTAATTTAGAAATTTTAACAATTTAAGTAAAAAAAGATACATTATGTAATCTTGAAACAAATGGAAATAATTTTAATAGGAGAGACGAAAGTTTAAAAAACCCCAAGAAGTTAAGTTCTCAACCCCAGGGTCACCCATACTCTTGTAAACTAGACAAACAGACCAATTTCCCGCTCGCCCTCTCGCACGCCATAAATCTACTGCTCCCATGAAACCCCATCAAAACATGGGAGACTTATTGACGTTGTATCGATGTATTTGAATTTCAAAGTTCAAAGCAGAGCTTAGTTTTTATGCATCGATCTAACCGAGCTTACGGTGGTCGGCACAGACGTGATTGGACTTTCTCGCTATATACTGCAAAGAGTAGGAAATTAGGTACAGATATTTCATTTGAAATCAATAAAATATTTCAAAACATTTCACACAGTTAAACTTTCTATTGGAAAATGAGCGAAAATAATCGCGCCTGGCAGTTAGTAGACCGTAGCCTAGTGGTTAAGGCGTTCGGGACGGTAATCCGAAATACGCAGGTTCGAATCCTGCCGGTCGTGATTATTTTCGCTCATTTTCCAATAGAAAGTTTAATTTAAAACAACCATAGTGCAGGTTTAGCACTTAATAAAAATTAACTCATAATTTCACACAGTTTATTAAATAGGTAAGTGTGTGGTTTTATCTTCTTCTGATATAAAGGTTCACCTTTTCTTAGAGTCACATATTTTCAAGTCATTTTCATATCATTTTTCAATAAATAGGAAAGTGTGTGGTTATATCTTCTTCTGATATAAAGGTTCACCTTTTCTTAGAGTCACATATTTTCAAGTCATTTTCATATCATTTTTCAATAAATAGGTAAGTGTGTGGTTTTATCTTCTTCTGATATAAAGGTTCACCTTTTCTTAGAGTCACATATTTTCAAGTCATTTTCATATCATTTTTCAATAAATAGGAAAGTGTGTGGTTATATCTTCTTCTGATCCTATCGTCCACCTTTCCTTAGAGTCAAGTTTTCAATCCAGCCTTTGGCCTTCATATATGGCCTATTATCTGGCGTAAGTACGTATGAGAAACAGCCATAAGCTGAAATTTACGGTAATCAAAGACTAATCGCTGTACTTTAGTAATTGCATTGACATTGCTCACCCATAGTTATTTCTCGATCAATATAAAGAAAAGGTGCATTCAAGTAGTGTGCTAAACAATTGAGGCAGACAACGACGAGTAGAACTAAGTACGACCAAAACCATAGTATTTAAGTAAAAATAACTAAGCTATGTAATGTAACTGTAATCTAACTTCAGCTAGTGTTAAAATTGTAAATATCATTCATATATGGAATCATCCAATCTTTTTCTTCTTTTCTAATGAGAGTGACCAATTCTGGTGTCGGAGACTTTATCAAGCCGCCCTAAGGGCCTCTGACATGTCTTAACGACTGCCGTACTATACAAACCGCCGGGCCCTACAATTTAACGTGTCATTCGACCCACAGAAGCGCCTAAAATAAAATGCCACTTTTTCGGTCACCCATCCAAGTACTGACCGCGTCGACCTTTGTTTAACATTGGTAATCGCAAGCGATTGCCTCCGCTAACTGAGCTGTGGGCGCTTCTACACACTATCATCCAATTATGAGTAATACTTGCCAACAATTGACTATTAAATAGAGTTGTCCTATCTATTAGACCATTAGCATTCATATTCTTTGCCGCATACCCATATCGACTACAAATTGCGGAGAGCCGCACCAAAGAAAATAATATTGTTTCTTTGGCAAATATTTACCCCTTCTTATTTCGTGTGTCTTCTGCAGCGAATACGTAAAAGGAATATTGATGCAGAATTAACAAATACTCTTTTAATGTTTATTTTATACGGATTTTGAGAGGTTTTGCTGGGGGAGTGTTTTTATTGGATTTCCTTTCTTGTTATTTTATTCTTGTGAAACTTAAAGTGCTGGTTTGTTATTTTCTAAAAATGTCTGTAGCTTAAATTGATTCTGATACAAACTGAAGTAGGTACTTTAAAGTAATAGTTAAATGGAAACCTTTAGTGTTAGTAGATATGGTTAAAATATAAGCCAACTTTATACCTGTAAGTAAAACAGGTGACAGATAGGTTATACAATCCATATATAAAAGGTAAGACACAAAATGTTAAAAAGCTGTCAAGCTCGATTATCGTCTATATAGTGGTTTTGTTTCGGAACATTTTTATGGTCATAATAATCTCAAAAAACACTAAAAACATTGGATAATAAAATTGTAAGTACAGAATAAAGGAGGTAAACACTAAAATTACGTCTAATAATTGGTTTTGTAAAATGTAAGCGACTAAGACACACGGAAACTATAAAACAAAATAATTAAAAAAAAAACATGCCACAAAATTCTTAATATGCTTCTTTAAACATCGGCATAATCAACTTATTTACCAATATCATTATGCAACCTCGCAACATATTCATGACAATCAAAACACATTCCCATTCAAACAAATTAAAGCTATGTTACTAATCTAATTTTCCGGAGCAGTATTTTGTAACAATTCTCAAATCAGGCAAACGAGATATGGTCACCGCTGATTACCGTCATTATGCTTAATTTAAATATTCTGTCAAAGGAACGGTCTACTTGGTACAGTCGCGAACAACACTATAGTAAAGCAATATGTTTTTTCTTTCGGAGGACAGTGTTAAAAAGACACTTTGGTATTGGGCATTTGCTAAAAAAATTATGAACTCACTGTTTCTTCGTATTTGTACCTTATTTCAAGTGCTTTGGATGTCTTTTTTTAAGAGGTTGATATATTATATTCAACACAACTTACAATACATAATAGGCAATTATAAAATAATAATTATAATATTATTATGATTGCCCATTATTATTATTGGTTAACAACACAAACGTTTGCTTAGTGTGGGGCTAGATATCGAAGTGTGCAATGTCGCGGAATATTTATTCATTATTTATTTATTTAATTACGAGTGACTAATTAAAAACTATTTTTAATAAACTATGAAAATACAGTTTCGTTTAATGATTTGTTTCAATTTCAGCTTTGCTTAATTGACAGTCATACATCATATATTTCATTGGCTAAGACACTTTTCTGTATCACTGTACATTATTGCGTGACAAAAAAATATGTGGAACGAGTACAACTTTATAAATTGCGCTTGTTTATTATATAAAATGTCTAGTGTTATGACAAATTATTATATTGGACCATTTTAAATGTAGGTACTGTTTATAATATTTTGGGTATATACATACATCATCATCAATATCAGCGTGTAATCGTCCACTGCTGGGCATAGGCCTCTGTTCTAGTACGCCACTCGTCACAGATTGATCCAGGTGCTCCCTGCGGTTGTTTTAATATCGTCAACCCACTGCATTGGTGGGCGACCTCTGTTACTACGGCCACTCATGGTTTATACAGACATGAGACATATTTAAATAAAATTGGCATCGAAAGAGGCGGGACGCATATGATCAGCATTGGGATAACATAGATTATTACAACACACTTTACTTGCATCACTAACAGTGTTTTATTTTATGTGTGATCTTTGTATTGTATTCTGTATTACCTACGTTTTACATAATTTTCTCAACATAAACACACACAAAACACAATACATGTGCCCATAATTGCTCATTGTAGCATTATAAAATGTTTTTTTGTTTTTTTTTTTATGTTTCAGCCGTCTCCACGCCTGACGGATGGAATGGAGCGACTAATCATTTGAGGTAGATTTTGGTAAACGATAGTGCATGGTCCCGAGAGCGAGATGAGAACAAAGTAACATAGAATTTTATTAACATAATTATAGCGACATATTATACTGAAACAACGCGAGAGAAATCACAGACATCCACTAACTTTGACTAATACATTAAAAACTTTTTAAATTCACAAAATGCATCGAGCCCGTCTAAATAGCAAAATAATCCAAATCATTATTAGCTACGGATGCGCGTGCGATTCTGCCGAGGTCATCGATCCGAACACTCGGTCAAGGTTTATCTCGAATAGTGCCACAGATCACCGCTAGATGGCGGTAGCTGCAACTGAAACAAATTTTCACAAGTTATGAAGAAAAGTTATATTTTCCATTCTCTTATTATTTAATTCCTAGTGTAGGTTCCTTCTATGTGATCGAGTTTTGTTCTTGGTAAAATATTTTAAGCCATTGTCAAACGAATCTGTTGTACATTTTGTATAAAACAATGACTAAAGTAGTACTTAAAAACTATGTGCATGATGGCAAGCGATTATTTCAATAATGAAGCATGCTTTGCTTACCCAGCAAGAACCTAATCACTGATTTTCAAACAACGGAATGTTGTATAAGTAGTTCCTCAAGATTTCGGTGTTTAAGAAATCTGTAAAGTATGTACATAATTATGCAATCTTGTTTACATAAAGTATGCTCCATTAATAAAATAATATAAAAACTATACGTGTCTTTATTATATAAACTGTAAACATATTGTTAATAGATTTGATATAATGTTAAGATTAGATAAACAAAGTGGAGTATAAAAAAATAAATTTTTAAATAAAATAAAAAATCAGACTGATTATCTCAACTAAACCCCTTCCCATTTACAATTGCCTACGAAGTGTCAGAATTATCATTTGTAAGTGTAAGCAGAGGCCATAAAATTGTACTCAATGGTCTGTCGCTCGTAAAACAAATCAAATTAACTATACAATGACTGACACCCGGATTCGACTGTTTTATGGCTGATTTTAGATGTGATAACCGTGTTTTTAATTCGTACGGTGGAGTGAACTTCCTGTTTAAGGCTGTGGGGTCTAACAGGTCAGTGGTTTTGTTAAATAACTATGGTTAATGCTGGACTTTAATCGCTAAATATCACAATAAAATCGATAAAAGCAGCAAATGTACAAAAACATTTTAGCACAAATGTTTTTTAAGAAAATACGAAATTCTGAGATTGGCAGACCGAAAAATTGAAATTTATGAAATTTATAACATTAAAAAAAACAATTGAACTTTGTTTTATAACTCATGTTTACCAATAAAATTGACGTTTTTAAAATTATAATAATAATACTCCTTTGGTCAAGCTAAGAACTTTCGTATAATTCTTCGTAATTCGTTATGACCATTATCAAATAAATTAGTACAAAATAAAATAATACAATAATTTAGCTTACATTTATCATTTGCCACAGCCCGCGACGGCCACAGGCCGGGCCGGAAACCCGTCATTAGCCCAAATGCCCATGTTTTGGTCCAATGCCAAGATCACGGACTTTTAGTAAAAAATAGTGTTAGTGTTGCGAAACTATAGTGTTTATGTTTATCTGTTGTGGCCGCTTTACTCTGTTTTATGAACACACATTCTTGTTTGAGGAAGTAGCACTTTTGTGCATATGCATAATTGAAATTGAAATAGAAAAACGTTTATTGAGACAGATTTACAGACATTTAGCAAATATACTCTCACACACTTGCATATAATATATGAAGATCTGTCAATCAGTTATGTGGAACCACTGCTTCAGGCCAATCTTTGCAATCCATCATCTGATCATACGAAATAGTTTTTTTAAAGATAGGCTAACGCTTGAGCCCATTTGCACATTGTAGACTACAATATAGCACGCTTACCTAGAAAAACGCCGATTAACTCTCGACTTAGAGACCGATAAAATTCAAAAATTAATTGAAAATCTTCGTTTTCAAGAGGTTGGTTATAAATGGCAGTCTTCTTCTTCTTCTATCTTAGCCACTAGTTGTCTATTTCTGTACATAAGTATATATTATAAATGGCAGTAAATCCATATAAATCACTGATCAATAATATCGACAGATTCACCTTAAGTCAGTGCAATAAAGCTATTTTGGTTTTTCATACGTAAACCATGTTGTTGAGAATGTAAGGACGAGTAGGTCGAACGTTGGCGGAAGAACACGTGAGAAAGTAAATAAAACTATGTGTTATTGATTGTAAATTACATTAGAACATAATGTACAAAGTTAGGTCAAATATCTCTAAAAATGAAAATAGAAATACCGTTATCAAATTTGTTCCATGTAAATCCGAGGATTTGAGGATTTGTGTGGAATGATCTGGGAGGTCAACACGATATACATACAAATAGTTCTCTTTAACAGATACATAGGAATCTGTTCAAGAGAACTCCTTCCGGGGATTCATGAGGAATCAGCAATGAGGAATGTGGATCGAAAAGGAGGATTTTGATGTAACCACTTTCGTGATGACAGTTGCCAATCTCAACAGAAGACCAGCGCTGGATGTACATATGTTTGTATCCAGCACATGCTGAGTTGGGGCCGGGCTTAACATAAAACATATAAATACTAACGAGTAGAATAATGCATATAATTTATTTTGTGACATATAATTACAATTACATATAATTTATTTAGAATAATACAATTTATATGTGTATATTACTTATTGAATATATTGGTCTTATTAATTATTCTTAAAGCCTCCTTTCTTGATGACAGTTAACAAAACAGAGTTTTAATTAACGCAAAAGATAATAATTATACTTAGTGTACTTAATTCTTTCTTAAAATATATAAAACTTAAGGAAAATTGGAGGCTCCAACCAAACGTGAACCATTGCTAAATAAAGCAAACACGACAATTTTATGGCAACGAATATAATTTTACGTACATCTGAGATCACACATCTTTGATCTATGTATGTTGTTTTGATATTCATACGGGGCGGAATTTGCTGTAAATAAAAACGTGTAATTTCATAACTTCAAGGAAACGATTTTTTGACTTTGGAGACTTCTGTTTTTCAATATAACTAAATGATAAGAATAACATCCTTGAGTCTATAAGTGAGCTATATGCGGGCTTGTTTTCGTTACAGAAATACCCGAAACTATCAAATAATAATAATATAATAAATATTTTAGGATATGTCCTACATAATAAATATTTTAGGACGTATCACACAGCGCCATCTAGCCCCATACTTAGCTTACGCTTGTATCATGGGTACTAGATAACGGATATAATACAAATATACTTTTCTTTTGTAAATACATACTTATTATACATAGAAACGAACAGACTCAACACAAGTAATTACACATGTTAATATTCATAATTATTTGTGTTATGCGGGAATCGAACCCGCACCCCTAGATTAGAAGGCAGAGCCACTACCAACTAAGCTAACGGAGCAGTCAAAGCAATAAAAATATAGATCAGATGAGCACATAATCGTGTCTTTACAATGCACAGAAAGCCCATACATACAATATACATACAAACATGAAACAAAACTTTATCTACCATACATTAAAGACCACTTCGAAACTTCATAAAAACAACTACTCTAAAGATTTTATATTGCTTAATAATACTTACAATGATTTTTCTTAAATTACCATAAAAAGCTGTTAAAATAAACTTCGACAAAACATAATGCATCTGAACATAATTATAGCTCACCGGTCCGTGAAAAATCCAACAAAAATCTGTACATTCGTATAGAAAACACTTTATAGGCTATAGATAATCCTGTACATTAAACATCCATTTATTTATTATAACCATAAATCAGACGCTTCGAGGTGCATCACAGCCAAAGTGCAGTGCTCTTAAAATTTAACTTTTCACCTTAAAATTCAACTTTCAGTACATAGCAATAAGAATGAAAATTCATTACACTGCATACCAAACATACGCCATTTGAAACGGATTAAAAAAACTGCAACATTTTATCGCGAATTCAACTTTAACTGTTCTGAAATAGGATTCAAACTTACTCAAACGTATTGTAGCTTAACATTATCTGAACTGTTTACTTCGTTTAAATTTCGACCTTATATTGTAGAATAAAAGATTGGTTTCTGATTGTATATTTTCCAGTTTTTATGATGTTGTAAGGCTGACGGATATAAAAATTGACCTCAGCTAGGGCGTCTCTGCAAATATTTGCACATCGGATGCGGTTCGCGCGAACTAGCAGAAGATTAGCGAGAAGTTGGGAGTTTTCAGCTAACCTCATTTAGTAGGTAGTGTAGAATTTTAAAAAATAAGTAAAATGAAAGAAAAATATGTACTATTAAATTTCAGGAAATTAAGCGGATCACTACACAATACCACTACAATTAATAACCAAAACATTAATATAAAAAGGCGATAAGGCCTATAGTTAAACTACTTATGTAAATATATGTATAACCCTGAGGAAGAGCCTACACTCCACAATACAGGTACTTACATTACATCCTAGTGTGGAGTGTAGCGATCAAAATTGTATTAGAACCTAAGTTTTTGATCAATAAAGTTATCTTATCTTATCTAGTTAATATATTTATATGGCAATATTTTGGTGTGTTGTGGTAATATCTATCTTTATTATGCTCATGCACAGTACCTAGACAAAACATTGGTCAAATAGCAGGCACTTATTCTTGCAACAATAGTATTGGTACCATATAAACAGAAGAAGAGAATCCTTTTAGCGATATCCTTTTAGCCTGGAAGAGATCGCTTTTAGCGATAAGGCCGCCACTTGTGGCACTAGTATAAGTTTATGTTTGATCTATTTCTTTGTATTCTATTTTTATTTCGTGTGTTACAATAAAGAATATTCTATCTATAAACAATGTGAATAGGAAGTTGTAACCACAACCCGAATAAGTTACAGCAATGAACAAATCCCAAACAGGAATAAGCCCAACAAAGTACCAGTAAAAAACAGTTAACATCATTCCCTTCAATAAATAACAAATCATAAAGGAAAAATCACAATTTCCGACTGTCTATGGGGCACAAAAAACAAATTGAAAACATATGAATTTGACAGCAAACGAGTTTTGTGTTTATTAACACTGGTTTGAGAAACTCATATTATTTGCTTCCATTATAAGCTTTTTTGTTTTTGTGTTTCATTGTATTTTAGTGCGCCAATAAAATTGTGTCAAACTCAGTTACCAATGCTATAATAGGAATTGATATTTAAAAAACAAAACTACCAACAATTAAAAACAAAAAGACTGAATAGGTCAAAAAGTCTATAATTTAGTAATTGTATCTGATATAATATTATTACAAAAGTTAGTGTATCACCATTATTTGTCATTGTTATAGCATTAATTTATGTAGTTTACTTATATAAAAATAGTAGCTTATTCCCTAAATGTTTTGTGTAATATGTATGAAATATGTATGTATGTATGTATTTATTTATGTATATTTTGAGTATGTATTGGTCTTTTAACTAATGTATCTTATTATATTTTTTAGTACACCGCCTGTTTATAATTCTTAGTAATGTCCATCCAAAAGGTTGCCTGGAAGAAATCGCCTAAGGCGATAAGGCCGCCCAATGTGCATCACTTTAATATATTTAAGCTTATTTCCTGTTTTGTTATTTCTATGTTTTATGGTGTACATTAAAGATATATTCTATTCTATTATATTCTATTACAAACCGAGAATTAAGTCAAAACAAACTACAAATTTCTGAACTAGAATGTTAATAGTTCCCAAGTTGTACCTAAACAAAAAATAACAGAACAAAAACATTATAGTGAGAAGATTTAAGAAACCATTATCAAAATACATGGCCTTAATTGCAAATTGATTAAATTCATCAAAGATCCGTCAAGTTACGTAAAAATCACCTCAAATCACGAAAGTTTCTATTGTGTCTCTAATTAGCGTTGATTGAGATGAAATCATTTCCTCGCATAACAACGTTCAAAGGCT
Organism: Macaria liturata; assembly: GCA_964023185.1. NCBI lineage: Eukaryota > Metazoa > Arthropoda > Insecta > Lepidoptera > Geometridae > Macaria > Macaria liturata. The sequence continues at coordinate 1,391,609 of OZ026824.1, read as the reverse complement.
GAACCGTAACCGATGTGTTTTCGTGCAAAAATCACATCCTATTTGTGAATTCGACAGGGCCATAAACAATCAGCTTAATGCAAACGTTGACTGTAATTTTCAATATAACAATAAAATTATCCTTGCTAAATAAACAGCGGGACGATATGTGGTACAAGTTAAATACGACAGGCGAATGTTCCTGCTAACTGGTTGATATAATGGTTTCCTTGGAGAACATATTATATTCAATTAAACTTTTATTGGAAAATGAGCGAAAATAATCACGACCGGCAGGATTCGAACCTGCGTATTTCTGATCACCGTCCAGAACACCTTAACCAACTAGGCTACGGTCTAGTAACTGCCAGGCGCGAAAATTCACACTCATTTCCATACACTTCAGACTAAGCGGCTGATGGCACAGGCAGGTTCGAATCCTGCCGGTCGTGATTATTTTCGCTCATTTTCTAATAAAAAATTAAGTTAATCAAACATAGTGCGGGTTTAGCACTTAGTAAAAATAACTCATATATAATATTCAGTTCAGTTTACAAATTGATTGATTAAAATTATATAAGCTGCTTTAAAAGATATTAAATGTTTCAAAATATGTAATAAATAGTTATCGTGTATGTACATATGTATATGTAAGATATTAAGTTAAATCAATAACATAGCATTACAATGTCCAAGCCAATGAGTATTTGAGTATTAAAATGTCAATGTAATCACAGACAGACAGGGGGACAGATAAAACGTTAAGGAGGTGAATAATGTTCGAACTGTCCCCTTATCGCTAACAGGGGGACAGATCGAACTTTTTTGTTCGATTTGTCACCCCATGGGGACAGAGCAGGGGGACAGATCGGAATATTTCATAAAATACACACTTCTCAATCAAAAGATGATTAAAATGTAAATATTAGTACAAAACTCTGTATAAAATGGGGCCGTATGCTGTACAAATTGGGTATTTATGTATTGAGTATATTGTGCATAAAAACAGCCTTCAAATTCTCACTCTGTAGTCTCACAACTTGCACCACACAATTTCACGCCCGCCTCTATTACGCCGATGTAACTGGGTTTACGATCCAAACTATTAAGGATCAAATGGCTATATACAATGGTTGGATTTTACAATCAATGGAGACCAACTAGATAATGCTGAAGTTAATGCCCTCATTTGATTTATGGCGACCATAAACGTAGTGTCGAAATGCGTTTATGACGCCAGTTTTGTGAAGTTGCGCAAAATTTTCAAGTGGAAAGCTTTCGACGGTTAACTGGGAGATAAGTAGCTTTAACGTCGTTGGTTTGTTGCCACATGGAACTACTTGAGTTTATGGGGCTTGAGGCTGATGTTGTGGTGATTTGAAGGAACTACTCTTTGGTAGTGTAGATGAGAAGTAGATTGGTGATTTTAGGTTGCTATGGTAACGATGTTAAAGTTTTATGTGTAAGAAGAAAAACAATAACATTTATTTATTTATTTATAATGGTACACAAAACAGAATGTGTTCCCAAATATGCTAAGTATACATTTAAAGCTGGTTTTGATCAACATTGTAATATGCGTCACAATATGAATTACATAGAGCAATAATTAAACTGTACCATATTATAAAAAGCATAGGTACCTAAAAACTGAGGTACTACCAACATTTAACCTACACGAACACTTTAGCGTTTAAATTAAGTTTTCTTTATTGATTTGTGTACCTAATATCTATAATAGTAGAAATAAAAACTGTTTTTTTATAGAAATGATGAGGATTATTGTAATACCATCTTACAAGTAAATTTTGGTAATTCTACTCCGGTATTTGGTTTATTCCAACTAGTCCTACCAGTAGTTCGATAGTCGAACTGTTTGGAAGGTTTTGTTCCAAGTAGTTCGACTGTTGAACTTGTGTGTATTACTTTTGACTACCATGTTGCTTGCGTGAGTGTCGTTTCAGGCAACTTAGTTATCAAGCATAAAAAAGTGCCTTTGATATATTTATCTCGTCCAATACAAACTACAATTTAGAACTTATGATCTATTTACTTGGTATTTTGGTAATCAATCCTTTGTTCAACTAGTTTGCAAGTGGCAGTTTATACAAAAAAATGGCTTAGTTCAAATAACACAAAATTATTACACAGACAGGGCGATATTTTTTGCCAAACAAATTCACGGCAAAATTCCGTCCGCGTCTCTAATCTCAAAACAATAGACGTCGATTGAATCTGTTCGAGGAACTTTTAACAAAACTGGAAAAGATTTTACAAAAATACTCTTTAAAATTTACATATAGTTTATTAAATAATTGTACAGATTTAAACAATATGAATATATTCATATTGCATCTTCATAAAAACTCAAAAGAAAAACTGATAGTGTAGTGAAGTATCATTAGAAGCTCATTTAGAATATGATACCAAAAACGACATCATGCCTAGAAATGCAAACTAATACTGAACAACGAAAAAATTACCAAATATTATGGGCAGGTTGCTTATCGAACATAACATTTTTTTTTAAATCTAGTCTTATCTCTTAGGTAAATTAAGTTTTTAATACGTAATTGTGATACTTTTCAAACTAAACTTATATTAAATACAGCTTTTCATTATGATTTCAATGCTCCGTGTCGTGATACCTCATGACTAACATCGCCAGTTTATTTTAAACTATGACCATCAACTTGACTGGTTCTGAATAGTTAAATAATAAATAGTTAGCGCGAATCGAGGCGGCTATTGTTTTTGTGCAATTCCTAATAATCGAAACGTGGTTAGAGTTTGTTTTGCTATGAAGTTTAGTGTATTGTTGGTACAGTAGATTTTTTATATGGATCCTTCAAAGAGAACAATTATGTCTTCTTGTTGTTTACATCTAAAGTTTGTCATCGCCGTGTGGAATGTCCCGGAATATTTATTTATTTTATTTAATTTAAATATGTACTTATGTATATATACAAATTTCAGGACATAATCACACAGCGCCATCTAAGCCCGTACTAAGCTAATATAAACAAAATAGTTAAAGTGAAATACTTCTAACTTCATCTTACTCTTAATTGTTGTTCGGACTTTGACTTCACCATAAATTCCTACTAGTAAATAAAATACAAACAAATTACATACCAACCTACAAGCAGAAGGTTATCGCATAGCAACTGTAACAGACAGACAGTACTGTGATCTATCAGTTGACTCATAGAAGCAACGTATGAGTAACAACTGACAGAGGAAACCACAAGCAAGTAGGTAGCTATGTATTTCTATGTAGGTAATTATTAGGTATTTATTAAACAGCTGTTTTATTGACACAATATAAAACTGTATAACTTGCTAGAATTTCACTAAGTCGAAGCGAATATCTCTTGCGTATGTTGTGACAATTTGTAAATTTTCAGTGAAGTGTAACTATAAATTTTCCAAATTACATTTGTATTAATATGCTTGTGTATATTTTAAAGATCATCTTGTTAATTTTTTTAAGTAAATGACCATTTAATTACAAAATATATTCTTTTTATAATTGATTAAATCCTATTAAAATAAACAGTACAGAAATAAGTACATAATTTATAAAAAGACCGAAAATAAACTTGCCAAAACACGAAAAGGCGACAAAACGAAAAATACGAACACGAAAACCTTTTCAAAGAATTAAAAAAGGCCGAAACAATTTAGGTATACAATTTCTAAGACCTAAGCGTAGATCAAAGTTGAAACCGTTCAAAGAAAACGCTGAAACTAATTTGTCACCTTTGAGGCGGCATCACAAAAGGCTGAAACTGTTATTTTTTCTCAGAATACAATATCATACCTGGCGTGGATCGCTGGTCGATAATCTTTCATTTTCAAGTCTGACTTAGTGATTTTAATCCATACAAGGAAAAAAAAATGATCCCTTGAATATTTTATTGCGGGTCAATGAACTTTTTGTTTGGAATATCGTATATCAGATAGTATCGTATTCTAACGAAAACGTTGTTTGCTCTTTTGTATGACAAAGAAAGAATTATTTTCTTACTTTTGTCACCTTTTGTCTTACTTATTTTTTTTTAATTTAAAAGTTTGCTGGGATGTTATATTTCATGAAATTGATAGTTCTAAACTAAAACTTACTGCACTTCATAAGTCTATCCATAAGCGCAAGAACAACAGATATTTCCAAAAAACACGAAACTCCTTGATCTGACAATGAACTTCCCTCCGGGTCAAGGTCGGGCCACCCAGCGGCAACTATTAGGGACGTCCAAGGTCGCCTGCATCCGCCAAAAGGTGCCAATAATGCTAACCATAATGGCAACATGGGCTATTGAAAAAAAATCTTTGCGTGTGAAGTTTGGATCGATGCCAAATATTATGGACAAGCGCTGTCCTCTGGATACAGCCGCTTGGTTGGCAAATGTTGTTGGTGTTATCATTTTTTAAAGAAATAGGTACTTACAAATAAGATATCTATTTTTAAAAATATCTCTCTCTCTCTTTCTGCCAAACTGTTACCCCATAGTTACTATAAGCTAAGGAATCTCATAGAAATGTGTTCAGTATCTGTAAGACAAAAAGACGAGAATGTATGCAGAATTAAAGACAAAATTACTTTTATATGGTGACACAAATTCTATGCAAAAAATCTTTTGACGTGAGCAATGTGAATAGATTGGCGTGAAGGGCATGAAAAGTAAGTAAATGTGTCAGAAAAAGAAGCAATTATCCAAGAAAATGGTTTATTTTTGAGCACAAAGATCAAAGAAACTTTGGCCACAAGAACTAGACAAAAACCCTAATTGATCGAGTCGTATCCATTGAATTTTAAAACCTCAAAGGAATTGCTATTGAAAAGAAATATTTAAGGAATGAGACAATTTATTTCGTGATTTACTGTACTTATTGAATTTAATTTATAAACTAGATACTACGAGTATTAGAGACTAATGAGAAAAATTAAGCAGAAATAATATCATGTTACCATAGATTTTTTAATTTATAAGTAGGTAGGTACCTACATGGTTTAAAGCCATACATTAATGAATTTATCTTATCACAACAAAACTTCTCACATCGCTGTAATCGCAGAAAAAACAACCTAATATTAATATATTAGGTTGTTTTTCCTGCAATTAATCTTTTGTAAATATGTAAATAATAATGTAATTACCCTGGATTTGAAGATCGATTGACTACTATCGTTGTAACCCCTCATTTCATTTCGTTCATTTAGACCAAAATGGCTAAATGTCGATACGTTGCGCAGTCGCAAAACAAAGATGCCTATGCGTCTGTGGGTTGCGACTGTCAATGTCAGTGTCGAATTGACATTTTTTTGAATCTGTCAGAGAGACGTGAAAGGTGACTCAACAGCAATGATATTATATGTACAGTCTCAACAGAAAGAAACGCGCACGGCAAGAAAAATGTAGGCCGGGTCTGGGAGATGGAGATTTCACTCCTAGACCCGGGAACAAGCAGTTCGTTCCATTCGCCACGCTCCGTACATAGGAACTCCCTCGTTGTTGGTGAGTGTTCGAGAAAAAGAGACCAGTGAAAGAATCTGTTCACCGGGATTAATCTTCCACGTTTCTTGTCGTAGGCTGTTTGATATTTGCTGTCTGCTGGAGGTAGTGCTGGTCGATGAGGCCTGCGGACCTCATCCTAGCACGCAGCCGCTGGTCTGTAAGGAGAAAAACCCCAGATTCTGGGTAAGTTTCACGACATAAGTGCGGTGCGCGCAGATACCATCTACCCTCTAATGCGGAACATATAATAAATGTAACTGTTTGTTAACAGGGTTTTTTAAGTTTCTCGCAAACTCACTCCTTCTACAACTCATCTACACGGTCTAAGGCTGCTGGCCTAGGCCGCCCACCATTCTACCTACTTCACATCACACCTAACCTCCCTTTTCTACATCGTGCTTTGGGCGCGGGGCGCCGGAGGTCACCAACCGTTTTGGGAGAACTCGCTGCTTCTCCCAGCCCTCTATGGCGAGTGACTCCACTCGGACTCCGTCCCCATCACTAAGCCGGTAACACCAGACATCTATAATGTCTGGTGCCTTTATATTTTTCTGTGATTGTTGAATACTAAAAACACATACTGGTTGCAACTAGATACCCTGGTGTAGGCTTTTTCCCTCGACCCTGAGGATAACTGTATAATTAAAAGAGTACTCATTCTCTATCGCCTTGAGATAAGGCTAGCGCCCATTTATAGATATTATAATCATTTTTTAAACTACATGTAAATTTAAAGTAAAGAAGAAACCTAATCAAAATTGTAAAGTTAGACTACCACCTTTTTGAAGAGTTGAATATAAATTATTTAATACCTTTTAACCTTTTATTTATCGACTACCTAATACCTTCTAGTTAGACTTAGGTAGCCAAACCTCACGAATAACGCATTTTATCTACCTTCACACTTTCAAGCGTTACATCGTTAGCTTCCTTTTTAGACATCCCTGATTAAAATACTTTGTCATGAATCTATACATAATATAATAAAGCTGAAGAGGGTCGAAAGTCTCAACGTTGAAGATTAAAAAAATGTTTGGAGATAGGTACTTCGTTTTTCCAGAAATGTTGTCTGTTTATCTGGGTACCTCTTTATCTGTTTATTTAAACGCTCATCACGCAAAAAAGGCTGAATGGATGATCATTATTTTTGGTATGTAGATAGTATGAGATCTTAGGAGTGTCATAGGCTACTTTTTATTCAGAAATAATGCGAGCGAAGCCGAGGGCGTCCACTAGTATATAATACAACTCGTTCGATAAAACAAGTCTGCCAATATAATAATTTTATATGGAATTCTAATCTAGTTGTGTGACAATCTAGAAACTCCCTCGACTGAGTCATCACATCACGCCACATTCATTGACTCACACATTGGAATTAAATTCTTGTAAAATTGCACAAAATCACAGAATCTTACCGGTTAGTGATAGGTCATCTACCTAGAAATAAATATACATATATTGCTTTTTAGATTTTTTCTATAAAAAATAATAATAAATAAAAATTACATAATTAAAACTTAAATAAATAAAAAAAAAACTAAACTAAAAAAAAACTAAAAACTTAACTATTTTACTTAAAAACTTGAATAAACATTTAAAGTAGTAGTCGATCAGTGTTTTGTGTTTTTAAATAGTCTGACAAAACTATCGAGAAATGAAAAATAATATCAAATAAATTATCAATCATTTCAGTAATTATGCTAAATGTTGCTTGAGTTGATTAAATAATTATTGATAGCTTATATAATTTAAAACTTACACTGCTACAACACGAGAGACCACTTTCTCTCAGCGTAGCAGCTGCTCGACATATCTTTTGTTTTCTAAAATGCCCTGTTTTAAATTACATTATTAATAAGTGTTAGTATTATAAGAATTTGTGTGTCCAATAAAGATTTTTATTATTATTATCTCCATATTCATTTATTTACAACTATTTTTAAATTTTTTACAATATATGTATAAAAAAAAAAAAACAAATATCATAAAAAACTTAAAACTAGTGATGCCGCCGGCAACGGGGCAGGACCCAAGCAACCGGTGGTAGAGGCTACAAAGAAAGGAACCTACGGACAATACGCGCCGTGTCAAGGATCACTGCCTTCTGTATCTGTCCCTTAACCCAACCTTCCAAGGAGAGCCTCTCAAGGTGTTGATCGAGGCTCTTCGCTATTAGACCGTTCACCGAAACGACTATCGGGACAATCATCGTCGAATCAACATCCCACATGGCGGTAATCTCATGGGCCAAGTCAAGGTACTTGCTGACTTTGTCCTTCTCGGCCTTCACGAGATTCACGTCATGTGGTATGGTAATGTCAACAATAACTGCCCGGCGCTGGGGCCGGTCCACTATCACGATATCAGGCTTATTGCAAGCAATAGTCCTATCTGTGATAATGGTTCGGTCCCAGTAGAGCAATGCACGACCATTTTCGAGAACTGGCTCTGGTACATACTGGTAGTACGGTATCTGAGAATCAACAAGGCCATATCGAAGAGCAAGTTGCTGGTGGATGATCCTGGCTACTTGGTTATGCCTGTGCAAATACTCGCCGTTAGCTAGATGAGAACAACCGGAAATTATATGCCTGAGTGACTCTCCGGGACGGCGGCATGCTCGACAAATGTCGACCGTACCGTCTTTCAGGATAAATTTCCGATAATTGTTCGTCATCATAACTTCGTCAGCAATTGCACAAGCAAAACCTTCGGTTTCCCCAAAGAGGTCTCCGAAGCGTAGCCAGTTCACTGATGCCAAGAGATTCACATCCGGTCCAGTAAGGGCCTGATAGAACCTCCCGTGCAGCTCTTTGCTCTTCCATATCTCCTTGCGATCCTCAACACTAAGTACCACCGGTCTGTGCCAGTTCTCGTTCGCCAAGGAGAGCGGAGTGAGGCCTTTGTCGACAGCTACTACATCGCGATGTATCCCACACTCATTGTTAAGGAAATAATCCCTGAGATTGCACACCTCGCGGTTGTGAAGGGTCTTAGCGTTTAAAAAGCCACGACCCCCCACTTTCCGCGGGAGGTACAATCTCATAACAGACGAGCGTGGGTGTAATATGCGGTGCAAAGTAAGCTGTCGACGGACCTTTCTATCCAGGGCGTCCAGCTCAGTTTGAGTCCATTTCAGTATGCCAAAGGAGTATATCAGTAGAGGCATCACCCAACCGTTGAAGGCACGCACCTTATTGCCCCCAGACAGAAGGCTGTTAAGCACTTTTGTCAACCGACAAAAGAAGCGCTCCTTCACCGTTCGCTTGACGTCAACCACTGATATACCCAACGACTCCGACATACCAAGGTATTTGTAGGTTTCGCCTTCGGAGAGAGACTTTAGAGTCATTGTATCAGAAAGTTGTAAATTCGGTGAATTTACAACTTTCCCTTGCTGCACATGCATGACCGCACACTTATCTACACCAAACTCCATCTTATTATTATTATTATTATTATAGTATTAAGTGTAAGCCATCGTGATGTATATTGTGTTACAGAAATCACAGCACCCATTCCTACCTATTACAAATGTCACCTTCAAATTTTGGAGTAAAAAACACATATTATATGCAGTATCAGAAAACACATTCACAACATGTATCTTCTATTCAGGTACTAGGTATATGTTCTATACAGGGTGACTATTAACTAAAGCATACACTTGCATTGTAAGTGCTTCCAACTTTAGTTCTACGACTTTTGAAAATTCGCAGAAATTAACAGCTGGTATGCTCATCATCATCATCATCATCATCGGGTGCCATCTTTATATTGAAGTTCCGAACTTATTAAGGCATTATTTATAAGTACCTAACCTTATAAACGTAGGTACCTAAGCTTCTCGTTTTATTTTTTTAATCTCCCTTCTCCACAATTATTAATCCCCCTACGTTGTAGGGGACCTTTTTAAGGTTGCTTACATGTACCTAATAATTAATGTAAGTACTTAATAAATTTATTAAAATGTTTTTTTTTTTTACTAAGTTTTATTTTTTATTTTCACAGCTATGATGATTCTTAGTTTGGATACAATGATAATTTGGTTTTACAAGAACTTCTAGAGGTAAATAACTGTATTTTCCCCAAGTATAAGGAAAAGACTAAGTCGATGTATCTGTGTAATTCATCGGTACATTTCCGAGCACTCGTGTTGAAATTAATCATCAAGTCATCACGTCAGATCTTCTGCTACTGACGTTTATGTACCTTGTCGAAATGGATTGTAGAAAACAGAGTTAAAGTTTTGAGAGGAAAGTTGTAAGCTTTTTAATTAATAAATTGCTGTCATAATTCATGATTCTCGGTTATATTGAATGAGGTCGTCAATCCATTGTAAAGGATAAATACATAAATAGGTAAAATCTATTATTTATTGCCTAATTTCAGCATTTTCTCATTTAAATTATATGTATTCCAGGTTTACGTAGTAGGCATAATATAACCTTTGCAAGTTGTATACATATGTATCTATATCTACGTATAGCAAAAAATTTATATGTATATCCCATTCTCTGACTACTCTTTTTTAAAAAATATATGGAATCATACAAAACCATGTAATTTTTTTTTTCATTGTATTCTGGTAAAGTTCTATACCATAGCCTAAATGTGTATCTGTGAGTAGAACCCACTTCTCAGAAGATGACGGTCCTGGCTTCAGTTCAAATATTGTGAATAGTACAAGCTGCTACAAATGCTTGGAGAAATTATGCTAAACGTAATTGAGAATAAATGACTTCATATACAAGATCGAGGTCAAACTATTTTACAAATATAATGTCAATATAACTGGTTTCAACCTGGCAATGCTACCAGCAAGACAAGCCATGATTGCTTACCATCACGCGAATTACAGTCAAGTAAAAACCCATTTCTTGTAAAAAAAAAAAAGCATCTTGAGTCGTATTTCTTCATGACTGAGGGTCGTGACTCCCCCGCAGAATTAATTCGTCAGGGGATATTTCTTGGGCAGGATATTTCTTCCACGGAAGACACTTGTCCTCACATATTGTGGTCCTTAAACATGTCGGTTTCCTCACGATGTTTTCTTTCACCGCTAAGCAAGGCAAATCCACACATAACTTGAAAATACAAGTCATTGGTGTAGGGCTGGATTCGAAACAGGGTGCGTCTGAATGTAAAGCAGACACTGGAACCGCTGAGCCACACTCGCTTTTTATAAGCATATATACATATTATAGCCTTACACAATTATAATTCTAGATTTAGTAAGATAAGATTATAAATCTAAAGTTTAGTTTTTTAATTAACAGTGTTGTATGTGAAAATCTCAATAGAGTAAAAAAAAAATTACTATCGGCACTTATGGGTAAACTATTTTTTGATAGGTACTTACATATGGATCCATCACATCAATTTGACGAATGATCCTAATTGCAGTTATATAAATGTCAAACCCCATAATCACTGAAATCAAAACACGAGCAATGACACATACTTCCTGTAAAAAATCCACCAGTTTGGTCTGAAAACGTCAACACTAGAGTCGTCCACTTGTTTGTGTTATTCCAGGAAAGCTAGCCTTGGTACCTAACCTTGGTAACGCGGGGTAAAGGCCGGTGACCGATGATTGCACTTTATATTTTTTTATTACACGTATATATAGAAAATTGCAGGATTGCACCACAGTGTCGCTTGTAGTTTATTTTACGTAGGTGAAAACGTATGTCAATTTCATAAACAGAAATATTTTGTTATTAAGAATAAGAATAAAACCATCTATTGCAACATGAACTGCTCCGTTAGCTTAGTGGACTGCTCCGTTAGCTTAGTTGGTAGTGGCTCTGCCTTCTAATCTAGGGGTGCGGGTTCGATTCCCGCATGGCACAAGTAATTATGAATATTAAAATTTGTAATTATTTGTGTTAAGTCTGGTCGTTTCTATGTATAATAAGTATGTATTTACAAAAGGAAAAGTATATCATGTATTATATCCGTTATCTAGTACCCATGTTACAAGCGTAAGCTTAGTATGGGGCTAGATGGCGCTGTGTGATATGTCCTGAAATATTTATTTATTTATTTTATTTTATTTTATGAAACCTTAAATTAGACAAAAACAATCAAAAATATATAATGTAATTACAACATATAAGTAAATTAAAAGTTTCGTGTCACAACCCAGCCCCAACTCAGCATGTGCTGGAAGCGAGCATCCAGCGCTGGTATCATTCATAATTTAAATGTGCTCGTGTTTGACTAGTGTCTATTGGGAATCATTTCTTCACGTACCTATGTATATGAATTAACACTTTTAAATTGACTTATGTGTTACATAAATGCAAATTCTGTAAGTCAAATTATTGTGATAGTTGCATCTCCTAATTATGTAGGTACTGAAATCATTATCATGCAATGTTTCTTCATTGATGTATGTTGAATCTAATTAATATATTTCTATAAAAAAGTGTCACCTTAATCAATACAGTCATTATATCGGGAAGGAAGGAGAAAACCATTCACACGATTAAATATTACAATACTCTTTTGGTTTTCCACTGCACGTAAAAACCAACATCAATATTAAAAATCATAATTACCAAACAATTGCAAAGAGTCATCGCAAACCACAGAGCTATTTCCTGCAAGAAGGGCCTTGGTGGCGGTGTGAAGGTCAAGCCACGAGCGGGGCGACGCCCGCCGTCGGCCGCCGACCCAAGCCTAAATAAATAAATATGGCCGCTGCAGCGACGCGCCAGCGCTGGATGTGACGGTTGTTTACTGGGATTTTTGTTAATTGGTATTGATTTTAGTAGGTATCAAATTCTGTACTGTGCCTGTTAAGTGTATTAAAGTTGTTAGTTTAGCTAGACATAATTTGAAACCGCATGTGTAGGAAATATTAGGTATGTATAAAACAATCTTAACTTTAAAAGTTTAGCTAGACAACATTTGAAGCCAGAAATGTTATAACTTTCGGTCGGAAATAATTACAAATAATAATTAATATCTTTGTACTTCGTATCTAAATAAAACAAAGTTCACGTTTGATACAATACGAGTACAATACATTTTTATTATCGTGTTTGTATACACTAGCCAAAACGTTATTGAGTTTTAATTTATACCACATCTAGTATTTTTTATATATCCGTGGCCAGCAAAATGGCGTCTCTCGCGCAGCGTTTACGATCTAATTATGATGCACCGCGCCCGTGACCAAGCGCGCTGAAAATGATCGCCTGAAAAAATATCAGTCGTTTATTTTATGTTTTTAACCTAAGAAGTCTTAAACTTGATGGTAAGCAACCTTAACTAGTATTATTATTAATTGTATGGTAAATGATGTAGGTACCAAAAATTAGTACCTACAACTATTTTTAATGCATTGTATTATGATGATGAAGTATGCAATAAAACGCAGTTTTTTATTCAATAAAGTTCCTATCCCGTCACATGTGGTGGTAGAATTGATAAAATGTTTGAAAATCACATATAATAATAATAATAATATATGTCTTTATTGCACACCAACATAAGTATATAGTACAAAGTAAAATAAGAACAAATAATAACGTACAAATGGGCGGCCTCATCGCCTTAAGCGATTTCTTCCAGGCAACCTTTACCTTTTTTTTTGGCAACATATGCTGCTTTTTAGCAAAGCTGCGCAAATCCACTTAGTAGTTTAATAAAAAATCTCAAGTATGTGTACAATTTCGCCTTGGAGTGTACGAGAGTACCTTAAAATTATTTGCGTTAAATCATTCCGTCGCTTGCAATACTTTATCCGTAAATTTATTGCCCCAAACACTTGCCTCCTATTTAACGTTATTTACATTAATTAATTTCACTAACAAAGCGGAGAGGGAGAGTCTCGAGTTATTCGCTTTGTCCCGGAATAGATTGACAGCGATTGCAGTCGAATTAGCCGAAACAACGGGCAATAATAACTAAATAACTGTCTTGCTGTGTTGTTTTAATTTTTTACTGATTAATTAATTAATAATTTTATATATTCTTTAATTGTCTAATGTGCAATATTGTGGGTTTTGTTTGTAGTTTTAAATATATTTCTATGTTTTAGTTTAAATCACTTAATTATTAAAATTGTTATCATTAGCGTAATTTGTGTACGGTTCTAATTAGAATAAATAAATTTGAATTTAAATTTGTAATTTATACTGGGTTATCTGAAAATACCAACAACCTCGTTGGACTAGACAATTAGATCCATCATACAAAAATAAACGTGAATCGACAATCACTAAACCAACTATGAGGCTATTAGATCGGTTTGAAAACCGTGACATTAGAGTCAGAGCGAGACACTCTCAAACGTACTTACTTAAAAATTGTGTTCTATGTTCTACATTGAAATAAAAAAAAAATTCAGGACATATCACATAGCGCCATCTAGCCCCATATCTGTGCCCATACTAAGCTAACGCTTGTATCATGGGTACTAGATAACGGATATAATACACATATACTTTTCTTTTGTAAATACAAACTTATTATATATATGTTACGGTAAATGTGGATAGTGCGGTTATTATGTATAATTACCGGGAACTATGCATAATTACCAGTGCTCGTGGTAAAAGTGATAAAAACTTTCGAATTAATCACATTTAGCGGCAATTATATAAAATTACCATACCCCTTTGGTAAATGTAGTAAATAATGAAATCGAACATCAAAATCAAATGTTTATAAAAATATATACAATTTTAGTCTTAATTATAACAAAATTTGGTTACAAACAAAATCAATCAAGCAATAATACTTCTAATATAAAGAGATCAAATCTTCTGTTTGGTTAAGCAAAACATAAAATATACACTTATTGAATACATTTATTTAAATATATATTAGTTAGCTCTATTTTTTTTAGGCTTACGCTTGACTACAACTTGCCTGATGGTAAGCAACGTTATAGTCTACGATGTAGCGCGCTTGCCTATGGTGATATTTTTCTACTAGCTTTGAAGTGCCGCCATCATTCGGTTTCTGCTCGCATGTCATGGATAGGTGAGTTTCGTGGATTATATCAAATACCTCCTCAGGTATGTATAGTAAATTATTATTGGGTCTCTTTCTTTTTATCTTTTTTTATTTGAACTACAAGTTTTTGGACATTTCCAATCTCAACTGTATCATAGACTTCAATAGTCTTTTAAAATCTTTAGGTTTCTTGTCCGTTTTCTTGACCATGGACGCCTTTACATTAGCTAAAAGTAAATAATTTGCATCTCGGGAAAATACTTAGTTAATTATTTGCTGCTGTTTTGGAAATAAATTTTCAACTTTTTCATAAAACCGTTTTTAGACTCGGTGTCTCCCATTTTGTATTAATAAAAAAGAAACTAATACAAATAAATTCACAAATCCTCGCGCCCCGCCGCTCAAAATCCGCGCATTCGAAAGCTTTTGTCAACATTTACCGCAATGCTGCAGGCTGCAGCAATGCTTAACATCAGGCAGGCTGTAGTCAAACGTAAACCTATCCCACGTAAAAAAATTTACCGTGTTCGCACACATGTTTTATATAATTACCGGTAAATGTGGATAATTCACTACATTTACCATGTGCATTGGTAATTATCTACATTTACCGGTAATTATAGATAATTACCGATTACTTACATTTACCGTAACATATACATAGAAACGACCTGACTCAACTCACCTTATGGCATTTTTTTAAGTAAATTCCCAAAAGATTCATATCCAGAACTGCCCGATGTTAAGCTGATGAGAAAGATTACCAAAATGTAAAACTCATTTACATATCGATTTTTAGAGTTTTATTCTGTAGTTTCCTTAAAATGTTCTCACAACAAACAAACAAACACACAAAACCGCGTATGGCCTACGTGTAGAAACACATGCAAATTATGTTAGAATACACATACATATAAATAAACATACAACCAATAACTGACCCGTCCAAAGTTTATCATCACTTGATTACGTACAATCGATAGGTATTCCGACAAACTACCGCGGGCGAGTCACGTAGGGCTTTTCGTCCTAAAGCGGAAAGTCACACTTATTAGATTGGTTTTACTGCTTTTACTCCAAATTTAAGCAATTGTTGACGCGGTCAGTCCTTGGATGGGTGATCAAAAAGTGGCAATTTTTGTAACAGGCAAATTCATACATTTATAATATATAAAATAGCTAGGATATGTCTAAAGCTAAGCTACGTCAGAGGCCCTTAGGGCAGTGTGATAACTCTTGACACAATAGCTGTTGTGAATTATTTTCATATACTAACCTACTTTTTCGGCGAAAGGTGTAAGTTGTACTCTGTTTTCTTTGTTATAAGTAAGTTAGTAACTGTACATAATATATAAGAAGGGGATTATCATGATTTTAGGTATGTAGGTGGTATGAGATCTTAGAAGTGTCAAAGGCTACTTTTTATCTCAAAATAATGCAAGCGAAGCTGCGGGCGTCCTGTACTTTTTATTTTAGCCACATTAGGACCTTGGAAGTATTCAAGTTTGTTAAACAGAACATTGATATGTTACGGTTCTAAGAATTTACAAAAATATGTTATTGTATACTCAAGATACTCTTCTATCTTTATCTGTCTTTTTTTCTATCTTGTTCTAACAACGCTACAATAATCTCAATTATTCATGATTCACACAATCACAAGTTTTGCTTGGAATGTTATCAGGCAAGGCCGCGAGCTCTGTCTGTTAGTCAGTAGCTTGGTAGCTGTAATCGCATTACTTTCCTATGACATCTCTATAATTATCATTAATTATTATCTCACTCTGAAACACAAGCAATATCTTATTTAAATGTACGAGCAATAGTTGACGCTCACCATTTCTTTGTATCCTTTTTGTTATCTATGGAGTGCCAGAATAATTTCTACGAATAGAAATAAAAAAGGTTTGACTACATAAACTAGGCTAAAAGCTTAATAAAACTATATTTACAAAAAAACGACAAATATGAATAAAATAAATATCGTGATCGTTTACAACATAAAACACTCTCAAAACAAAGCCAAAAACCCGCGTGAATCATTTCAATAAAATCTCTATGCAAATTTTCTTAAACAGAAATTAATTTTGATCCAATTCAATTTACATACCAATAAAATCAAGTGATTCAATAACGACTTTTAATGTTGCCATCGTAAAAAAACTGTCGAAAAAAAGTGGTTGCATGTGCTTGAGATTACGATGAAATCCACTCAATAATCCTTATTAGGTAAGAACGTGGGTTGCAATCACGATAATAAGTAGGTATTGCCCGATACACTTAACAAAATCACGGGTTCCTGACCTATCATTTTGGCCAGTGTTGCTAGACGGAAGAAAAATATATTACAAACGATTTAAAAAGGATTTAATGTTAGCTTTCAAATGTAATGATTGATTTAACAATGTGCATAGTTCTGTCTAAAATAATAAGCGACTTATTTAATAGACTAAATCACCGACAGGCAAATAAATCATTTTTTATTCTATTTACACATAAAATGAAAAAGTAATACTGCGCCTATGATGTAGTTTAAATAAAAGTTAGCTATCTTACCCTACCACTCGCTTATTATTTTTCAATTATTTTATTCCGATGAAGGAAATACGACATTGAGCTGTAACAAACCATGAACAATTAATTTTTATTTATTATTTTCAATCAAAATATTGTATAATAATCTGGCTACACCGAAACCGCAAAAATAAACAAGAAAAACCAAAAGTTCTAACCAAAATCGAAAACTCCGAACCCTGCGTCCTAACGGTAACCTTTGCGATGTAATTTCAACTTTATTTATTGCTTGATTAGGACTATTTTGTAGGTAATTATAGCGGTTTAAATCGACGGTTAGTAAATTGTTAGTCATCGGTAACGGAAATCGTGACTCAGATGGGACGTTGACACTGGACTACAGATTTATTGCCTCGATTCTGTAATAATTAAGTGTTGTACAGATTATGAAAGTGATTGCAATGTCTTATGCGTTACAAGATTATGGATACCTACCTTCATATAAACCTACTATGAAAGATTTCTATGTTCTACTAATAAAAATTGAAAGTCAAGTCAAGAGAGCTAGTGTGGCTCAGCGGTTCCAAGTGTCTGCTTTTCATCCAGACGTACCCTGGTTCGAATCCGGCCCTACACCAATGACTTGTATTTTCAAGTTGTGTGGATTTGCACTCGCTTTACGGTGAAGGAAAACATCGTAAGGAAACCGACATTTTTGAGGACCATAATATCCAAGTCGCCTACAAATGCGGTGGGTTGACGACATTAGAATAACCGCAGGGAGCCCCTGGCTTCAATCTGCGCAGGACCGGGACTAGTGACATACAAGAAGAGAGGCCTATGCTCAGCAGTGGGCAATAACAGGCTGATGATTATGATTAGGTCTCCAAAGAACCTGAAACGTGTTTTAATAACATGATATGATTTATAAGACCAGTGAGGAAAGTGGAAGAGTAAAGTAAAAAACTCGCACTACCTACAAAGTGAATTAGGTAATCCATGGGAATTATTTACAAATGTAAACCTATTTTTACATATCTTGGATAAGTATGCCCTTCTTCCACTTTTTATCAAAAAATACAGTATTTCCATTGAACAGGTCTGGTAAGATTCGGGTCATTGCAAGAAAAACAAATATCAAACCGCAGAAATAATTAAATTAGTATTCCTTATTTCTATGAGTCACAGATGAAACGTTCGCAACCTGAACAAGTCTGGACATGTATACAATCCCTATCGTATATAACCATTGATGCCTTACATTGATGGTTGGTTATGAACCTTTAATATCAAATGACGAGAAGGAACAGCAATGGATTTGAAACCAAAGAATATTCTCAGTGGAATGTTGTTTACGCTGTTGAACGCTGAAAATTACTCGTATTTGCACATTATTTGATATAAGTAAGCAAATCTATATTGCATCACATATAAATAAAAATAAAATAAATAATAAATAAATGTTCAGGACATATCACATAGCGCCATCTAGCCCCATACTAAGCTTACGCTTGTATCATGGGTACTAGATAACGGATATAATACATATATACTTTTCTTTTGTAAATACATACTTATTATACATAGAAACGACATATATAGGATATAGGTAAAGTTAATATACTTTTAAGTTTATTTTATTTGATAAGTTTAAATTATCGCAAACATTTTAAAGATAACAGCTTAATTGCGAAGTTAGATTGTTAAGTATTTATTTCGCAAGTTAGGCAATTTAAGTATTGTTTTATCAAGGGGATATCGGCCAATACTTACCTACTTAGATTAAAAGTATGATGACATAAATGATTCATTTTACAAACAAATCAATGACAGCATTGTTTTACTTAGTACCTAATATATTAAATAATAACGCATAACATTATTAGGTTTTTTAATACATAAAAATCAACCCTTTAATCAGCATTTTGAAAAATTGTGTAGGTATTAGAATTGCATAGAAGGGCAATTCATTTTTTAAAACCTATTACACACCTGGTCTACTAATAAAGCCACCCTAGAAAAGTAAATTTAGATATGTGTTACCCAATAGCAGGAAGTCAGCGTGGCGTCACCGATTCATGGTGGAAGTACCGAAGACTCGCACGAAGCGCTGTGCTTCTACCTTCATAGTAAGGACGGCGAGACTATGACTACCTGATCTAATTATATCCCAGGGGTATTAAAATCCAGAGTAAATAGGCTTCTTCTAACTGATACTCTGGAGAAATATGTAGTGTTTTTCCGCTGCGACTGCTCCTTAACCGACATCAAACAACAAACTTGTTGGTTTTTAGGTGTGTTTCTCCGCCGCCACACCTCACCTCCTAATCAACGTGGTTTCCGTGGATCTCAAGATCTTACCAACACCGCACCTTATGTCTTTGAGCTTTGTTGTTCTTCCGAAGGAGATGTTTGATGTCAGTTAAGGAGCAGTCGCAGCGGAAAAACACTACATATTTTTCCAGAGTTTCAGTTACAATGGATTTCCGCAAAGTAACGCCTGATTTAATATCTTAGACTTCTTCTAGGCAAGCGTGCTACATCTTAAACTGCAGTGGTGCTTATTAACATCAGGCCGCCTGTAGTCAAACGCAAGCCTACTCTATGTTTAAAAAACAACCTATCAGTATAACTCTTTATATTATTATATAGGCCTAATTCGGGTGGATAGGCAGAAATGACCATAAGAAAATACGTGTTTGGTGGCCAGTTAACTGTAGGTACTCATTAATTGATAATAATTATGCACAACATTATAAACAATATACCTTATCTGTCTGGAACCTGTGTCTCCCGCGTTACGCACGTAAACTACAAAATTATAACGTGAGTACTTATCTTAAAGTTAGGTATGATTTTTTACAACCCAATTTCATCACTGTTTCGAAGCGATTCGAGGTAAACCTCATAATACACGACTAGACTTAGTGCCTTAGTTCATATTTCCCGTCAAGATACAGACCTAGTTAAAAACAGATCGTTTACGGCGGAACCTTGGCTCAAAAATGAGTCAGTTCTCTAAGATTGTATACAAAATTATTAAGATAATAAGCGGATACGTACATTTTGGTCACGTTCCAATTGACAATGATCGGCAAGCCGCGATCGTAGTGATGGGAAATTAATTTACTTATTAAATTTATTTTTATCGATGAACCAGGTAATGAAGTTGCTAACCTAAATAATTAATACTAAGGCTCACCAGGTTAAAATAAGGTTATCATATTCATTGAAGTCGTGGTCAAAAAAATAAGTATGTAAATCATAAAAACAGCCATTTTATCGAGTACGTACTTATTACCTAATGCACCTATGACAAATGTGAATATAAATAATAAAATAAAAAATACATTAGTCGACGAATCTACGAGTGTTTTGATATGAGTAATATAACGTTGCCTGAATATAAAATGAGCCTCAAACGATATATTTATTCTACTTTGAAAATAGACATCCTAATAGGGATTGTCGGAGTTATTTATGTCGAGTGCTCATTTGAATTTAAGTGTATTTAAATTGAACATAATATGAAACACGCATGAGCATGTTCCTTTAAAAAAATAGAAAAGATTTTGTGTCTCTTTAAGCATGTTTTTCTTATTGTACCTTACAAAAAACACTTAATTGCATGCAGTTAGGTGAAAGTTATGTTATGTTCAAAATATAAGTATATAAGTTACAAAATATAAAAATGAAACTAATGTTAACTTGTCTTACTTTCCTGAATGTGTTCGTATGTAATTTCTTGTCACAAAATAAATAATTTTCATTTCATTTTCATTTATTTTTTTTAATCAAAGCGATATTTTTTTTAGCAGAATTATGTATAGATCCCAGTGACTTAATCATCGATAAACTACGATTGATATATCGTACAAAACTCGATCATAGCCCCGTCCCTAGACGCCAGCTAACCTTTACTCGGCTGTACTTTGCTTTTGCAAGTTTAATCATGCTGCGAGGCGCTCGTGACGCAACGTTTCGCAACCCTAATCATTATTTTATCTTACAAATTGTATTCATGCTATAGGCATTTGTATGTCGTGTGCTTGATGTTATGGAATCGATCTATCGATACTACAGTTGACTCGATTGCTGTTCTCATCACTCGATGGAAGAGAATAAGCTTTGAAAGTTTGTACTTATATATGTTACTTTAAAATAAAACTGTTCTAGCGTTTTCTATTATAATGTCCAAGTGTGCAATCTTTATCAAGACAATATTTATTACGGATACATTTTATTTATTTAACATGTCGAACATTATTTTATTTATAATATGTCAAATAAAACAAAACTAAATGTCGAATTAACTAAATAACCCGCCCTTAGTCGTTCCCTTAAGAGTCACCGGTCGTAATTCTAAGTTTATGCCCAATTTCGCCCATGAATGTCTTCGCGCCCTTACACTAAATAACCTTACTTAAAATAAAATAAGCAAATTATCATTTACTATGTACATACAATATGGTCCATATAATTCAGACAAATCAACACACAATTTAGTAGTCTTGTTAAAACTTACCCATTGGTCCATATAATTCAGACAAATCAACACACAATTTAGAAGTCTTGTTAAAACTTACCCATTGGTCCATATAATTCAGACAAATCAACACACAATTTAGAAGTCTTGTTAAAACTTACCCATTGGTCCATATAATTCAGACAAATCAACACACAATTTAGAAGTCTTGTTAAAACTTACCCATTGGTCCATATAATTCAGACAAATCAACACACAATTTAGAAGTCTTGTTAAAACTTACCAATTGGTCCATATAATTCAGACAAATCAACACACAATTTAGAAGTCTTGTTAAAACTTACCCATTGGTCCATATAATTCAGACAAATCAACACACAATTTAGAAGCCTTGTTAAAACTTACCCATGTATTGTTCCTAAGTTTTGTCATATCATAAAAGTATTATGAGTAACTCCACCTCGAATCGTGCTCTTCATATCTTAAGATCGTGACCACATCCTTATTTATTTATTCTCTACCACCATCACTAGCAGTCACTGATCTGACTTGATCAAAATAAAAATCTTTATCGTATACTTTTGTAACAGATTTTGATAAAAACTTAAAATGACCTAATAGTTACTATTTTATGTAATGACTCATGCAAAGATTACCTCCTTCAACTATATTTACTTTAGCCGGTAATCAATCTGGTCCTTCACTACCTACTTATTATAATTTACATTGTACAAATAAAATACAGCCCATTGTTTTAAAACATAATTGGGTCATCGAATAACATTATTATAATCCACTCAAAAAGGTTCCTTTATTACGGCCTAAAACTAATCGGCAGAACGGTTATATTATATTATAAATCGGCCATAGTTCCACCACAGTTAATTTATGGCCCAATGGCCCTTCAAATATAGTTTTATGGCTCTGTCATACAACTCATACAATTGGAGTTATACAGAGTTATACGTTACGATAGGAACATCTCAATGTAAGTCTCATCTCAGTCCTGAGACTTAATGCAAAAATGTCACATGCCACCCAATCAGGACAATTAACAGGAGTATACCACCTGATAAGCTGTCAGTCTTGCTTACCATCAGGCGAATTACGGCCAAGTGCAAGTCAAGTGGTTTTTAAAAGAAATTGAGGCAAAAAAAATCAGAAGTTCAGAAAGGATTTCTTCGAGCACCTAGAAAAGAGAAGAATGTAGTTCAAGCGACAAGTCCCCATCAAGCTTTCATGTATTAATCACAACCACACAGTTCCCATTATTACGACGAATAAGCCCTTATTTTTCTTATCGGCTGAGAATGGCAGACTTGGTGATATGGAGGTTATCAAGCCGCCCTATGGCATGGCTTAACAATTACCGCACTATGCTCAACAGTTAAAAAAAAAACCTAAATTGCAGTGACCTTATTTAGCGAATCATAAATTTGTATCCTTACCCTGTATGGCACTCGTAATAAAAATGAAATAAACTATAGTACAGACAAACTGGCCAGAGGTTACTGACAGCCGACCTGCGTGTATTGAACTTTATGTGAATACATAATACTAGCTCGCGCCTCGGGCTTTACTTGTGCGGTTTACATTTTATTTTCCTCATTTTAAATGGTCAACTATTACTTTCAAATATGTTTTAATTTAAAATAACGGTAATGTTTATAGTATGGACAGAGTGAAATTATTATTTGATTGCATTTATTTATAGGCAATTTTAGTGCGTGTCTTAGATGACTAAGTTTTTAAAAATAAATACTCAAGTTTATATTTATTATAATTATAAATTGATTGTTGCTTTTGTGACAAGGCCGCTGGCAACCACTAGTTATTAGAAAAAGTTTAACTATTTAATTAAATAATTGTGAGATTGTGAATAACAGCATTATACTCAGGTAATTTGTAGTAAATTGTATAAAAAATACATTGCAAAAAATAATTATATACAAGTAGGTACGTCTCTGAACCAAACGTTACTAAGCAGATACTGTAATTAAAATAAATCAATAATATTAATAAATTCTACAAACAAACATTTTTGAAACATTATATGCATTAAACCAGTACAGATAATAGAAAAAAAAACACTATAATAACTCCATTGTTTTCGTTTGATTATGCGCTTTGGGTGTACAGTTATCATAACAATATTGTGTAAATATTACAATTGTTCATTTGTTTGTATGTACGCGATGTTGTTTTACGAAACTATACCGAAATGCGGAAAAAACTGTTGTTTAGTAAAAATTGGACCGTATTTTATCTCGAAATTCGATCTGTACGAAAGATTCGGTACGTTTGATTTGTTAAATTTTAAATATACTAATCTATTCATTTAAAACACCTCGTCTACCATTATACTTGCGTCTTATCCCTGCCAGATTGGTTGCCTGGAAGAGATCGCTTTTAGCGATAAGGCCGCCAGTTAAGACACTAGGCTTAAGTTTTAATATTTTTATGTAAATTTCTGTATTGTGCTGGTGTTTTTAATAAAGTGTATATCTATCTATCTATCTATTCAACCTTGCACCACTTTAGACACTACAGTCTATAATGCATTGCATGTTGCCGAGGACAGAAGGAAGTGGAAAGAAGTCATCAAGAAGGTGCTGGGAGGTGGTGGTCACGATCCTCAGACATGAGGGGTATGATTCTAGGAGGAGGAGGATTCAACCTTCCTAGAAAATAAATGGGGTTTTATATGATTAAATATAGAATCCGTAGCAATGAAGTCACTTACAGTTTTCCCACATTATCACTTGGCAACAAAATGTAAGCAGTAGCGCGATCCTTTTATAAAATCTTAATAAAATCTGCAAAATTTCTCAAATCAAAATCGCAATGCGTACTAACACGACTACAAGACTAATATGGCATCATGTCATACATTTCCCGACGTCGCTGCATAATGGAATGCAAGAAATGCAGATAGTGAGGGATGCCGGTGCATCCTGCCACCATTGTATTATTACCCTCCACTTACCGTTCAATCTGAAGAGGAAAATTATATTTTATGTAAAAATGTCTTAGATTTCAGAGGTAAAAAAATAAAAGAACATATCTTCTTCTTATCGAATGAGAGTGGCCAACTCTGGTGTCGAGAGTTTATTAAGCCGCCCTAAGGGCCTCTGACATGGCTTAACGACTGCCGTACTAGAGAAACAGCCGGAACCTACAATTTAACGTATCATCCGACCCACGGAATAGAGTATATATGAGGAACATTTTTGAATCTAAATGTTTTGATTTTTATTTTGAGGAAAACCACAAGATAATAATGCGACATCTGTATACATAGTGTTGTACCTACTACATAGTGTTAGCGAATAAATGATTTGAATTGAAATCTTTCCATTAATATTGGCAAAAGAGTTCCGTATAGTGACACTTGATTTAGTACTTTGCGTTTTCTAAACTGTTTGTATTTTACTGCTAACTTGAAGTGTCGAAAATTTTTAAACCACCCTTAGAGCCTGATATGGTATAAGGGTGCCTTGTGATGTCAATAACCTCTAAAGTCTAAGATCTTAGAACACGGAAAGAACTTATTTCTGTATTCTAACATATAGCTCCCTTGCCTAGAAGAAACCTATTTATTCTGGATTTGAAGGCCTTGCCTTGCCTTGTAATTTTCATAAAACAGGGTTACAAAAATAAAACGTCTGAACACAATAATACTAAATTAATAACACAACAGTTAAAAATAATACCCATTCCTTGAATATCCCATTACTCATAGCACAATAGCAGACTGATGAGTTTGATGCCCTTAACCTCGCTAGAACCTGCTAGGGCAGCTATATATATTTAGTATAGGTATATAGGTATCCTCAGGTACATACACGAAAGTGCAATGAAACCTATACGTCACAGCATCAATGCATTCACCCTGCTTTTTGTTTGCAAAGGTTGCGCTCTTAGCAAACTGTGTATATTGTTTGTCTGTTGTATATTTAGACGTGAAAATGTCATAATTGGTTGGTTTATGACTTTGTTGAGTCTGGTATTTTATTTTATAATCATTGAGACTAAACAATGGTGACTACATCGATATTCGATACATAGATGTTGCACAAGTAATGGTTGTTATAAAATAAATGTATTAACCTAAAACACACATTTTTTATAGCACAATTTTATTGCTACAATCAATATAAAGAAAGCCTAAAGGTATACAACATACGTACGAGATTAACAAAGCAACTGTTGATGAATCCATTATCAATATTGAGCTGCCGGTGCGTTTAATAAAGTCTGAAATTCTGTGAACTAATGCAGGATAAACGGATAAACATTTTATTAATATTTAGTTCGAATTACATGTCATGAATTATAATAATTAAATAAGAAATACATTCTAAATATGTATATAATAACGTATTTAAGTAGTTAAGGAGGAGCATTAACATAATAGATATGTCCATCAATAAAGTCTTTTTGACGATATGATTGTACGTACGTTTTGTGAATCTATTTTCCTGATGACTAAGCATCACGTTAGTCCAAAACCCAACGTGCACATATACTGAAGCGTCCATAGCTCAGCTATCGTAATAATTGCCACTACGGTCAGTCCTTGGATGGGTGACCGAAAAGTGGCAACTGATTTGAGCACATCTTATTTTGAGCACATTACATTGTAAGTTCCGCCTGTCAGTCATAGTACTACAGTCGATGAACCAGCAGCTCTACAAGCAGTTTGTTAACTCGACACCTTGAGTAAGCTATAGCCATACTTATACAATAGAGCGTTATTAACAAAAAGCAGTGCCTCTAACCTCCAATAACCTGTTAGGACGTCCATTTAGTGCATGAAAGTGCAATGGATCCGATACGTCACGTGTTATTCACTCGGACATTGACCCGGCCCTTTCAAGCCTACAGCGCTACAGCCTTACGGTTTGAATGATAGAATGTTGGGATAAATCGCTTAAGCCCTGCGATGGGTCTTATTAAGCTGATGATAATGATGAGGATAAATAGTTTCTGAACTGCTTAGCTTGCGTTTTAACAGACCAAAGTTGATTAGGTCAGGTTTTGGATGGGTGACCGGTGAGTGGCATGCTATTTGGGAGCTTCTGAAGGTTTTTTACATGAGTTAGGCTCACGCTTGACTACAACTTGCCTGATGTTAAGCAACGTTATTATCTACGATCTCGCGCGCTTGCCTAGAAGAAACCGGTTCACTCTCGACTTGAAGACCGACAGATTATAGTTCAAGGGAAATATATTCGAGGGAGTTTTGGCAGTATGTCATAGTACAGATAAATAAATAAATAAAAAGTTCATAGTCACACACAACATTACAACAACAATACATGTGGAAGTCATAAAGCCATGTCAAAGGCTCTTAGAGCGGTAGAAAAACCACAAACACCAGAGATACTCAAACGAACTTTCCTCAAATCTTTTATTCGCATTAAGAAAGCTAGAGGAAAACGCCGGCCGACTTTGATGATCGTGTGACTTGCCAATACGGTCAGTCAGTGAACTGAGTAAACAGACCCCAGGCAGAGTATCGAGGCACACGAGGTACTGCGAACAAGTCACGACTAGAGACAACTACACTATTAAACCATGTACTTTAAGACTACTTAGCAACAAAGTTAAAAATCTACTCGTTCAAGTACATATAGTAACATTTATTGTTTGTCAAAATACGGGAGTCATAAAGCCAGAGACCCTTAGATTGAAAATTACTGGACACCATAGTTGACCACTCTCATACGAAAATACTTATGTTTTTTATTCCACGACTACAAAAATAAATAAAAAAATTCGAGCTAGTTGAACAAAACAAAGTTATTTTCTAATATTAAACACATTTCAAAAACTTTCGAGACATAAAATCTTTCTCTACAAGTGGATCACAGATTTTTGAAAAAGCTTAATTTGAACCACTCATCAATAACTAGTCGTCGACGAGCTTTCAACGAGCTTACAGCGGCGAGAGCTTTCAATAAGTCCCTTTGAAAATTTTCAAGTCTAGACTATCGAGATTTTACACACACTTTGTAAATACAGTAACAAATTTTAGATATAATATGGAAACTCTGACAGCACTCTGGGAATGTGTAATTTCTTCATAAGATCTATGCTAATAGCTATATGAGTAAAATTTGTTCTAAAAAGTATTTATTACTTGTTCTCTCTGCACTTTTTATTTAAAGACGTTATTTATTAACGTTATTTTTTTTTAAAGACATAGTAACTAATCATTTTTTGGTTTTATTATATTATAGTATAGTTTGTAACATGTACTTACCACATTAAACAAGACAAACGCTATAAATGTTTTTTCCACGTGGCACACATACAAAAAATTTTACAAAACGCCAACCGAAAGATCGAGATTACATTCAAAATCATCCGGAACAAGCCCCAATAACTTCTAGCAGCGGCCAATATTTTCAAATTGAATTATTACTAACCGTCCGCCATAGAGACTTCACCGCTCCCGATTAATATTCCGGTAATTCCTCAATTGTCTCGTTCTGAAGATATATCTGTTGCAGACCTACGTATTGTCCCCTAAGGACTTACAACTGACTCTGCACATAGCCTATTATTTAGAAAATAAATCCAGTCAATCAAATCTGTACTTTAAATCCTCCAGAACAGATTATAAAATCCTGTACGCTCGATTTTCAGTACAAAACCTCTTCCGCTGCAACAGAATTTGACCCGTCTGTCTAAAAGTTTAAGGTGGGTTATGTCGTGAATGTTGTTTGGGATAAGATGTTTTCAGTCGGGTGGGTTATCGACATTGGATAAAGGGCTGACCATTAATCGTACAGAGATAATATCGGGCCGTAATCGCGGATTGCTAAACGATCGGTTAATGCACTCCACGGTGGTGTCGATGGCCCTATTTTAGGCTCCAGCATTTGGGAAATTGATGCTAAAAGAGTATTCTCATATAAAAAAGACATGTCCTATCATGTAACAAGAGGATTCTTTACAAGTCAATTTATATTCTAGTATATTTTGTTAACAATTTAAAAATAATTTAATAGCCAAAAACTGTTGAACTACCTTTGTAAGAAACGAAACTTAGCTACTTTGTAGACTCAAAACAATTATACATTGTACTCGATAAACTTCGATACGAACAGATATCAAACAGACCAGGCAATTAGAACGTCTTACAAACTAAAGCCAACCTCAAGTTTGAAGGATAGGTATGAAGTGGATCGAAATTTGTCAGATATTTGAATAAAATTTTGAGAATTTCAAAATTAATGTAGAACAATTGCTGTAATTTCAAAAAAATGATTTTTTAAATTGTTTTGTTCTTGTTATTTTGTTTGACGACCACAAAATCTTGAAGTGGACAGCCTGTGCAAAATATCTGCCCAATACAACGAAGGGCATGACTATTTTTACATCACCATTTCTTGAACCAAAGAATTTGTAAAAGTAAAAGTGATATTATTTTTTGGCAATTTGCAAAGTATGAGTGAATCGGTTCTTAAGAGGTAAACACGGTCCATTCAAAATCACAATGATCGTAACCCACCAGGCTAAAGATGGTATAATGCAAATGCATTTTGTATACAAAAAACTTCCTTTGCATGCATTGTACATCCAAATTGAATTGTGAATAACCAACCCACTGCCTTGAAAACTACATTGTAAGCCTACTCCTAGTTAGCCTAATTGTTCGAAGCCTATTTCAATAATTGGGCACTAGATGGCGCCAATTAACAAAAGTTAGTCAATCAGGCATCTGTATTCATTGGAGAGATAACATCGAGCACAGTTGCCGCGCAATCTGCGGAGGCATCAACAATGTACCGCGCAAATAGATTTTATATCTTAGATGATTGGTACAAGACATACACTTACTCCCAGCTTCTAAGGGCTGCTGTCATTGGTGTACTTCAAAAATTTTAGCCGTTGACAGCCCAAAGAAAAGTAGTCCTAGAAACTGGGGGTTACACTAATAAGTTCTGACATTCTATTTGCAATAGTCGTTTGTATGTAGGTTATTTAATCAGTTGGTGACGTCATCAGTAAAAAAAATTAACACAGGATAATATATCAGTAAGTATGCTATACGTTTAACTGAAACTTCTCATACCTATATATATAATATAAATAACATTTCCGCTACCTAGATCTAAGAAGTGAAATTATTTGTAAATTGACTTGCCCTGTACGGTGCGATGCCGTAAGGTAAATAAAAATATGATTTATGATTTAGAAAATATCGATTACAAATTACAATTCTAGCAGGCTTTATCTAGAGATATTTTTTTTCTTTATGCCCGCTATCGCTTATAACAAATCTCCGAGGTCTCATCACTTGATCTACCACATTTAGTGGCAATAAATATTTATTGCCTCAGTCAGACAGCAGGATTAAGACGAACCTCAACAAATACAACGTGATTATTACAACAATTGTTTGAAGACAAAACCATAACTATGAAAGGTACTCCGGTATTTAATAATATGTTACATGGCCATAATTCATTTTTGTACGCAATCAATATTTTATCATATTGATTTTTATTTAGATGAGTTGACGCAAGGAAAGATTATTTAGTCTTTCCTTGCAAATAAAAAAAAAAGATTTATTTTTATTTTATTTTACATATTGTTTTTGTTATGATGGTATTTGCTAGACATATTAAAAATGGTATGTTGTTATTGAAATCTGTCTTTAACCTTAGTGATTTATTTTAGGTATTATGTATCATACCTAACAGACAAATTGTAATAACTCATGTAAAAGTCACCCTGTATTGGCCGAGTACTTTACGCGGTCACTTTGTAAACGATTGTTTTTCAAATAGACACACTAAATATGAAATTGGTGAATTTTTGCCAGATAAAAACTGGGCAAGTAAAAGTAAAACCTGAAAACTTTTACTTCAATTTATTTAACTTATTTTTGCTCTACTTAATTTTTTTAAATTATTTTCTTGCAATAAAATAATAATTCTTGCCAGATCCACATCATAAAATACTTCAATATAACAATTCGACATAAATATAAACATTCAAATAAATGATAAAAATAATATTCTCATTCAAATTCTATGTAGAATTAAGTTAAGCACTATCTTAGACTTTAGTTTAAGCTTAACACCATGCAAAGTGTAGTCAAGTGCAAAACCATGTAACGAAAAAAAACAAATTTGGTTTCTGTTCCATACTATTTTGCGTCAAGTATCAATATTGTCGATAGCTTTTTGATCTTTTCTCGTATCCCAAACGTTTATTTTTCAGTAATAGCGGATCAAAAGATCACAGTATTCAATCTAAACGAAGGTAGGTACAATCTATTTTTTCATGATATTTTCTGCTGAATACGGAAAAAAGTATAAATAATTCAAATTCAATTTTTTTATTGACAAAAAATACTTAGTCTAACACGTACATTCATTGGAAACACAGTTTGCCAGGTGCAGTCAAGTATCAGGTACGTGAGGTTACCCCGAAAACTTGCACTAGGTACCGAAAAGGTCCTGTGAAGCAAGATTTCAAGAAAACCACCACAGCACCATATACAAATTTAACTACTTGCACATCACTCGTCTCAAAACATAACTAAATTTACGTAACTAAGTTTACGTACCTATTGTAGACTATTTTTTATTTTTAAGACGTATTACTCTTATATTGACTAGGTATATTGAGTTTTTCTAACCTGTCACACTCACACCCCTCTTGTGATACTGTGACAGGTTAGGAATGAATTCATAGGAAATTTGATCATTCCTAACCTATTACATCCCCTTGTAATACTGTTTCTGGTTACTTAAATATCATTAGCAACCGGTAGAACCATAAATTAATTATTTTTTTTCTGATTTCTGTATACATTGTATTCCATATCTAATAAGTAAAAATATGTGTAAATAAAGCCCTAATATTGTCTTTTTAAAACAATATTATAACATTATATCACATTATCAAAGAATATGAAATAGATAAAAAAGCGCTATTTTATTCATAAACACCTGTACTTACAATAATTCAATAACTAAATGAAACCACTTGACCTTATTGTTGGTTTTTTTTTTATAATAGAATCAACAAATAAATGTGGAAACGAATCACACTGGATTAAGCAGATAATAAAAAATACAAGAAGCACTGTACTAGTTGAAAAAAACAACCACAAAACCAGATTTTCCCAGTTTACCGAAAACATATGTATAATGCTATGGTGGGTGAGTTAAATGACATCCAGGTTAAATAAAAAACACCAACATTTCAATCAGTAAGAACCGACCTTTACCGCCATCGCAACCACGAAATAAAGAAAACAACTGTGATCGCAACCAAGCAGCAGGAGTTAGCAAAATTCAGAATAAAACAGCAGTAGAAGAAGAAGTGCCTCTCTGCTACAAATATTTTATGTTGGCCAATTTTACAAGTGTTGAACCAAAGTTTCAAGTAAAAAGAAACAGTTTTACAAATTGGTGTGACAGGTGAGGAATGCGCAAATTTTCTACAAATACATTCCTAACCTGACACAGTGGAACAAGGGTGGTGTGACAGGTTAGGAAACATTCAGTATATTTATAAAAAAGAAACCATTTCGATTTGAAACTATAAATAAAAATGGATGTCAATTAATAACACTCTTTCATAACTAATCACAGCCAAACTAATAAAATATGAGAGTTAAAACAAACAGTACACAAGAAATTGTACTTAGTACACTTACTTACTTATACAAACAACTACTCACTTACCATCACACCCCTCACATGCTCAATACAAGGTTAGTTAGAATCTTGGCAAATGTCGGACGTGTTTCCTATTCAAATGACCGCAAATACCTATTCACATCCTATTTCCTACTTCCGAGGCCGGAGCTATTCATTACCAGCTATATTTATGCAAGACACTAGTTCTAACCAGATCGTACCGGTTAAATAAATAAATTAGGTAGCTAGTTGTAAATGAGAGAAAACCAAACAATATTTGAGCATTAGCAATTTTACAAGTACATACATATTTTTAGATATTGTAAGTTCAGTGCATTAGAAGAGTTGCAAGTATTTTGGAATAATTGGTGTTCTTGTATGTAAATAATAATGTATTAAATATTTAAGTGGCATTCCATTTTGGGCGCTTCCGTGGATCTGATGACACGTTAAATTGTAGGGCCCGGCTGTTTGTATAGTACGGCAGTCAAGCCACGTCAGAGGCCCTTAGGGCGGCTTGATAAACTCTCGACACCAGAGTTGGCTACTCTCATACGATAAGAAGAAGAATATTTTTTTTAATCCCTCGTAATATAATAAGACTATTTTTATCGTAGATAAATCCGTGTTTCTGTAGATTAGGGATTGGTAACTTACAATGTTAGAGATACATCTAGTGATGCTGTTATTTCTTGGAAACTCTGTTAGGGTTTATAATAAAGATGGTTATTTAATTTGTGAGCATTTACAAATGAAAAAATATGTGAGAAAACTAATAATAAATTAATAACTTTTTAATCAATCTTGCTTACTCACCATTACTCCACACAATAATGACAATGCTTATCACATAACCCTAAATAATTATTTAAGTTACAAGTTCAGAGTAGTTCAAACTGGTAACGAATCAAAGGAACCAGTGAAACACCTTGTTTCACCCGACGATGTTTGCTCAGCCGATCAATGTAGTGTAAACTTTGGTTACGAGTGTAATAAACGAGGGTTATTTTTGCTCTTGCAATCAAATCTGTTTGTGTGTGCGAGGTGAAGGATAGATATTTGACCGATGGAACTGAAGGTTTTCGTCATATATTGTTAATGTATGTTTGTAAGCCTTATTCCCTTGAAATACAATTTATCGGTCTGCAATTCAAAGCATTTCAATCAAATTTCTTTTAGGTAAAGCGCGTTAGAGCCTAGATTAAATGTTACTTAACATCGAGCAAGCATTTGGATTTTCACATATTTGACGGTTGGCGATTAGTCCGAAAAGATCTTGATTTGAATTACGTCTTTTTTCAGATACTCCGGTACGATACAGTCAGGCATTTGAGGACCAGATCATCTGAAGAAATATTTGTACAAGCGAATCTGTAAAACTCAATGCTCAAGGTGAACTATCTATAGAAATGGAACTGGATTGAACTGCTCCTGTCCATACTGTTCAACTATAAACAACACATGTATCCCTATTTCGTTCTCGAAAAGAACAACAACAAAACATTGTATAAATAAATAAATATTTCGGGACATTGCACACAGCGCCATCTAGCCCCACACTAAGCAAGCGCTTGTGTCGTGGGTACTAGATAACGGATATAATACTTATATACTTTTCTTTTGTAAATACATACTTATTATACATACAAACAACCAGACTCAACACAAGAAATTATACATTTTTAAAATGCATAAATACTTGTGTCAGGTGGGAATCGAACCCGCAACCCCTAGATTAGAAGGCAGAGCCACTACCAACTAAGCTAACAGGCCAGTCAAGTGTATATTGCGAGATAGTGATAATATGTGATAGTAAAAAGTATTTGGCGTGGGTGTGAAAAGGTTTCGATTACATTTCAGTTCAAAAGTACAAACAACATAATATCCCATCCCTACTTTGCCCACGAAAAGAACAACAACAAAATACATTGGATATAGCGTGATAATGATGATTTGAGATATAGTCATAGTCATTTATTTATATCATAATATATTTGATTCACGTAACAGACAAACAAATAAAATAATTCAAATTAATAGTACAATAAAATACAATATCAAGTTTAGAACTCTATAAACAACATATCTCTACTTTCCCCACGAAAAGATTAACAACAAATACATTGTACATAGCGTGATAGCGATGGGTATAAAACCAAACAGGCCGCTTATCAAGCGAGCGTCGTCGCGGAGTCTACGGGCTCGCACCTTGACAGTAGATCTAGATAGCGGGGTATCGCTGTTATCTAACCGTGTGGGGTAAGGTGTGGGATGTTGCGAAGAAAAAGGTGGAAATTAGTTATTTTTTTAAGGTAATGTGAGTCTTATGAGCAGTTAACCAGATTTAATTAACCAGATTCTTAACTAACCAGATTATCAATCAACCAGAAGTACAATTAAGAACAATAACTGATAAATTATAGTTTATTATCTATAAAAGACATTTATTGTAGACAAACGATGTCATCTATAAGTTTTTAATTCACTGTCTTATTGTAATAACGAAGTGAGAAATTAGAACTTTAAAGAATTATGTATGCATGTATGTATAACTTCAAAGGGAACTATAGCCTATTTTTATTTTACTTATTTATAAGTATTTAGGTATGTGTAGACTTCACTGTCTAGTAATACATCGTGATAGAAGCGACATGTTCAAAGATCAAATTTGAGGACATATGTGTCAGTAGGTAGGTACTCGCAGGTTAGCTCAATTTATGTTTTTTTTTACGCTATCTATTGAGACTTTGGACTCGAGGTTTCTGAACACTAAATGATTTTCCAAAGACGTTGGAAAAACGTCTGGTCCTCGCCACGATATGTCTCAGGTATATCTGTTATTTTCTCTCAACGTTTGAATCGAGGCATTCAAAGAGAAAATGCCGCCAGCTTCCTGAAAACGCTACAGAGCGTAAATTTGGACAAAGCAAGTTTTTGTAAATTTATCTTTACGTACATTTTTTGTTGAAGTTGTTTGTAAAGTTACCGCCCTTTGGGCCTCTGACATGGCTTGCGCATGTCTTACTATGTATCGAAAGAAAAAATATTATTATAAAAGTAATTAAATAAATCAATTACATTTACACGCCTTTTTCTCCACCTTGTACCACACACCGCACGTTATCGCGGTATCGTTCAACGACCTCTCTTCATGAAGGACACGGGGAAAGTGTCGAAACATTCATAACGGAAATCACACACATCACCGTTACACTACTGATTCTTATCAAACTAACTAAAAATGAAATTAAACGACATCTCTGAAGGCAAAAACGCTGGTTGGTTTCTTGCGCAAGGATTTCAATATCAATCCAGCGCGGGAATGGAGCCAGTGTCTTGCCTCCTGTAGTTAAATTTTAGGTTATAATAAAATGTAAAAAGTAAGGTTAGTGTATATTGTTTTAAAACTAACTAAAGTATACACATACTCGTATAGTACCAACGAATATGTATAGGTAAGATTTTAACATTGAACTATCTATTGTGAGTTTTTTTCTTAGTTGAGATTATTATTTATACTTACCATGGTGTATTTTATTATACAGGATTCTTTTTACCTATTATGTAGGTACTCTTGTTTAGCTCATTGGAAGCCATTATGAAATATAAACATCTCTAAATAAAATCATTTATCAATTTAAACAGACATACACATTAGAAGTATTCCGAAAAAAGTATATAACTTGGTGACTTTGTCAGCTACAAAGACAAACAAACCAACGCAATTAGTGTAGTATTATCATCAATGCACTGTTAGAAATTATTTTAGAGTTTGCGAGAAGATCCATGGGAAAAAGTAAAGCTTAAAAAGAAATAGCCTTATAAAATACTTGAGCTTGAATTGGCATGTCATATATCTATATTTTTTTATGGCTATGGTACACTAACAAAATGTAACAACAAAATAGTAGAAATCGCTTCCTTCGTAACTCCAGTACAATCATGTTAAACCAAATCAATCTCGCACTCATTAGAATAAATTTCAAATTTCTTGAAATAGAGACTGCAAACAAGATGGATTCTCTTAAACGACGCGTTAAATCTACGCCAAGATTACAGAAAATGACGTCATAAAGAGAAATCACCTACTTAGTGCCCCCAAATACCCTTGTTAGGGCGATGGTACCACTTCCGATGGAAATTGAAAGAAAAAACAAATAGACTTGAGGAAAATACAACAAAAAAAAAACTGGCAAGAAAAGAGACAATTCTTGCCTTCCGCACCAAATGAATGTGACAAAATGCAAATGAGTGGACGTCGGTGACCCAAAAATTTAATAAAAAAATAATGTTGAGACGCGAGCCTTGTCGTTTACTTTCTTTATAAGAAATAACAAACTGGCTCTGTTGAGAAAATAATTAAAAATATATGTTCTGTATAATATAATTAGGTACTAAAATATAAAGTAATATTCGCAAAGAATACACAAGTACAAATAGTAGATCTTCATCGCTGTTATTTTATTGATGTCGGTAAAATTTAATTTCTTGTAAATTGTCAACTGATTATTAGTGATGCTCCCAAGGCACAGGAGGAAAACCTCTGGAGCATCACTAAGGATCTGCTAGGCCTTCAACCAAAGACTTACAGGCAGATAGCTGAGGATGTAGCAAATGCTGTATCGGGGAAGGATGACTCCCTCAAGTTCATCATCCTGGAGGCCATTAAGGGGAGAGTCACCCAAGACTGCTTCAAAGGTCTGCAAGCTTTTGCTAGAATAGTAGCCTATGATGGATTTAACCCCCAAACCATAATATTTGAAATGGCTACCAGGGCAAAGGCTGATCTTCACAAGACTGGTGGTGACATGTATGAGTTCTCTGCTGATGGCATTGCCTATTCCCTCCCAAAGCATTGCGACTTGTCCAGAGATGTACAAATGCCGGTGACACTCTTCCTGGTCAGAGGGAACAACCTGCACAAAATCCTCAAGACCATAAGTAAGGACGCTAAGGTGGCCATTGCTGCCAAGATCTCTGCTTATCGCATCAAGAGTGATGATGATTCTGAGGCTGCTGCTAGGAAGAGGAGGGAGAAAGTCACTCTGTCCTCCACTGACATCACCCTGAGCAGAATCGCAGCCAGCTTCCCTCACATAACACTTGCGATTGCAAAGTCAGCTGGAATTCCTGGAAAGGCTGACCTGGTAGTGATCAAGAAGCAATTCGCACTTGATAACAAGAATGACAGTTTCTCCAGCCTGCCATGCGTGCTACAACATGGTTTGCTGCCAGCTCTCTTGAGGAAATCCATGCCAGCCGATGAATCTGGCCTAAGAGCATTCTGTTACATGTTTAATCTGGAACAAACCATAACACTGCAAATGCCCAGTGTCAAGAAGACGTTCATTAATGAACCACTCATCACACAGAAGTTTGTAGATGCTGCTATCAATGGCCCCACGTTGGGCGCCAGTATAAGGAGGCGGGGTTCCTTATACAATAAAACAAGAGAAACTGTCAGAAGATGATTGTATTGGTCACAACACAGAATCAAATCGAGGGTTCGGGGAGCGCGCACGAGTACCTCCCGTCACAGTCGTAGCCGGACTGTCGCAGTGTTTGAATTTAGAGAACGCGTGGCGAATGACTGAGACGGAAGATAGCGAGTGTGAGCTCCAGAGTGAGATAGTTAATCTAGGTATCGTCTAGGAGGGCGGCCACGAGAGGCACGAGTTGGCAACGACACAGGGTGGTTTACTATAAAACGAAATATGTTTGTTAAGCATTTTTTTACAATAGCTGTATTGCCAGACTAAAAAAGGCCACAAAATGTATCATATTATCTGAAAAAAACATGAAGTAAATAAACTTGAAAATAACAATGCTTAGTCGTTAAAGAAACAACGAAGTATGTTTATAAAATTTAAGCAAAACGCTCCAGGCTAATCCAAAAATCCTTGAAACAAACCTACACAATTAAGCTTGTTTTAAAATGACAACGTAGAAAGAAAATGACTAGAATACTTAGTCCAAAGTTATTGAGAGAGCCGTTGCTGGGGCCGTTATTTTAGGCATTTTCAATTATGTAGCAGGTCCAGACCGAGCTACCTAGTAGATTTCAAAGTACCGCTTTTGTAAACTTTTTAAATTAATAGGTTTATTTATACTTAACAATCAGGCATTTGCCCATAGATCACCTGAAGCGACACTGTAGTCGAAGTTGTATGGTTTTTCAATCATTATGAAAATGACCACTATTTACGTTTCGAAGAAAAATATTCTTTAAAATTTTAATAAACGAAACTGATTGGTGCGCTTGCTTTCATATAAAAATTCATTTAAAGCCTAATATCCTTGGCAAAACGTCTACGATAACAAATGTTTATTAGGTTATTTCATGTAACACGTAAGCAAAATTTAACAAGCTGTTCAAAAAGACACATTTTATAGTAGTTTGAAGTAGTATCCCCCTTATTTTTTCATTAATATTGTAAATAAATGTATTAACAAGACACATCAAAAAGGACAGTGTTTAAGGAATGAGAATGAAGATGCATGGTACCTGAAATTTCAACTCAAGAAAGACATCATCATTAAAAAAAAAACAAATATACTGACTACTGGCATATAAAGAAATCTACCTCAGCGACTTTCACATTATTTTTTATCCTTTTTCTCCACTCGTCTGTTTCGGGGTACAACTATGCGGGCAGATTGGTTGTCGCGTTTTTGTATTGTTTGGCCTCTAACACTATTAAAAGAGGTATTTGAGATATTTTCAAACATACGCTTTTTTAGGAAGCAGCGTTTTGTATTTGCTTTAAAAAATAATTGTTAGAAAATTGTTTGTAAAGAAAAATATCTCAGACATGATAAGTAAAAATAATATTTTTAAACCAGGATTCATTTAATGATTGTTTATGTTTAGGTATATAAATTGTAAATATGATTAACTTCATGTTTTTCTGAAAAAATAAACCAATCGTAGAAAGTATTTAAGCATGGCAACGAAATTATATTAAAATATTCATAGAAACAAAACAGATAATCCAACATTGATATTCACCTCTATCAAAAGCCTAGTATTTACCAAAGCCTTAAAAAGTGGCCATTTCACAAATAACAAGCTTCCCAATACCAAGTTAAAAGGAGTTGGAAATTTAATAAATTCATCTTCTAGTTGGTCCGGGGCTTGCAGGGATGTATTTAGAATTTTAGCTAAAGTATTTTTTTTGACAGTCTCATAATCGGAAAACTAGTTTTTTCCATACATGTTTCAACGTTTTTTTTCTATCTAGTGACATATAAATAAATAAATATTCCGGGACATTCCACACAGCGCCATCTAGCCCCACACTAAGCAAACGCTTGTGTCGTGGGTACTAGATAACGGATATAATACATAAATACATTTCTTTTGTAAAAAAATAATTATAATATTTTATTAAAATAATAACGTAATTATACAAAGAAACGACCAGACTCAGATTTTCTAGGATACTCGTTTATCAATAAAAAAATTGAAGGCGTCATAAAAAAAAATTAGAGAAATAGAAAAAATGTGATAGAATATACATTGTAAAAATTTTTTTATTTAAATAACCATTTAAGCAACTTACGGCTATTTCCTTAATCCGCTCCTAAGCTCAACTTAGATCTGAGGATGTGGCCTAAGTGAGAGATAAGTTAGGTCAAGTTAGCCGAGAGGTCTAACTTAGACTTGGGATAACCGAGCTACTAATAACCAAACTATGTATTTACTTAGTTCCAAGTTACTTTGTAGTACTTGCTTAGTACCTTAGTAATCTTAGGATCTTATAGGTAAGGATTTGAATTGACTAATGATGTTTTGATTGTTAGAAGTAGGCGTTCGGCGGGAAGTACTTTAATTAATCTTGAATCACTCCAACCAATTGTAGATGCTAAGAGGCCCAAAATTGAGACAGAATCAGATAAAAAGTATCGTTGCATAAAATCTATTGTTGATATGTTGATGCCCTAATATCACATTGGTTTAGGGCCGATGACACAAATAAGAATCATATTTCAACAAAAGTATTGAAAAAGTATGTTATTGAATGAAAAACTAGGGAATCAATAATGAAACACGGAAAGAAACGTAGCCATAGCTTTATTACGAATTTTATTCGTATTTATTTTGTATGTTCTTTAAAACGTAAGTGTGTTAACAAGACACACTAGTACTAATTGACCGTAAACTTATTGTTAATTGCCATTTTTGAGCCACATGGAATCAAAGATTTAGTAAACGCACAATATGTTCTAAAAATATACTGAACAGCATGACAAAAATCCATCACAAGCAGAGAGATAAGAGCTTACACCAAATAATAGTTTTATTCCCCAAAAAGGGGTGAGAATAGCTTAATATCGCCCCCATACTTCACTTGCGAGTCATAACTTAAGCAAAGAATAAGGCGAGAATTGCTCGCGCGCGGAAACAATAATAAAAATAATAAATCCCTCTCAAAGACGACTGACAGACGCGCAACTATTCCGACTGGTGTAGGGTGACAAGCGTAACACAATTTTCTAGGACAAGTTTTTTTTATTTACCAAATTTTATGTACGTTTTGGTGTCTTGTTTTTAACCCTTCACTTTTGGCAAGTAACGTAAAGTAAGTAACGTTGGAAAAGTGTAACACACAAAACACAATACACTTTTGGCAAGTAACGTAAAGTAGGTAAGTAACGTTGGAAAAGTGTAACACACAAAAGGATACGACATAAAAAGCCCAAAATCCACTGACAAAGTGAGGTAGGTGTGTGTACGTAGTATATACGCATATGGATATTTTGACTTCCTTGTTTCAGTGTTTTTTCCCAAAGATCTATTTAATGCATGCTGGTCACTACTAGAGAACAAACTAAACATTGTAACCACATAAAGTGAAACCAAATGGACAACTATATTCACGATCAAATTTTTTTATTTTTATTTAATAGAACATCATGGTTGTAATTGTAATGTATATCCAAATCTTAAACTGCAGTTATTATTTGACCACTGGTTCACCAGAAGCAACACTGGCGAAAATAGTGGACCACATCGACTGTTGTTCTGGATTAAAGCTGACTCGCAAACTCCATGAAGAAATCCTCAAATTTTATCAAAATCGCAGTCACCCGATCAAATCCCGTCACCGCCAGCGTCTCAGCGCATATCCAGACGAAAATGTGAGAATTTTGTTTTACATACAAAATAGAAAATGTTCCTTTGCTTTTGTAGATGAACGAAAAAGTGAACGGAACTTGAACGAACGTACACAATTGAACGATACGTTTGGCGCATGACAGAGTGTCAGTTCTAGGAAATGTACCTGCAGATGACGCTTGAAGAATTACATTGGGTTGCTTCGTAAGCATGTACCTACTACATAAATTTATAGTAAATAATATTATTTTTAAAATACCTATCTTGGTAGGATTTTAATTGAGTTTGGTGAGTATACCTACTCGTATGTATTATTTGTGACTTTGAAATTTACTTAGTGATACTTAATCTAGACAGGATATGAAATCGTTAAAGAAAAAGTGCAAGATTTTTCCCAAATTAATAAATGGAAGACGAAATTATCTGACAAACTTACAAAATATGGATACAATTCCTTTCAAACAACTTTAAACAATTGTTGATGTTATTTCAATTCTGTTTTTAAAGTAAATTTATGATAAAAATCAATGAGAAACAATTTAAGTTGCTGGTACACAGAAACATTTTTACTTTCTTTACAAAACTCTGGAAGAAAAACTAGGCATTCCCACGACAACCCGTAAAGATACCTACAATAGCTGCATGCATAGAAGTGCACCGTTGTTTACCAGAATGCACGTATATTAGTCCCGCCCGTATGCAGATTCGATCCGGCGCGATAATATTTCAGCTTTATCTCGAATGTAACGAGAATCCCGGACGCAGAGGAAATGGGACCAGAATGAAAATGGCGACTGCAATCTGCATTTTGATGTTTTTATATGGCTATTTAGTCGGTGAATCTAGCTTTATGTGACTTAAAACTACGAGTGTGGGAATAGGTTTATTTTAGATTATTATATTTGAAATAATGATAATATGTATAAAAAAACACTTCAAATAAGTATATTTAAAAATGTTAGTAAAAAAACTAAAACTTGTGTCTAGTATGTCTTTTTCTTGCTAACCAGGCTCAAATGGATTTAAAACTTGTAGTAATGTTTCGATAAAAAACGTAGCCATGTTTTAGTTATTCAACAAGTACCTACTATTTTTCATATCCATAGAAAAACAACTATACAAAACAGTAAGGGAATGTATTTTTACACTGAACAGTAGCATTTGAACGATTTGGTTAGAAAGGAACAATACATTGGGGCCCAATGTGGGGATATCTGTGTTTGAATTAAACTGACTCACAAACCACGTTGCAGGAACATACCATTTCTGCTTAATGACAACTAAACCAATAGCAGTTGTATTTTTTAACCAAAAAAACTTATGAAAAGAAGGAAGAAAATGTCTCCCTTAGTTTGAGATCATAGCCTTCAAGTTCTAAAAACCAGTATCGTAGGAGAGCAAACAGAGGTTCATACAGAAATCTAAAAGCCACAAACCATATTAAATACTTGGATAACCTCATAATACCCATTTTAAGTGTTTTCACGAATAATCTGGAAAATTACTTAAATATCAACAACTTGATATACTTATATTTGAACATAACCTTGATTTATACAACAAAAAGATAGATCAACATCCAATACCAAAAATTAAAAAAAAACACTGTGCTGAAGAGCAAAAACAACCAACTTATTGGGACGGTTTTAGAATCTAAAGAAATAATACAACAATCATTAATGAAACTGATTTAGTTTTTAGCAGTAGAAAAACTTTCACATGTGAATAGAAATCAAAACGAAAAATCACCAAGAAAATTGAAAATCAAACCAACAAATTAGAGCGAAGCGTCCATAGCGCGAAATATATTTGTATGATATGTTGTATAAGAAATTTACCGACTCAGAAGCCACATGATCAAATATTACTTTTTTAACAACAACGAGGAAACTATGATCCAAACATTATTTTATATTGCACAAACTAAGCAGGACAAATTTGTTATTTTCTATAATTTTTATAAAATTTTCGTTTTCTTTCCCATGCTGACAGAAGACAAAACGGACAAATGAAAACTGTCAATTTTGGTTTTCTTTTTCATCCTACGTGTGGATGAAAGAAAAAGTATTTACTAAAAAATACGAAAAAAGTTTTTTGCATGTATATCATCTAAATCTATCTAAGTATACATATAATAAAGCTGAAGACGGTCGAAAGTCTGAACATTTACTATATTTATAAAGAAAATGTTTGAAGATACTTCGAAATGATAGCAGAACACGTTCCATCTATTTCTAGAAATTTTGTCTGTTTATCTATGTCTCTGTTTATACGTTTATTTAATCGATCATAACGCAAAAACAGCTGAACGGATCATCATGATTTTTGGTACGTATAGGTAGTATGAGGTCCTAGGAGTGTCAAAGGTTACTTTTTATCCTGAAATAATGCGAGCAAAGCCGCGGACGTCCAGTAGTATAAAATAAATGTGAAATTTACAAGCTCGGATTTTTTTCTAGACGAGAGTTAATTTTCTTTTCTAGAATGTTCGTTTATTTACATATTTCTTCAAAGTAAGCTCAATCGATGGCCAAATATGTTGTATAGTTACCAAATTACTTACAACAAACATAGCTTATTTATAATATTACTTTCCGTGGTATTTTTCACGTTATTTGAAAAATTCTTCCTTAAATTTTTGCGCCATATCGAGTTTTCTTATAGAGGGCGCTTCGCACTCTTCATTTAAAAAGCTCGTAAAACACGCGAGCTAAATTTTGATCCCACTTTTGATGGTGGGTCTAAAGGAGCCTGTACATATTGGATAAGGTTTTTTACAAGATAGTAAACAGTAATTTAATATTCGATATCTTTTTATCAATCAAGTAAAGCCCCGCGACTTTGCCCGCGTTATTTCTGGAGTAAAAATAAGTCGATAATTTGTCATTCCTCACGGCATAAGAGATGCACGAAACATGGGTTTTGAAATTAAAAACTTTTCATCGATTTCAATAAAAACATACACAATAAAACAGTTTTCTGAAACCTGCTCTGCTTATTTATTTATTTTTTTAGATCAAATATAGTAATAGTATTTTTATTGCCATCCAAATTTATTTACAAAAGAAAATTATATCCCTATTTAAGTACCTAAGTACCCATGACACAAGCGATTGCTTAGTATGTGTCTAGATGGCGCTGTGTGATAGGTCTTATTATAAATTTAAAAAAGGTCAGCATTGACAGTGAACTGTTAAAATACGTCCTTCAAATGTGTTTATTCGTTGTACAGGCACCTTCGTAACCTCCAGAAGTGCGTTGAGAGTTTTTACGACGGAAGTTAATCAAGTGAGATAGAACGTTTTAACGTTTTTAATTAAATATTATTGCTATCTTCAGTGTTAACAGTTTATATAGGTCACCTTCTGACCTAGAACTGCTTGTGAACTTTAGTTTGGATCTTGTAAACTGTTTGAATGATTCAGATAGAACTAATGCATTTTGCCCAAACAAATTGCCTCACTAGTCAACGGGGAAGTGTAGTCAGCATTTTGGATTCGCTTTCTTTTGACGGAGTAGTTTAAGTTGTATTATAATGTTTTTGTTTCAAAACTTTTTGATATAACTAATTAATTTGTTGAGTACAGCTGTTTTTCATAGTACAGTAGTCGTTATACCACGTAATTTCTAAATCCCTTTCGTGAAGTCGGTTTA
Organism: Macaria liturata; assembly: GCA_964023185.1. Classification (NCBI taxonomy): domain Eukaryota; kingdom Metazoa; phylum Arthropoda; class Insecta; order Lepidoptera; family Geometridae; genus Macaria; species Macaria liturata. The sequence goes on along the minus strand of OZ026824.1, from coordinate 1,346,693 downwards.
AAGCACACTCACAATGCATACCTTGTGGATTGAGTATGGTGTTCTTATAGATAGATAGATAGATATATTTTATTGACATACAGAATTACAACTAACTTATTACAATGATAATAAGTGTTGGCATCAGTCATGTCTCGTCAAAAAAACAAAAAAAAATACTATTTAAAATTACATTAAAATAAAATTAAAATTATAGTGAAATGTACCATCTTCTTTACCTGTACTCGGCAAATAAATGCTTTGACTTTGACTTTGACAACATGTAATACTCACCTAAGAAGATTGAATAGGAGGCAATCAAAACCAATAAACGATGGTGACTACTTACCATCACGCGGCTCGCATGCCTGGTAGCTTGTGATAATACGGCATATCATATAGACACGGTTTAATTGATGAATGATATCAAGACACGCCAAATTTCGTTTTAGTAAAAATGGTTTTGCCAAATCGAAGTGTTAGAGACATTTTTACGCAAAACAAACCTGTTTGTTCTTCTACCCTCTTTTTCAGTAAATTGTATCACAATACATGCCATCCCAATTCGTCTTTGACAAGTCGCCTCGCGACAAATGTCGTCCCGAAAGGCCACTCCGATGCTATTGCCTATTGGGGTCCGTGGCAATCGAACTGGACACTAAAATCTTCTGTTTTTTCGTGAGTTGGTAAATAAAATTTCTCCTTCTGGCTTGGTTCCTCATAAGCGCCCGTAGCGCAGCTGTAGAAGGCAATCGCATGAGATAACCAATGTTATACAGTGGTAAGCAAAGGTCGACGCGGTCAGTCCTTGGATGGGGACCAAAAAGAGGCATTCCATTTTGGGCGCTTCTGTGGGTCGCATGACACGTTAAATTGTAGGTCCCGGCTGTTTGTCTTGTACGGCAGTGTTTAGCCATGTCAGATGGCCGTAAGGCGGCGTGATAAACTCTCGACACCAGAATTGGCCACTCTCATTCGATAAGAAGATTAACGAGGTTCGTGGCTCCCCCACAGAATTAATTCGTTAGATGAGTTATCTTGTACTGATACATACTGGTAGTATTTGACGTCGAAGTCCTTCTAAATAAGCTGAAAAGTACTGACGGTAGTTTCCAAAACCCTCGACATAAATTTTGTACTAACAAAGACATTGTTACGGAATACATATGTAACTTCTAATGTGCAAATAAGAGGTTCCCAAGATGGCTCATAAGTCTTGACAGGAAAGTTAACTTGTCTAATACAAACTTATTTAATGTCTTTGTACCTTAAAACAACGTGTTTTATTTTTAAAAACGTATCCGTCTATCGGGCCCCGTGAATAGAGCGTTCATAAACATCCAACCCTGAAGGTAACGTTATTTGTACTCGTATTTAAAGGGTCCCGAGATACAGGCTGGTACTATTGAAACTCGAAATATGATAATTAAAAAAAAATATTAAAATAGAAGAAGTCAATTCCTTATGGAACAGCCTATATGGATGGCTTAATTAGTCGGTTAGTTTGTTTTAAGGTTTTTAGTTATAACATAAACGAATATGACAAGTAATAAATATATAATAATATTCCGGCATATTCCACTCAGCGCCATCTAGCTCCATACTAAGCAAACGCTCGTGCCATTAGTACTAGATAACGGATTACAACTTTTATAATTACAAATAATGTCAACTCTGTATATAATTATAAATACGTATACTAATAAAACTGTGTTATTTTCCCACATCATTAAAATCAGGTTATATGTATATGTATGAGAGCTAACTAATAACTCAGCTTTGTATTTATTCAAATTCAAATGTTTTTTATTAACTAAAGAAATGAAATACATACATGCACATACAAGGTACATAATAATACAAAAATAACCTTATTTTAATTTTACATATTAAGTACATACATTGTCGTTCCTAGCGGACCCCGAACTAGGCAATGCCTGTATCTCGGAGGCCCAGGAAAGAATTACATATTTGAAGTAAACATTCGCGCTTTCTATAACAATACAATGATTTTAAATGATTACAGGCTTAATTACATTAAATAATATACAACACAAAAACCAATTCAACAAAAGTACAGGTAGTGTTAGTGTTACAGAACAGTAATGTACAAACTGAAGCTGCATCAAGAAAAAATAATAAAAAGATAATGTGTGGACATTACATGGATCTGAAAAAGATGCAAGGATTTTTGCGGGTTTATAAAGATTACGTATTACGTAGGGTAATTATGTGTTTGTGTGTGTGTATGTGTGTGTGTGTATGTGGGAATGTTGTGTGCATATTGTGTGCAAACTGTCTGAGTAATTTTGATCTATCTACGCTTAAGAACGAACTCCAGTTAGCTAGAATAGAAGTTCTACTTCTGTATTCAGCCTAGAATCTAGGTTGTAGACTCTCACCAGTTTTTCAGTGTCATCATAAGATTTGGTTAAAAGCCACCGTTTTATCTTAGCACGGGCTTTCCTGTGCGAGGTTTTAGTAGTTTTGATAGAGTCTAGTACGTTGTTGAACACAAAGAGATTAATATATGGAGGAAGACGGGAGGCAAATACCGTTCTTACATCCGGTAAGAGAGCGGGCTCCAGGGAGTACTGGTCTGCATGTGGGTGAAATACAGAGAGAGACTTCGTGACAGATTTCATTATGAATAGTTGTCGGACAGTATGTACCTGCATTTCCCTATAGAGATCCTCGGTTGGATATCGTCGCGGTTTGCCAAGTAGGACTTTTATTACCGCGCGTTGAGCACGTTCAAGCGAGAGCATGGACGTTTTAGCTGAACCCCCCCATACACCTATGCAGTACTGTAACAATGATTGACACAGTGCGGTGTATACCAGTTTTTTTACAGCTTCATTAGCAACAGGTCTCAAAGTCTTCATGAGGAAGATTAGCTTGCGTGTTCTTTTGGTGATGCCAATAATATGCGCCTCAAAATTGAGTTTCTCATCTACTTCAACTCCAAGATAACGTATTGATGGAACTCTGTTGATGGCCTGACACGAGCATCTTCTGACTAAAGGAAATGTTAAAACTGGACATGCACTTTTATGAACTTTTAAAATGTTTATGTTTGGTTCTGTTGCCTTGGTTATGTGAAAACCCACAAACTTGGTTTTCGTTAGGTTTAGGGTTAATAGATTTGTACTCAGCCATTTGTGAATGCGTACCATGCCTCTTTCTGCAGTGTTAAGTGCGGCTTCCCAGCTTTGATTTTGGAATATGGCTACCGTATCATCCGCATAGCAAATTAATTCCGCTTTAGGGATAGTGAGCCTGAGTAACCCGTCCATATATATGGTGAAAAGGGTAGGGGAAAGAATACCGCCTTGCGGCACACCAAAGGTGATAATTTGCTCATCGCTAACGAAGTCAGAAACTTTTAAACGCTGGCGTCTGTTGTAGAGATAGCTAGAGAACCAAGCGAGAGCTGTTCCCCTCACCCCGTACCCTTCCAGTTTGCGCAATAACAAAGAAACTGACACGGTTTCAAAGGCTTTTTTGAGGTCAAGGAACACGCCCACACATTTTTTTCCGGCGTCCATGTTTTTTGCCAGTGTGGTTGTCAGTAATTGTACTGCATCTTCTGTGCATCTTCCCTGCCTAAAGCCGTACTGACGATCTGATAGCAATTTATGCTTTGCTATGAAATTGACTAGGCGCTTGTTCACTATTTTTTCCAGCATCTTTGACAGGATAGACAGGAGCGAGATCGGACGATAATTGTCAATTTTGTCTTTTGGTCCACTTTTATGTATTGGGCTGACCACAGCGGTCTTCCAGCAATCCGGGAATACACCTGAAGCTAAGCTGAGGTTATAAATGTAAGTAAGTGGTTCCAAGATGAAGGGTTTAATGTGTTTGAGCAAAGCTGGCGTAAAGTTGTCAAGACCCGGAGCACTGTCTGGTTTCAAGTCGGATATGAGACGGTTTACCTCATGTAGATCTGTTGGAAAAAGAAATAATGATTCTGGTAGGCACGATTCTATCACAATTTTCTTGCACAGAGAGTCATCTGATTCCCTCAAACCATTCAGTATATCTGAGGCAAGTTGTGTTCCTGCTGAGGCAAAGTGAGAGTTGCAGTTATTTACAATAGTTTCAGGTGTATCATTATTTAGAAGAAGTCTATGAGAGTCATTTTTAGGTCTAGGAATATCACACACTTCTTGGATATTCTTCCAAAGCTTTTTGGGGTCCTTATGATTGCTGGCTAACTTTTCAGTTTCATATTTTTGTTTTAAATTGCGGAGCAAATCATTGCAGAAATTACGATACCTAGTGTATGACAGTTTTAGAACTTCATTATTAGGAATTATTTTTGCCTGTTGGTGGAGGTAATCGCGATGACGCATACAGCGAATGAGGCCCGGGGTTATCCAGGGCTTTAAATTATGCTTTCTGCGACTAGACTTCACTTTGCAGGTGTGACTGTCAACCACTTTCGAGAGTATATTTGTGAAAGTAATGGAGGCCACTTGAACATCTTCTACCCTATATACTTCGTGCCAGTCTTGTTTTTTTAGTTCGTCAGATATTGCCGGTAAGTCTATTCTTGTTTTAGTCCTGCCAGAGTCGTTATTCCTTGTTTTTGCTATATTTATTTTCGTCCCAACCATAGTCAAGTCATGATCTGTGACTGTACTACAGCAAACGAACCCGGCTGAATTTTCAAATGATTTCAAATATAAGTGATCTAGACAAGTACCCAATCTAGTGGGCTGTGAAATAGCTGGCAAGAAACCGTACTCACTTAAGATACCTTGATAAATTACACTTATGCTACCTGGAGTTTCGTCTAAGATATTTATATTCATGTCCCCGGCGATGATTGGATACATGTCGTTCTTAGTTTTATCAAGCAGAGTTTCTAGCGACGTAAGGAAGCTTTTAGCGTTTTCCGATGATGGCGGTCTGTATATACCAATCACGTGAGCCTGGTTTGCGATATTAGCTATCAAGCAGTTTGCATTGTCGAGTGGAGCTTCATAGACATTCGCGGACCAGCAATCTCTTACATAAATCGCGACGCCACTACATTTATTGATAACTTTGGTGGAGTGGAATGCGTTATACCCCGCGATTGTTGGAATAAACGGATTTGGAGTATTAAACCAGCACTCAGAAAAAACCAAAATGTCAAAAGGGATATCTAGTCGTTTTAATGCGGTATAAAGCTGTCCTGAGAGCGCTTTATTCCCTAGACTTCTAATATTACATGATAAAATTTTAAAGTTGAAATCGGCTAAATAAGTTTTTGCATTTTCTAGAGATTTGATAGAGCGACACTTAATGCTCAAGGTTTCGTCAATATGAAATGATATGAACCTTGTTCGAAATAAATGGATTTTCTTTATATCATTATTTTATTTATTTATACCTAATATATGACAAAACAACGAAGTAAATCTTATAATCTTAAAGGTAATTCGGTACGTTCGTGAACCAAGAGTAGCATCTACTGACCCAACCCTTTCAGAGGTAGGCATGAATAAGTAACAAGTGTCAATCGAACCTTCGCTCGGACCTGCGGAATCCTGCTGCGCACTCACTTCTTTCTACTCAAGCAATTATCTGAATTCTCCAGCAGCCTTATTTGGGAGCCAGTTTCATTTCAGTACATGTATGATTTAGCTAGGCTACAGTGTTGTTTGTGCGAATGTCGTTTTCAGCTGAAATGGTGTACAAATGCCTGACTCTTACAGTAAAACTAGTGCGAGCTTTGCTAACATTAAGGAGTAAAACTTAAATCCTCTGATTCACCCCTTTAAAAGTGGCATTTCCAAAAATCTTTAAAAAAATATTAGTGTAAATAAAGTAAAAAGTAAATGCCTACGTCATAACATCTACCTGCATGCCAAATTTCAGCCCAATTCGTCTAGTGGTTAGGGCTGTGCGTTGATAGATTACTATGTCAGTCAGTCACTCACGTTGAGTTTTATATATTTATAATCTAACTAGCTGTGCTCGCGACTTCGTCCGCGTGGAATAGTTATTTTACGCATCATATTTATTTTTGCAAACAACCTCTTCAGATTTATAAATTATAGCTGTTACCCACGACTTGAACCGTTTTCGCAGCGCACGCAACGGAAGCCCTCAAAGGTAATTAATTTTTCCCGTTTTTCCACATTTTCCATTGTTTCTTAGCCTTTATTAGTTGCAGTGTGATGTTATATAGCCTAAAGCCTTCCTCGATAAATGGTCTATTCAACACAAAAATATTTTTTCAATTCGGACCAGTAGTTCCTGAGATTAGAGCGTTCAAACAAACAAACAAACAAACGTTTCAGCTTTATAATATTATAAGTATAAGTATAGATTAAAACACGTTAAGTTATTATATATAAATTTATTTCTTAGATTTTTTACAAAGGGGTTAAACCCACGAGATGACATGAAAACTCCCGCCACTAGACCTTACAACTCTTACAGCGAAAATAGATTCACAAATAACTTAAAAACAAGTCAAAGGATTGAACCGGGGCCTGTAAAGAATTAATGCGGACATTCTTCCACCAATCTATGTATGTAGGTAGGTATATTAAACTCACTGACTTACAATCAATAATTATTTACAAATTGACACTTGACCGCATAGTTATAAAAATAATAATCAAGTTATTTATAATCAAGCACCGCCTTGCTAATTAGGTTGCCGATAATTTTTTCGTCATCGTTCCTTATCCGTAAGGTAAGTAGGTATTATTATCGGACGTTAAAGGTCTTGATAACGAGGTCAATAACCTCCGCCTCCTAGGTTAAGCGCTAAATAATTGTATTAAAATTATAATAATTATGATGGAGGCTTGACATTTTTTCCAAAAGGTCAAAGACTTTTGTTTTTGTTAAGAGACTGACTGAGAGAAACAGATGATACCTAGATGCTGTCCGACAAGTATATTCTCTTACACTTTACTACTTTACTGGTCACCGCAATAAATAAATATATAGTTATGGTGTTTTAACGCACGGCTATATTATGCCAGTAAATAAATGATTTGTTACAATTTAAAAAACAAAACACAGCTTAATAGTAATTAAGTAATTAACTAATAGCATTTGCTTGACATCGAAGTGACCTAGCTATTTAAGAGTTTGAAAAGGAAACGTAATGACTTAAAGCATTTTCTCTAATAATATTATCTAACCTATTATTTATTTTTATTATTATTTTATTATTTTACCTATTATTGTAGCTATTTTCCCCAGAAGGACACGCTAAGAAAATCAAGAAATTAAAAGAAAAAACAATAATAAACTGACATGCTTATCTAAAACTCAGAAAACATTCTACAATGAATTTATAATACAACGAAATGAATGTTGAAATAGTGAAACGCCAGGCGTATTTACTTGTCTTGTAAAATCATATTATAGTAGCCTAGAAAATATGTTTATTTCAAAACACAGACAGGTGATGACGTCAGAGGATATTGTAAAAGACGGCACAATAACGATAATCAGAAAAAATTAAGGTCGTCGCTCTTTCGAATGTTTTGCGACGAACTCTGTGGATTTAGATAATTCCTTATCAGTCATACATTTGACATTCGATGATATTATATTAGGTCGTGAGGTAACCCAGACAGTGTGATGTTCAGTATGAACTACCTATTTAGATTAAAAATACTTTATTTTTTGAAAGTTTTAAGTAAGTACTTTATATAATAATATTTTATTACTTTTATCTAATCCTCATCTAAATGACATCTACCTACTTGTAAAAAAATGTGATAAATCTCACTCTAATTGAATAATATAGCACACTGTCATATATTTTAATCGACTTAATCGAACTACAAGCTATAATAAAACTTTTGATACATAAAGTCACCCCTGTTAGATATTAGGTTAGCAATTAAAGTCACGTATGCACTTCACTTGTTTAATTTAATTCACTTGTTTTTACATGATTTTTAGCAAGGCCACAGAGACGCGTCCAACCCGCGTTCTGTCGCAAACGGAAGAGAGCTTTGACAATGACATTTGAATTTAAGTAACAAAGACATTTGAATTTAAGTGACAATTTAGTATTGCCAATACTAAACAACCCCCTTTCTTTGGATTGAACGAAAGAAATGTAAAACATCTTCCATACGCCAAAGGAAAGTGTCTCTTAAAACAACGCCACTTTTCCCTTTAATACCGAAAACATAAGCTTTTACGTAATGGCAAAGCAAATAAAAACATCCCCATAAAATGTCGATAAAATCATACTTACATGCATTATCAAAGAATGAGTGACGGGAGTAAGAAACCTTTGAGTTTCACGCTTGCTTTACCATTGGCAAATATGAAACATTTTTGTTTGGCTCGCTTCGCCCGATCAAAGACTACGCATATTTTGGAGGGAATAGCAATAGACAAGTTGACGCTGTGGAATAAGATACAGTTACGAAAGTACTACTGTTTTAATACTCAGTTTATCTATTTACTTAATATCTTCAAATCCAGATAAGTGTGTGTCTATCTAGATAAGTATGGACAACCAAGACTATAGCATTGCAGGCTGTAGGCACACTTAACCACACCTACATAAAGGTATAAAAAAGTAATTAAGCTATAGCAATAATAATATTTTTCCGGAGGTAGGTAGGTTTTGAATACAGAATAAACTCTACCCTACACTTTCTCCTGCCCGGTAAAGAGTGTAACATCGTTGTATATGAAACCTGTTTGTTTCGAAAATACCTTCATTTCGTCTCACAAACAACAAACCTTTTTTTGAACACCTACCTAATAGGTAAGCAGATATCTAGAATGTAGCACGTTTGTCAAAAAAAACCACTCTCGAATGGATTCTGAAGCTTAGCTACTGTTCAAATATTACTCCAGAATATCAGAAATTCCATGTAGCAACCTATAAGTGCGTTCGTAGTTACGCTTTTTTCCGAATTTTCCTGTCGCTGTTCATAATTTCGATAGAGCGTAAGGAAAATTACATTTTATTGTAAACGATGCTGGCTTTGAACTCAGTTATAAGAGAAAACTAACTGGAAGGGTGTTACGGTTTGTGTGTTGTTATTGATATTATTGTTTGTATGGTGGTGACAATAAGGGGAAAAAGGTAGAAGAAATTGTTATATCTTATATTATACGGTTCTCAGATAGCAAAAAATACATAACATTAACAGGCAATGAAATGCAAAGATAAACTTAACCTAAGTGGTCCAAACTACACATATAAGCAAACAAAAAAACAAGTACCTTCTTATATCTGTAGTATTCTGCAGAACAAATTACACAAAAAGAAAACATTTCAGCCCCACTAGAGGCCGTAAGCAGGCACTTTAATTTCAAATTGCAACTGACGAAACGTAAACAAACCAACATTTTCTTTGATAGCTCTCATCAGGAGAGCGCTCAGTGGAACGTAGCAATATCAGAAGTAATAGACTCCTCATTATGACTTCATATAAATCAGAGCCATAGAAGGCTACTTGCCTTTTATGAATTTGAATGACAGGGGAAATGTTTGTCGGGTTGGAACACATAAAAAGAGTACACAGTAGAAATCAAACGGTTTTAATAAGCTATTTAGCTATTTAAAATACTCGCAAATTAGCGCAAATTACGAATTTTTTGCGCTATCTGTTGAGACTTTGGGCCCGTGGTCTCCGGATACAAAATTATTTGTTAAACAGATTAGCAAACGTTTGGTCCTTGCCACAGGAGATCTCAGGGCTGGCAGCTATTTTTCTCAACAATTGAGTCTTTCTATTCAAAGAGGAAATACTGCCAGCATCCTGGGATCCCTGCCGCACAGCGACAACATGGACGGTGTGCTGAATTTTTTGTAAATATCTGTTTGTTTTTTGTTACTTTTTCTGTATGTTAAGTCTTTTTTGTATATACTTGTGAAATATATGTAAATATGAACAGTATTTATTTAATAAAAACTTATAAAACAAATTTTACTAATTTAAAATAAAAACTTAAGTAATTAATACCTAACTTATAAACTAAAACTTTTAATAAACTTAAAACACCTATAAAAAAAGTATATCTGTAGGCAACGTTCCTAGCATGCTGGCGGCATTGCCACAAATTGTAAATATTAGTTAGTAATTGGCAATAAATAGCTATTTAGTCAGTTAAAATTATAATCTATCGCATTGCAAGTATCATTTCGCCATTATATAAACAGTAAGACAATGCGTCGGTGAAGTTTTTCTTTGAAACCGTCCGACTGAATTTCGAATAACCTGGAATATGCTAATTGGTTTGTCACCACGACCACATATCAAAAATAAATGTAACTTTGTTGCTGATTCGTCCGTGCACTAGGATTTTATAACTCATTCTCTCCGTGCATTATATTTATGGTTGACGCAGAAACATTTATAAAGATTATAGATTGATAATTGTGGCTTTGAATAACATAGTCTATGATGAAACCAAACGTACCTGAAGGGTTGTTTGTCATATTTTCTGCCTATATTGTAATGTGCTCCGTATTTTTTTATGCAAGTAGGTACTTATGGTACGTGATAGAAACAGGTTTTGTAGAAAATGTACAAATTGGTAATAGGCTATGGTATTGTATGGTGCATCAAAATATGTGTGATTTTTTTATTTTTTATTTTTATCTCCCTCCTCCTTAATTATTAATCCCCCTACGTTGTAGGGGACCTTTTTTAGGTTTCTTACATGAACCTAATAATTTAGGTACATGTACCTAATTTTTAGGTAAAATATGTGTGATTGTACCAGGTTAGGTAAGAATAGGTATTAATTAATTAGATTATGAGTTTAAGGAAGTCATTTTGTTTTTGAGTTGCCAACTGTGGTCTCAGTGCTTACAAACCGCTCTAGAGGCCTCTGTGATAGCTTAACCACTGTAAAAAGTTCTTGTTTTTCAAACCTGCTCTTAATTAATATCATTTACATGGTTTGACCTACCCAACTACAAATTACCGGAGGCTGGCTTGTTGACATTATTCTTGAATAGATCATAAAAAGTTAGATAATAAAACAATCAAGGTGACACCGCGTGATAAACAAATCTAAGTTCAATGCCCTCTTATCAACATGACCTCTGTCACCGATAACACTATCAGAATGCTAGTGCATTTTTAGATTATCAGTAACATTGTTTTTTAGCTATCTGTACTCACTTGTTTAATAAAAAAATGTTGATTGACGCAAATACATATGTACAATATTGTATATCATTCTAATATTTTAACGGCGAAAATTGTCACTAAGTTTGTTCCTTTTTCAAGGTTAAATGGCTAAACTGATATTTCGTATGGGTTTATATTAGATCTTGTTATAACGATTACACATATCGTACGTTTTTCTATTCCAGGATAAAAGCGGAAACAACGTGGGCCACCACTTGTCATTTTTGATTCATCATCATATAGGTAAAACATAAACATAAAAAAACGTTTACTTGAACTTTCAATAGAGTTGTATAGTAAGGTTGAACATAAAAGATTACATAAACTAAGGCTTTATCGATTACTATACACTAAATAGGCAAACCCCGGATATCACACTGTATATGTTTATCATCATTTTATAAGGAGGTACACACATAAATTTTCATACAAATAATAATTTAAAGAGCATTTATTTATTGTGATATTAATGCCATAGCATTGGCTATATCACGTGATTACAAAATATTATGTTAAGTATGTAAGTGTGTATAATCATAAGGAATGATGTCGAGAGTTTCTTGAAGTGCACAAAAGGCCTCTGAAATAATTTTACATTACTTTTAAACTACCTATTACTTTTAGGTAGGTACCTACTATTATGATCTATCTAATATCTTAATATCTTTATCCTACTGGTATTTGTAAGTAAATCAGTTCCCCAAAACTATTTCCCAATTATATGGAAATCCGCCCAACGTTCGGTGGCTGGGCGGCTGGTACGTGGCCTGGGCAGATTCCGCCCGCCCATAACGTCCGGGACATTTGGCCGCTGATACCTGTGGTCGTATGTACATACTAGGTTATAGTGAAAGGTATGCAAATACATTATACGACTTTACAGTATAAGTGACTAGCTTTTGCCATCGGCTTCGCACGCGTTATTATACATTATAAACCTCTTGAATCACTCTAGCTATTAAAAAAAACTGCATTTAAATCCGTTGTGTTGTTTAAAAGATCTAAGTTTGCATATAGACATAGGGACGGACGCGGAAAGCGATTTTGCTGTATAGTGATGATGTATAAGGTATGCATATACACATAGTATGTTCTTAAGCTAGATAGATAGCTTTGTATAAGTGCAATTTTTAAGACAAAAGGGTATCAAGCCCATCAAATTAATTAAGAATTCCAAGCAAAACTGCTAGGAAGTAATTAAAAATTTAAGCATGATTTTCGAGTGAAAACTGCCTTAAGATTACACACTTAAGAAATGCATTACAAGTGCTCTTAAAAAATGTGTATCATTACAACAAAAACTATCTATTCCAATTTAATATCTCACTCAAACATAAACCTACGTAAATTAACACATTCTACAACAACTAAGCATTAAATAAAATTAATACACTTCTGTGAATACCGACTGCCCTTCAATCACGAATTAAAATCGTACTATAAATTCACAAACAAAATTGATCCAGAAACCTAGATAAATAAATTGATTCGTACATTTATTAACCTAACATGCTAATATTGACTTACTTACAAACCTTAATCAACTAGTTGACTTGGATGATATTTTGTTCTCTTCACTCGATTAAAAATTTACCAATGTGAGAAGAAAACAAAAGATAAATAGACTTATTTGACTCACGTTTATTAGTAAGACAGTAGTATTATGTATTTCTAAGTATTATCACGCCTTCTGCAAACCTTTGCAAGGCTATTCGGCCCTAATTGTATGAAATATATTAGCAATGACCCAAATCAGATTCATTTCGTGGTTATTAAGTATTTAGAACTGTCTAACATTGAAATAGACACGATATACGAAGGGCGCTGATATTAGGTATTAGTGACGAATATGTTATAGACCAGAGATTCAACTCACTCGTTTTCTTTTTCAGCGTTTTGCGTCTACATTTATTGTGCGCACGGCAAAGCTTTGGAACACTTTACCGGAAGCTGTGCTTTCTGCGAACAACAATCCAGGGGTCTTCAAATCTAGAGTTAATAGGTACCTTCTAAGTAAGCGTGTTACACCCTAGGCTGCAGCAATGCATTTCCTCAGGCAGGCTGTAGTCAAACGCAAAGCTACCCCAAGTAAAAAAAGATTTTATTCTCACTAATCGTGGTAATGCATCCAGCATGTTTAACAAGCTGTTTTGAAATATCGCTGGTTTGAAATGCAATTTGTATTGTTGTAAGTACTAATCAATTACTAGTAAAATTACGTATCACATAATTATGTAATAGGTAAGCAAGTACCTTAGAATCTCAAACATCGATCCTCTCATACAACAAAGAGATCGTTTTTTTGTGAAAAAGTCAATGTACGTTCTAATAAATTATAATTCGACTTGGCCTTTGCTTGTTTTGTCGTAGTGTTAAACAAACGCTAGAATAAAATTATCGCTTATCAAGAAATTTACATACAAATCGTTACTAATACTTCTGCATTCCCTAATCTACAATTAAGCTACAATTCTGATGCATTGTGTGCTAGTGTGCGTATACACACACGAGGCTGTGTGTATGCGTGTTGACTCACTTTCAGATAAACTCCAAGGCTATAGGCGATACCACGCAGACTGTGAAGTTAACGAACTTAGTTATTGTGCTCATAAAAATCATATCATATTAAATGTAAAGTCTGTATGTCTGGCTTTCGTAATTTTTTCGACAGTTGACAATCACACATTTGATGAAATTGGTCGACAAAAGATCCTTCCTATGTAGCACTGTAGTTGCAAGTAGAACTGGCTACAGGAAATAAGATTACTCTCAAACGAGACTATTGAAAAATACAGTTAGGTTAAGATTACAACAAACACTAATATTAATTTAAAACCTATTTTTAGAGAACGTCGCCCGAGAAACTATCAGATCTAACCTAATTAATCAACTGCTCATCAGTACTATACAAACTTTTGCGTTTTTGGCTATACCTCTCAATACTTTGAATGCTGCTGTTGATGGTTTATGATAAGTTAACAAATAAATAAAATATAATAAATGAGTTTATTTTAATGAGTTTTTTCCAAAACCTCTCGGAGCGCTTGGTTGACGCGACGCATGACCAAAATGCTGGCCTTTTTCTGGCTCAACGTATCAGCATTGCCATCCAGCGTGGTAATGCGGCCAGTATGCTGGGCACGCTGCCCTCTGGTAGTGGGCTGGAGCACTTAGATTATCTTTAGGCTTTTCTAAAGATTTTCTAAGTGCCCCTATTTGTAGTAGTTAGAAGTAGAGTGTTTAGTTTTTCTTTCCTTGTTTTTATATTTTATTATTGTAAATAAAGTTTTTTTATAAATGAGTTTTGACGTCTTATAAATTGGAAATTGTAAAAAGTTAAGCATAACAGCGTAGTTCAACTAGTTCTTTTTAATAAATTGTTGCCAACTTTATAGTGAAAAACATGTTTACAGGACGGTTGTCAGAGAATTTTCTATTTTGAACTTAGTGATAAGGTTTTATTTGACCTTATTTTCAGTATTTCTGTGCATTTTCTAGACTTTACGACATTTTTATCTTAAAAAGCCAATTAGTGTGAATTTGATCAACTGGCGGTAGCTGGTTCGTATATTTTTTTACACAACTAATGGAAAAATAAATAAGATACGCTACGTTTAATAAGTCTATCATTATCCTCACAGTTTTTACAATTTAAGGCAAAACGATCAGCATATCATATACGAAGAAGCAAACACTACCTATTTTTTGTTTTGTTTCAACAAAAATAAGTATAACTATTTAGTTTATCCTAAATTTGTGGATTAAAAAAAAAAAAAAATAATGGATAAAGATTTAATTAGAAGACGACCTGAGGCTCCCAGCCGGTGACCACTGGAGAAGAGTGGCTCAAGATAGGGTTCAATGGAAATCGTTAGAGGAGACCTAGGCCAAGAGGCAATTTGAGCTGAGAGACATTATATAAATTGCCATTCAGATTGAAACTACATAAACAATACCTCAGTTTCAAATAAAAGGCTTTATCATCATCATCATCAAGGATTTAATTTGAAATGTTGATAGAATTTTAGTTCCCAACTCCACATGAAATCATCCTCGGCACCTCACGCAAGCTGATTCACAATACTTCCTATATAAAGTACATAATTTATAATTTCATGGAGTTTACTCGAGCGAAGCCTCGATCTGGGTTAATTGTTTGTGTGATTCACGGTCATTGTTAATTATATACAGGTTCCATTACAAATATACTAATACATGATTATATACCACTACCTACTATATACGTATGTACCTAATTGTATATTGAAATCATTTTAAATCAACACAGCTTGTTACATGTTTACCAACTACTTCAAAGACAATTTCACCACAGGTATATAATAAACTAGCTGGTGCGTGCGACTTCGTCCGCGTGGTAGTTATTACCTTAAAAACGGTTCTAGTGAGTTAACCTCAAAAGTTAGACATATACTGTTGCGGACATTTTGTTAGATCATTTCAAGAGGAATAATTCTTTTATACACATTTTTTTGAGTTCTTGAACCATTTTCGCAGCGCACGCAACGG
The DNA here is from genome assembly GCA_964023185.1 of Macaria liturata. Taxonomy (NCBI): domain Eukaryota; kingdom Metazoa; phylum Arthropoda; class Insecta; order Lepidoptera; family Geometridae; genus Macaria; species Macaria liturata. The sequence continues at coordinate 1,331,055 of OZ026824.1, read as the reverse complement.
AAGCCCTCAAAGATGAATAACTTTCCCCGTTTTTTCCACATTCTATTGTTTCTTCGCTCCTATTAGTTGCAGCGTAATGTTATATAGCCTAAAGCCTTCCTCGATAAATGGTCTATTCAACACAAAAAGAATTTTTCAATTCGCACCAGTAGTTCCTGAGATTAGCGCGTTCAAACAAACAAACAAACTCTTCAGCTTTATAATATTAGTATAGATTAGAATAGAATATAATTTAATCATACACCAGAAAAATATATACATAAAACAACCTAAAGAGACATAACTTAACCTAGGTACATTGGGTGGACTTATCGCATAGAACGATCTCTTCCAGGCTCTAATACTGATTTAATTAAATATTAGAATGTAAATTGAATTATTTATCAACACGTGTGCATCTTTCAAGATTAATATATGTATGTATGTATGTACATTGTTGTACACCATCTCTTTATGTCATACTTTAAACACACAAGCTTGAGCTTGTTAGTTCCAGAAACAACCGTAAAGATTGAATTAAACCAACTTGAATAAAATTTGGAGCAAAGGTAAATCCGATTATGTATGAAACAAATACTATTTATTATTAATATTGGTGAGATTTAATTACAACTGAATCATTTAACTTGTCACTCTGATATTACTACGAAATGACAGCTAAACTGTGGAACTCCTTGCCCGAATCTCTATTCCCTTTAAACAATAATTTGTCGGTCTTCAAGTCGAGAGTAAACCGGTTTCTTCTAGGCAAGCGCGCTAGATCGTAGATTACAACGTTGCTTAACATCAGGCAAGTTGTAGTCAAGCGTGAGCCTATTTCGTGTAAAAAAAAACCTTTGCGTAAAATTCTCGATACCAGACTTTACCAAGAAAAAAAGAGTTTTGTCATACCATAATACTTAACATTTTAGAATTAAGGAAACCTCGAACACATTCAAGGGCGGTACTCAAGTGTCGATTTTCCGATAACCCCAAAGATGTACTGTTGGATTGTTATTCCTCACAAGTGCCGTATTAAGATTCCCTCCGTGGCTCTCAGATATCGTACGTGATGAAAAACTCTGCGGCTGGCATCAGGAAACTGATTTCAATTTGTGCTGCCTTAAACGGTGTTTGGTTTTCAACGTGGGTTTAGTTACTTGTATGGTGTTGTTTGAAGTGACCTAGGAAACGTTTTTATCAAGTTCAGTGGTACCCGTGGCTATGTGATTTGTTTGTTTGTAGATAAATCATAATAGTTTGTTTGTAGCAACTGTCATTGAGATTTCCAAAGTAAAATAATATGTTAAAAATAATTATTTCACTTCTTTTATGGTCTTGGGTATAAGCTTCCTCTTTCTTGTGCCAAACATATTACTATCTATATCACACCTTTTAATTACGAAAGAGCGGTTTAAAAAAACCTCACAATACAATCATTTCTCATACTGAAAGGCATAAAAAATCCTTGCAAAAAATACTTTCTGTATAAAAGGAATTAAGAGGATACCTAACAACAATTTCCTCCAGACAACCGTAGAATAAATCGAGTGAATTACCCGGTGAACGGCCGCGGTTGCATCGCCAAGGTCGTTGATAACTAGTTTGACACGTGTATTTGTTCGCGTTATCACTTATCACAGCAGCTGCATTCAGCCGTGCAATGTGCACTATCGTGGAGTTAGTCATTGCCGAGTCGGTACTTAGATGTAGTAATATTTAGGTTTTTTATGTATGGTGGTGGAATATCAAAGTCGTGTAATTTGATGATTCTTGCTAAAAAGGCATTTTTTTTTTAATCTAGGTAACTTAGCCTGCAACGTAAGTACATAATCTCTTTCTTGGCGCCTACCAGTCATAAACACACGTAGAACTGATTTATTATGACTTAACTATGTAAATCTATGTATCTAAGGAAGAGCCTATACTCCACAATACAGGTACATTACATCCAAGTGTGGAGTGTAGCGAAAAAAATTGTATTAGAACCTAAGTTTTTGATCAATAAAGTTATCTTTATCTTTATTTACAACTCATTGTTGTAAATAAATATTTAAGGAAAAAAAATTAAAGGGCAGTTCTTCGAAGTAGTATAAATAATAAGATAACTACTGATAAAAAAATATTTTGAATATATTACCTACTGAATGTGACATAAGTCCTTAATTATCAAACCACAAGCACACCATACTAGTTCACTTAAATTCAATTTTCTTTTTGATTTACATACATATGAAAATAAGGGTGTTTTTTAGAAAAAGTAACAAATAAATTTATTGTTTCTCGTACCTACATGTTATAAGTATTAAAATATAGTAAACTGTAACGTTAATGAGACCACCCTATCTGCCATAAATTTTGGTATAATCTACCTAATTTCATGCTTTAATTATTTTAGAGATTTTCTCTAAAACAGTTGCATGAGTCGTTTATCAGGTAAGGTTATACGTACCTGACGCATTTGTAACCAGTCACTCTGCAAACATAACAATTCTCCTGACCTTTCCATACACAGCAAAAACATGGATGATAGTTAATTATGTCCCTATATCTACAGGACCTTGGGTCGTCAGGAAATCGGTTATTCACTCGCTAAAGGACAATACTTTATCGTGTTAAGTAGTCAATAAGGCGACGATAATAAAAGACGTAATGTAAAATCAAAATGACCTTTTGATATGGAGCGCATGTGTGAAAACGTGAGCTGCATTGCATTTGTGCATGATATAAATGTTCCTTCTTAAAGTGAAGATATACTTTTCAATAGTATTTATCTTTACTGAGAGCAATTATTTTCCCTTAAAATCTGAAAAATACTTGCACACAAATTAACTACCCTGTTCCAGAACTTTAATTAAGAGTTATTCAAATCCTAAATACCTAATTATGAATAGGTGTCTTGTTAGTAAGTGTATAAGACTATTGTGTTGCTTAACATCAGGCATTGGCTTACTGACTATTCGACCAAACAAGTCGATTAATTTTAGTTTAGTATTTTCGTTTTAGACGATGGAGAGATGACAAAGAGCTAGTGGCGGGAAAATTATGGACTAGAACTGCATTGACGAGGAGCACATGGCAAGAGTTGGAGGAGGCCTACGTCCAAAGTTGGACAATCCCGAGATAGAAGAATAATGTATAAAGAAATATAATATTATTATAAAAATTTGAATCAAAGTGACATCAAAAACTGTAATGTAAAACTTTTTAAATAGGGAAATAAAGGCTATTTTTATTTTATTTTATTTTCGTTTTATTTTCATTACTCGTTAAGAGATTTTCTAACGAATTTCTAAACTGTTAGTTACATGCTAGCTATTTGGTAAAAAATTACAACAATATTTTTATTCATAATCAACTAGAAATATCTAGGAAATAATACCATAATTTGTGTCAGACAAAAATCATGTAACAAAAGAGCGAAAAAACCGATAGAATCTGAAAAGTTTCCATCGTTTTCTTTCTAATTTCCGGATAATCTCCGTCGGACTGTCTGTCCTTGATTAATCAGTCCGAGGTTTATGTTCCTTGTATTACTGACTTACTCGTAGTAAATCTTTATAGGTACATACATAAGTAGGTAGATAGTTTGTAATTTTATGAAAAATCGATTCTATTATTGACATTATCTAGCAATACTGAAAACAAACAAACAAAACCAAAAACAAACAAGAAGAAAAAAACATTAAGCAATCACTAATCCTCATTAGTCTTTAAAAAATTAAAACAAACTTAAATCGCTTTTTAAATATTTTTAATATGATAAAAGAACATAATTTTTCTGACATATTACATAAAAATTAAGTTTCATTATATAATTTATTAACAACTAGTGGACGCCCGTGGTTTCGCTCGCATTATTTCAGAAGAAAAAAAGCAACCTTTACATACCAAAAATCATGATATTCCGTTCTGCCGTTTTTACGTGATGGGCGTTTAAATAAACAGATAAACAAACAAAAATTATAAAAACTGCTGAAACTTGTTTATTTTCGATTTAAACTATACCTAAAAATTTGTTTTAATATCTTCTGTTTAGGTTTTTACCCTCTTCTGCTTTATTATATGTATAGATTAATGAAGTCTTAGCTGTGAATTAACACATATTACCATTACTTTCTATTACCCTGACTGAGTGAGTGGGAACTAAATCTGCCCCCTAACTTCTCACTTTGTATGCCGGGTTCGATTCCCGCTTCTTATCTGTTACACGGCCCAACTAAATATTTTCCTCAGAACCTACATATTAATTGGAAAGCGGGTGCAGAATTCGATTAACCCATTTTTGCGGTAATGTTTTTGCTATCTGTGCTCAAATAGGAAGAATGTAGATGTAATACATGTAGCTAACTAAGATTTGATATTTATTAAATTTAGACGGCACCACACGGCACTAAGAATCATCATCATCATACTTCTCGACCTACTGCTGAGTATAGGCCTCCTCCCTTGGGTGCACTAAGTATAATAAAATATCAACAAGAATATAATTTACAAGGCGCATACCAAAAAATGGTATAGCGGACTGTGGACTTTTTACTTGCCTTCTATTTATTTTTCAATACTAGAGTCATGACTACACTTCCGAATTTTCTTTTTTCTATTATTTTTTCCTTTCATCAAATTCCTTCCTCAGAATAGATGACTTACAAATGACCAAAACAAACCTTAATTATAGAAGCAATCGTATACACTACCCATACATAGGTACATATACCGTGCTTGCAGCAGGCGACACCGCATCATTAAGACCAATTCGCAGACAAATGGGCCGAACTCGAACTCCAATACATATTCCATGACTCCCGTATTCCCTAAACTTCCACACGATTAATCTGACACCAATCAAAGCTGAGCCGCCACAAGCTGATTAATTCCTCTATTAATGCATTTCAGAAAGCAAATGAATGTTGAAGCAGGGGCCAAATTAATTTGGATCTTGTCGGGGGCGGTTTTATGCTAGACTCTGCTCATGAATATACATGGGGAATCTGATACGGAGCGCCGTGTTCCGGCTATCTTACTGCTGTATAGTGGCCGAGCTGGAACTGCTACTTCTACTGGGTTACCCAGAAAACATCAGCAATCTGATGAGGCACTGCTACCCGAAGAGTATCCTGGCCTCCGACACAAAGAGACGTCACTCCTCCCGGTTCTGCGCTATCTCGTGCCACTTATAGCTAACTACATTTAATACTAGCAGCGCCCCGCGATGTTCCCGGGATAAAAGAAGCCTATGTGTTAATCCATAGTCTAAACTACTTTTATAATAAATTTCATCCAAATCCGTTCAGCCATTTGAGCGTGATAAAGTAACACACATTCATATGCACATACTTACGTATAAACTTTCGTCTATGGGTAGCCCTGTATTGTATACTTACTAGCGATGTTTACGTTCCTAAATAGGCAAATCCTGAAGAAAAATTAAGCATTCCTCGGTAAAAATCTAATACTTAATATTAACTAATAATACATTTAAACATATCAGGTAACGAATTAATTCTGCGACGGAGTCACGACTCTCAGTCATGAGGAAATACGACTCAAGAGAGATCAGGTATGATTTTCCTATTACTAAGTAAGCTGCAGTACATACAGTTCCGTAATTAAATTACATCCAAATCGATTCAGCAGTTTCTAGATTAGAATATAAGTTTAACTTATTATTTATCTACATTGATATCAAATTTAGTTGTAAATATAAGCTTATAAGATACTAAGTTTACATGAAATATTCCTATCTGTCACCCTGCTCTGTCCCCCCAGGGATTCTGTTATTCTCTTCCTGGTTACTTTACGTTCAGTAAAATTATTCAAAGAATAATTATAGGTCGTTATTCAAAAACATAGTTTACCTTTTTATCTCAATTTCAAGCGGGCAACTCCACATAACACCACTAGTTCCTGATAAGCCCCAACCATTGGGTTTCTGTTGTAAACACCAGTGACTAATGTTCTAACTCGCGTGCTATCAGCTGCTTTTGTTTACATACAGTTCATACCTAACTATTCCTATTGTTACGTTCAGTGTTTTGACATAATTATTATATTTGTATAATACTACCTAGTGGCGTGAAACTGGGTATTGTGGCAGAATATATTATAATAGTATTGTACTGAACCAAAATTATTGAAGATTAGGGCGATTGTATAATTCTAAATACTTACTACTTACTAGGCATTGTAGTTTGTGTAAATTGAAATGATATTGTGAGTTGTAGGGAAAAAAATTGTGTGTGCTAATTATTATGCTCTCTCCTGTCTATAGAATTAAATTATATGTATACTAATTAGCTACCTAAGTGTAAGATAATATTTCATTCTTATAAGTATTTTTAAATAAAATCTGGTAACCAAGAGTGAATTTGTTAGGATAGTGTTAATGTGCTGTAAGACTCATATAATTGTACTTATGACTGTTGTTAAATAAATTTGACTCCAAAATTCACCCTTGGCGCTTCATCTTAAAAATAGGCGGTGTAGTATGAATGAAAATCAAGTTATTTTTTTAAAACTGGATGATTTATTTTACCATAATAATATAATATATAGTATTTTTGAAACAAATTACGTTACAAAATGTACATGTTTACTTTATCCATAACTACAGTATTGTTAATTCATCCTTAACAATAAAAAGACTACATACATTTAATGTATATCATAGTATCTTAAAATATACGTAAATAATTTATACAACGTACGAGGAGAACTAAACATTAGGTCAGAGCCGTAATATAATGATCCTCGTATTACGATACAATAAAGAAATCACTTAAACCTAACTGGACAAAACATTTTTTCGCTTTTGTAATAGTCACAATCATCGATTCGTAGAATCAGTTTTCCTTAAACCAAACTTCTAATATTTACAATTTTTAGAACGAATTTAAAAGACAGAAAACGCACAGTTTTCATCATATTTGGTAAACCGAATTGTCGAACTGTTTAGTGCTACTTAAAAAGAGATCCATCGGTAACGGTGTCTATTAGCTTCATATTTTTTTGGTATAAATTGAAAAACACTAAAATCAGGTATCGATGATTCGTAAGCCACGGTCATGGAGCTGTGGCGAAGCGAGCGCGATACAACCCAGTGGGAACAACACCAGAAGACCATCGACGCAGAAACTGCACCAACATCACTGACTCCCTCACACATGTGGCAAAAGTTATGTTACAAAGTCTGCAGCTATCCCTTTCTATTCCAGGCATTGAGACGATTTGGAACTAAGTCCGAATGCTTTCGAAAGACTAGATTGGTTCGGATAACTCAACCGTTTGAAAGTATCCAAAGCTAAAAACGACTTGGACTCGACATATTTACAATGTTCAATGGCAAAAAGGGAATCGAATGTCATCAGTCAGAAATCTTAAAGCCTTCCCATCCTCCCTAGCATCCAATATGAATAAGTTTGGCATTATATTACTGTTACCAAAGTGTAAGCGCATACATCAACAGTATACGTGCGTACTACTAACATCTTAACATTACTTGAAATAGTGGACCATTTTTTTACTTTAACATTTTTGTTCCTAATTTTGATCAGAAAGTAAAAAGTATTTACAAAAACTTACTGAAATATAACACCATTGTGAGTACATACTTAAAAGATTTTGGATAAAAGTCGAAACTTTTGAACAAATAAGTGAGTAGATTAAAGTTGACAAAATCAGAGTTTAAAAAACAGTTTAAAGTAAGTGTATAAAGTTGGACAAATTACTATTACCATTATGAATTGAACTTGAACTGCGATGACTTTAATTACTTATTAGTATATCATTAACTACTGTTACACTTAAGTTAGTTCCATCATTCGGATTGTGCGAAAGTTTCGTTTTATCATAGTAATTATTATTACAATTATTACCAATAATAATAAATGACACCACTACAACGTTTTTAATTATTATTTGACCAACTACAGTTCCACAGTGACGTAATACATTGGATAATAATAGACACCAATTAATGAATTAATTATGATTATTAATTACTACAGATTATCATTATGTGCTGAAGGGTAAGGAAATGAATTCGTTGTATTTCATGACAGAGAAGAAACATAGCAAAACCTTAAGATAGACGACGCTTATATATTAAATCAACAATGTGGTAGATACATATTATACACAGATATAATTAAGTATTTTTAAACAATGTAACGAGAATTCGTAACTTTCAGTTCTGTGAATCAATCACTAACATTTTTTATGAATTACACAACTAATTTTCATCAATGATGTACATACATATACAAGAAAGTGTCAATATCCGTCGCTATAATTATCTCAGAAAAAAACTACTCAGTTCTCAAGCATTTGTAAGCATATTCCATGCGGTCCAATTAATGACATATATATGGTATTTCCGTTAGTACGAATACGCTTATATTATACATGTATAACTACAACAACTACTCGCTACGACGTCTATGATATATTTTTGAGACGTGTTTATAATATCATCTAACGTTTTCTCACAGTGTGCTTTATTTTGACTTTTCTTATCATTAACATTTTTCCAATACTTAATTTTTATATACAGCGGATCTATATATACTTCGATAATGATTAGGCTACGAAGGAAACAAGCCTACAAGCGAAGGAACACAGAACATCTAAGAAGGCAAACATGCTGCTGAAAACACAAACTTTTCCAAACTTGAAGACTGTAGTGTTACTCTACACACGAATAAATGGTCTCCACAGGCGTACAAGTTTTAAAAAGTTTGTTTTTTCAAACAACAGATGAAAAGGTCCATCGAAACAATGTACATCTACATTTAAACGAAACATTTAACCCTGATAATTCCAAACATTATTGAATTTCCACAACAAGAAGCGTCTTTTACAACATTTTAAATTCGATGTTGCACTATACAATACTCTCAAGGTTTTGTAGTTTGCTAATTAAGGAGAAGGTCGGTAATTTCAAGAAAACAGATATTTTACTAAACTAACATCCCCGGGAGAATATAAATGTGGTTTCAACAAAGAATTGAATAATTTTGGTGAAACAAAAATTTGTTCATAAATGGACTTATTTTTGATACTAAATTAGAATTTAAGTTAAGACTAATTTGAGCCTCGATGTCACTAACAGTATTGTTTGTATTGCTTGTAATCGTTGATTTTGTTCGTCAAATTTATTGTTATATAACACGATAAATACATAATTTTTTTCATAGCAATATATGAATAAAAAACGAAATTTATTGTCAATGTTATGAAATAAACGAGTGAAAGAGAAAAAATGGTATACAAATGAAATGAGTGGCATGAAATCTTTTTGTTTATTTTTTTTTAAGAATTAACGGTTTAATAATGAAGCAAAATAATTATAAAATGCATAATCTGGTGTCGAAGAAAACCTTAAAATTTAGTATTTATAGAGTTTTATTTTTTTTGATAGCATAATGTCTACGCGCTTAAAAATAGTTTGTTGAGCATCTCTAACATTTACACAAGATTTCAATGTTTATACTTATTAGGCACAAATTTATTTTATTCTCCATTACACAAAGATAATATACCGCCTGCTAAACACGACACATTAGTATAGCTATATATATTTATGTATTTTAATGCATATTTTTGTTATTTTGGATTTCGTAGACACTCACTAAGTTATACATGCTCGATTTATACATATATAATTTTATAAGAATATAATGTAGGTAAAGCATTTTTCTTTCTTAATATATGGAACACAACGCACTTCTTACGTTATTCGGGACACAGAAATACTACAATATTGTATTTATTTTTATAAGTTTCGATTAATATTTAGAAGGATCTAAGTAACGACAGAGGCAATATATTTTGTAAAACGTTACCACCTAACTAACTGACACCATTTTCACTCAATTGACAGATTTTTAGCAAAACTTCTTTTATATAAAGTTTCCATTTTGTTTTTGAGCGTCTTTGTGGGATTTGTGAAAGACTCTCAAATAAATTTACAAAATGTTCGTCACTAGAATCTTAATATTTCACACAAAGTAGATAACGATTCAATTCTAAGGTTCTTGTACTTTTCGCGGCATAAATACCAAAATTGTTCACTCCACGAGTAAAATGAGTAAAACTACAAACCCAAATACCACAATGACGGTAATTATCAAAAATATGTATACGTATTGACTTTTCCGATATAAAAATTATACCCAGATTTAAAGATTAAACAAAAATAGAGAAGCTAGCGTTGCTAAAACTAATCTATGCGATATCAGTCTCCACTAGAACCTTAAAATTTAGAAAATCCGTAAATTAAATCACAGAGTTGAAACAGCAAATCATGCGGTTGAACTTGAAACGGCAGCGGCCGTTGAAACATTTGCTTTAAAGCCACCATCCCGCTATTCTTCTCGTTTATTGATATGTATCTTTCTAGACATTGTAACTGCAGCGTGAAGAATACAAAGAATATAGAAGTGTCCCTCCATCTCAATCCATAGGTGCCATCTATACATTTAATTCATGCCTTACCGTCAAACATATTAATCTTACTCTACAAACCTACAATACATCAATACCGACTCGAAACATACACGATGAACCCTCGCCGCTAATATGACGGAGGAGTAGATGGTACGCGTAAAGCGGAAACATGTTTCGAGGACAGAAGTGAAAGGCGTCGGAAGGTACGCGCGGCTTATACCCCTCCTCCGGCGAGGGCTCATCTCCCAACGATACCTACAACGCACTTCGCACTCCGAAATTCTTACAATGACAAGAACGATCAGCTTCTGAAATCATAAACGTACTCCTACCACGTGCGTAAAGTATAAAGTGAACTTACGTACAGTTAACGCAAACGACTATAACCTAGTCTTATGATTACTCGATCTAAACAGTTTGAAAAAGAAAACGTACGTATGCCTTAAAGTACAAATGTTAATAAAGTAAACTAAAAAGTGTGACATAGAAATTGCGAACTTATTTTAAAACTAGAAGCCAAGTCGTGTAATGTACACGAGAACACGGGCGCGACAACGCGAGCGAGCGGCGGCCTGACACCGAGCAAACTACCAGCGACGGACAGAAGACGGATTATTTACTGAGATGCAATGAGACGTGCCTTTCGGAAACCACCCCTTCCTATACGAAATCAAAATAACACGAAAGCAACGAGACGAAACGAGAACCAACTCACAGCCTACGTTTAAAAGCCGACGCGCCCGTTCGGAGCGGCCGGACGTTCTAAACTATAAACAACATAAATGTAACTGAACAAGAATGCGACCCGAACGGTCGGTTGCTACCCTCGATTCTTAATAATAACTTTGTACATTGAATCCAAAAGTCGACACGTCGGTTTGGATAGGCACTCTCTAGGCGGGGCGGCGAGCGGTCGCCGCGTCATCGGCCTCCGTCGGCGGCCCTTCGACCGCATGAGATCAGTGGAACCGGCAGCGCCGAGGCGGCCCGGGGCTTTAGGAGGACGGGAGGTACGATGAGAACGTGGTGTCGACCCAGTCGCCGGCCACGCCCAGGTCCGACAGCATGTCCGACACGGAGAACTCGAAGTGGGATCCCGAGGAGGACGACGCCGTCTCGAACGAGTCCATGTCCGTCGTCAGCGCCTCGATGTCGACATCGCAGTCTGCGGGCAACGTGAGCAGATCCGTGATAGAGTACAGATCCGTCAAGTCCGTCGCCACCTGCGGCCTGCTGTTGTTGTCCTCGTAAAAGCAGGCGGATTCGGGAGAGTCTGGCGCTCCCGCGGGCGAGGCCGGCAGTGGCGGCGGAGCGGGCGTCTCCGTGGGCACGCTCGGGACGGTCGGCGCCGTTCTCCGTCTCCTTGACACTCCCCTGTTATTGTTGGAGTCAGCGCGTTGTTTGCGCTTTGGCTTCTGAATGGACCCAGTTCTGGGACCACTCCTGTCTGGCTTTGTGGTCTTCTTGCGAGGCCTGTACTTGTAGTCAGGGTATTCCCTCATGTGTAGTTGCCTGAGTCTCTCCGCTTCATCAATGAAGGGTTGTCTCTCCTCATCGTTGAGGGTCTTCCACACGCGGCCGAGGTTCTTGGAGATCTCCGCGTTGTGCATGTCTGGTGTCTGCTCGCATATTTTCCTGCGCTCGATTTGAGACCAGACCATGAATGCGTTCATCGGCCGCTTTATGTGGTTGGGGTTGTTCTTCTTGGTCTGTAACAATAGTAAAGAATACTTAATTAGTTACATGTTACAAAACAAACAAATGGATCTACATGATCATAAAATATTATTTTAATACCTGAAATTGTCTTTGAAAATAAATTAACGATAATTAATACACAAGGCAAAACAGATTGATAAATTAGGGTAATTCAAGGTTTCGGTTTGAAAATCGGCACTATCCACTATCGGCTTAGTTGTCAACTCACGATTATTATTTCAGGCATGTCCGTGACGCCGCTGGCACAGCTCTGGCTACATTCAATTAGTATGCACAACGGCACGACATTAAGTCTGTGTCCTTACTATTAATGATATTGTTATCATAGGAATTATTATTACGGCTCGAAATATGAAACTGGCAGCGGAAAATTTTACGATACCCACGTAGAATGTGTAATGATAATACCGTTCTGTGAGATTTACGCGTGACCTAATTTTAATTCTACTATTTTGAGTCTGAACGTATCGACTGCATTAAACGTTTCCGTACGTTCGAATGTTATAAAACATTGACTAACGAGGCTGTTTAAGGACGCAGGAAGTCATTATCAAATGTAGGAAGCGTTGTGAGGACGTCCTATCTATATGGCTCGATTTTCCTCACGAAAAACACACTCGATAAAGGGAAGCATATTTGCGCTTCGCTCACGGGCGAAGTTTATGACACTATCTCCCGTGCCAAGCCTCGCGTTTGACGCATATATAAACCGGCGCGTCTACGACTCGAACCGAGGCTAAAGTTCAAACATTTTCTGAAAGAAAGACGTTTATCTGAGGATACCGTCAGCACAAAAGTCGTTTCGAGATTCAGACAACAAAAACACGGCCGCATAGTAAGAACATAAGCGAATATTCACTTTTATTATTTAAATCTTACTTTCGCTAAACTTCACTCAGTCCGTGAGGGGAAAAAGGAAAAAAGAAACCGAGTTTATGTTTTTTGCTCGTCTTTATTTATATTCAGGACAAAAAAAGGGTTTGTCAGATGGCAAGTAAATCAAGTTCGGTCCGCCCACTGTAAGTCTCAAGGTGAGGCTCGTAGAGGTAGGCATTTTTTGCTTGATACATGTCCAGGTTGGCCTTATTATTATCGAATAGATACAGCGTGTATTCATGTTCCGACTCTAGTTTCGTCAAAATAAAAAATCGTATCTATAAACGAAAAGAATCATGATAGAATGTTGTTTTCCAAGGATATCTAAATTGTCTTTTGTTACTTGTATGTTTTGTTTAATTATTTTTGTCCTCACGTCTAACTAAATGAAACCAACCTAAGTTTATGAAACTCCATCTCAAATTATTATCCTTCACATATATGAATTTGTATCTTATCATATCTTAATGTTACAGAACTATAATCATACATCCTGTGGTTACAAGTTTTTGAATAGGTAGTCTAGATGCAACGACTATACGTCAATTACTACCTAAAGCCTGAGTGCGCTATTTTTTGCCCACTTCTAATTGTTGCTAGGTCATTTTTTGTGCCCTGGCTTTTGGTATACCTAGGTGACTTGTGTTTTTCATAGCTCAGAACAAGAACTGCAACAGATTGTAATCGGTTCAACCGGTTGTTATTATAATAGCAAATGTACGAAACTTGATATTTATGATCGTCAGCAAACTGGATTCAGTTCTAATTATCTCTTATTTTCCATAAATTTGAAGACCGTAGTTAATTTATAAATGTCTAATAAAATAATTTATAGCTAACAAGCAAAATAAGCAGGTTTGCGTTGAGGCTAATGGATGAGTATTTTGTATTTAGCTGTGAAAGAGCATTTCCAAAAGAAAGGATAATATTTTCTTATGTATATGACGTAACAAACCAAACATAACCGACGCATCAAAACTCGTAAAGCAAAACGAGTATTTGGCGCTTTTATCTTGCAATCTCTCATTTCAAGCACTTTAATGTGAATGTTATGAAAATTATAAATTCTTTATTGCTTAATTTTTTTTAAAACTCTTTGGTACAGGACTTTGAGTGTCACTTTCACTTTTAAATAACATATCGTGTTATCCCACATTGTGAAAGGAAGCCTTTCGTGACGTTGTTGAATCAAACAGATTAAAACCACGAATTATTTTCAATTTAACCAGCATTTCAACAAACACTTAACATATAAAAAAAATATATATATATTTACAGGGTAGCAAAATAAAACCTACAAATTTACTCGTTTCCTCAAGGAAGTCATTATAAATCATCTTTAGCAGTTACTTATCTAAAAAGACCTTCGAGTGCAGAATTCCGGAGTAGTAAGTTAGTTTATCGTACAGAGCGCGTATGCTGGTGATTCGCTAATGCGGAAATCAATGAAGCCTTGGCTTAAAATTGATAGACCTACTTAGAGGCGTACGCAAGGGAGCGTGATTTGACCTTATTTTATTCTTATACACGTCTATAGAATCGACGCTCGTTTGTATTCTATTTTTGGAATTCATGTTTGTCCGTTTTATTTCCGATCGGTTACATATTAATTTATTAGTGTATTTAGTGTTTGGATATTATTATACCTGTTATGTTGATTATTAGCATAAAATATGATGAAGTTGTCGAATTAGGTTATTAACATATATAATTTTGGCGCCGGTGTCAGGTTTAATAAGAAACCGACAACGTTATGTAACTTATTTTAAATTAATACGTTTACTTTTGTTTCAAAGAAAAATAACTATTTTAGAATACACATTAAAGATTGAATGTAATGCTTAAATTAGCAGCTATACCGATTATATCGTTTAATTTTTTCCCTACACCTATTTATACTTCACTTTCAACAAAGACCAAAAAAGCTTAATCAACTACCGTATTGTAAATAGTATACAATAAAAACCGTACACGTGTAAACGAGATTATGGCGTTATGGCAACCTTCCGTTTATGGATCGAATGTTACCACCTTCTACAGGTTGTTTGTTTAATATAACCAGACTAACGCCGTAGATGGCAATATTCCTTAGACTTTTTCCGTTAAGTTATAAATGGCAAGCCAAGTGTGGCTTAGCACGTTAAGGCATTGTAGTCAAGCGTAAAACTGAACCTATTGATATAATAATATTATCATTGTAAGAATTCATTTTCTTTATGATCATATTGTTTTATTATGAACTGACCATTTCTTTGGGATAATGCCTGAATTTTGTACCGAGTCTGCAAAAGATCTTTCAATAAAAACGTTTACTTTTATTACAATCATTATTTTCATCAAACTGACGCATTTCCATGTTACATAACAAAAACAGTATCACCAACATTTTATTTAATTTTTTTTTTTTATATCTATAAAATTACTTACTACTTTTGTTCTTTTTTTTCTTCTTTATCAATCAGCCTGTAGACTCGCCTATTATTATTTAGCCAGCGTCAAGCCGGTAGTTACTACTACACTACCTAACGTCGACTCGAACACAAGGGCAGCGGGTTTGTTTCCTGGGTAGGCCCTAGCGTTACTAACGTTTGCTATTTTGCAATCTTCAAGGTGACGTTTTGAATGTGCTGGAAAAAATCTAGTTTGGAAAATATTTTTTTTCTATATAATATGATCTATACGACTTAAGCGATACATTATTCTTGTGTGTATGATTTAAAAAAAAGCTTGCTCTATTTTTGTAAGAATAAAAAAGGTCGATAACATGTAGCATTAAGAACTCCTAAAGCCAAAAATAAGCCAAATTAGAGTAAAATGCATAATTTTAAAATTATAACGACAAGTATTTCCTCAGTCATCGGCGGTTTTGACGTAAACAAGGTCGATAACATTTTGATTGAAGCTGTAAAAAGTTTGGAGACAATTCTGTAAACATGTTTATGAATTTCTTGACAAATAAGCGCTGAGACTGTTAATGAACTAACAACACAACAGTGACTTGTATAAAATACGACACAAGATTCTTGACATGTCATTAAATATTTTATGACAGTACAGATAAAAAGTCACATATAATTTTATATGAAATGACACTTCTGACAAGTGCAGTGAATTAAGTAAACACATTACCGTTATCAAAACTTTAAAATAGACAAAATTAAAACCAAACTTATGTTCAACACATCCCATTTCCGTTCTTAATTTAATCTGACAAGATTTTGATAGTATTATTTCTTAAGAAGGAAATAAAGTTTAACGGTAAACAAAGTTATGTGAAAAGGAAATACATGCTAATAATTTTGTACATATATATCACTATCTATTAGAGTTTATTAAGAGACACGAAAATAACGAATCTTCTTCTTATCGTATGAGAGTGGCTCACTCTGGCAAAGTTTATCAAGCCGCCCTGAGGACCTCTGACATGGCTTAACGACTGCCGTACTAGACAAACAGCCGGAGCTTACAAATAGCTAATTATTTATTATTAATTAAAAAAATATGATTGCGATTAAGTTTTTCAAGTTACCGTTACCGACCACTTAAACAACAATAAGCATTTATAAGTGTGGTCATTTATTCCCGAAAAAAATTGAGACCACAACTTTCCCTTGCCACTTGTAAAATTTATTACCTTTTTAAATTTATGAAACCATATAAATCAAGTCACAAAGGGAGCACATAGTAAAGAAATTAAAAGGGTTGTTCTCACTTGAACACAAAATGTAAAGAGACGAGAAATAATAAAGACGTCTTCGAATACTTACAACAAAAGAGTTTGGGATTCGAGGGTACTGACTTGGCTCCTTAATGCATTAAGCTTTTAACTTTTATAGAATACTTTAACTAATTGATACTAATAACTAATTGATTTTTCGAAATTTTTATTTATCTCATCTGTGTTCAGTTACAGTTGAATGAAAGATAAATATTAGACTATTAATAACGATGACATTCGACAGAATTCTCTAAAATGGGTTGTCTGTTTAAGTATGAACGTAATTAATGTCCGATGAACAAATCTTTAAAGTTTTCACTTATATATTTTTTAGAATAAACCTATAAGGCTCCGTTGATTAACATTGTAAATTTTATGAAAATATGTTATTACCCGAATTGATTAATTTTAGAGTCGTGTTGCCAAAATATCTTAGTGAACTCCGACCTTTAAGTAAAAGACCGCTTTTGAAGCAGATGGGTCTTCTCTATTGTACTGTCAGATAATGAATCTGAATTGTGATAAATTCTTGTAATAAAATGTTATGAATAAATTTTAATGTTACTGTCACTAATTAGTAAATTAATTTCAACTAGGTATAGGACTATACATTATCAAAATAATAAAAACTAGGATAAATTAAAAACCAAAGAGGATACCAGCGGATTCGTTAATCTTGGATTTAATTAAAATATATTATTTACGACACTCTTATACCATACCAAAACTTAAATCCGTCATTCCATTGTGGCCTGAATTCAGAACAAACAGATTAACTAATATAATTGGCATTCAATTGTATAATGTACCGGAATATGTATTTATTTATTTAATTTGTCAGTAATTAATCTCTCTAAAATTAATATAAAACCAAAGACAAAAAGACACATTCATACACATATATGTGTAGAGTTTCATGTTTGAATCTGCGTTGAATTCCTCAGTGGCTTTAAACCTAGCTGCAGAATGGCTGACTCCATTTAATGTAAATCAGTGAGCCCAGAGAAAATTCAAGCCAACGAGGAAGTTGAATATAAATCGAGCAAGTCAAGGATTGTCGTGCACATTAGCAGTATACGAGACCACGGTATTAACTTTCACTGGAGGAAAATGTACTTATTTTTGTTAATTTATATAAAGAGTATAGAGGAATATACTCGTGATAAGGAAGTGGTGAAAATTGAGTACATTTTATGAATCTATAACAACAATTAAGTACCGAAATGCTAATGAAAATAATATAATATAGGTAGATTTTTTTGTAGTTTTTTGGGCGCTTTTTGTTTTAATTACTAACAATACTATTTTGGCGCTCAATTTGTATACGATTTTCTATGAAAATCAGGCACTAGATTGCTACAGACTACGTAATATTCTGGGTAAACACGCGTGAAACCACATAGTGCTATTCTCAATAAAAAAGAAGAATAAACACAATCAAATATTAAAGCCACTAACTCCTGACCTATACACATTCAGAGGATGCGTTGTATCTAGTTTATTCACAGGAGTTTTATTTACGGCTCGGGTTGAGATTTTTTATAAATAAAATATATTTACCCGACTCCTTCGGGATGTGCATATTGTTGTATCAAACAACTAGTTTATGATCACGGTAATTTTGTAAGATAATCTGGTTAACTATATATGGTTGGTTGCTTTTTTGTATTGAATTATGTATTTTTTTTGTAAACGGGCTATCTATACTAATATTATAAAGCTGAATAGTTTGTTTGTTTGTTTGTTTGTTTGAACGCGCTAATCTCAGGAACTACTGGTGCAAATTGAAAAATATTTTTGTGTTGAATAGACCATTTATCGAGGAAGGCTTTAGGCTATATAACATCACGCTGCAACTAATAGGAGCGAAAAAACAATGGAAAATGTGGAAAAAACGGGGAAAATTTTTCATCTTTGAGGGATTCCGTTGCGTGCGCTGCGAAAACGGTTGAAGTCGTGAGTATAATTTATAAAGCTAAAGATGTGGTTTGCAAAATAAATATGATGTCCAAAATAACTATTCCACGCGGACGAAGTCGCTGGCACAGCTAGTAACTATAGGTATATACGTATGTACACTGTAGGTACAGCTAGAAATTGGACGACAACAATAATGACTGTTGATTTTATTTATAACTTTGATGAAATTACTAAACATATTTTACATCTACACGTATTCTTTTTGTATGTTTTAACACCATGAATACGTTTACTAATACAGGTCACTTTAATAGTAAATTAACGCATTACTTTAACCCGGATTAACCTGACGCCCCAGGCGCCATTACGAAACAGAAGTGTCAAAATCTGTGTGATTACTAATCAATGGCTGTATTTCACACACAAACACACAAAGTTAATACAAACAGGTCGATATCCATTACGGAGTGTGTTTGTAGACTCATTTGGGATGCCCATATACCTATACGTGAAATAAACGTTTGTTTATTCGAGTTACAGATTTGGTGTTAGAAATTTGAGTTTATTCGATTATTATTTTTGTTTTGATTCGGTACGGCTATGTCTGTTTCTCAATTTTGATGTAGTGCAAGGAATGCTGTTGAAGCGTAGATATGCAATATTATATCGATGTTTTTTTTAAACTATATTCACATCGATTTTACTTGTTGTACAAACTACAATTAGGACACAATTTCGATTTTACAATCGACAAAAATACGAGAGGATAGTCACTAAAAATATGTATTAGTTAATGCTACTACAATATAAAGATACAGACATTTTATTTGTTTATTCTGTCTGACAAGTCAAACATTTTATCGATTGTTTATTTCATTCGAATAAGGTTGTCCATCCCTAGAGCCTGTTTGTTTCTATGTTACAATGGTGTTGCTAAGTCGAAGCTATGATTCGACTCATTTACATAAAATTATATATGTATATCTGTCTGCGGTTTGTGATAAACAATTATGTGTTTGTTTGTTTTATAACTTGTTATTTTAATGTGCTATAATCAGCCAACATTAGTTTTGTACCTATTATTTACTGGAATACATAAACTTTGAATTAGAAAATAGAATAAATGTAGTAAATGAAAATAAAAAAAATCAGGAACATTGCCCACAACGCTATCTAGCTCCTTTCTAAAATATAGTAACCGGACATTAACAGTATATAAGAAAGACATAACATGAAAAAAAGAGAAGCTATAAATATTTTACTAACAAAAGCTACTTGACCCATAATAAATTAATTAGTTCTAAAAATACATATTCGAATAAATCGAATGACAAGGTCACCTCATTACCAGCCACTCAAAACTTTTTTATGGAAAACGTTTATATAAAACCGTTTTAAAATAAGCACGTTCTACCGGAATAAAAAATAAAGGTTATTTTTGTACCAAAAGTAAGCAATACGTGACTAAACTCCTTTTTCTGACGTGAACTGTCCGGCTTGTGAACCGACGTGGTTGTGTTATAAAATACATACTAAATTTGAGTTCAACTTCCTATATACTTGTAGGTATACTTAGAAATCCCTCTTATATGTAACATACACATATTATACAGTTTATACACGCTTATGCATACAAAAGACTCATTATTATTGGGTGACACTCAATCGAAATTTGGAGATCGCAGTTATCAGTAGAATAAAAAATGTGCTACTTATATGAGATGCGCAAAGTTCAGTTTTATCCACTTCATAGAACATAAGTATAAAAGGTTGTTAATACCATAAAGTAAAATAATAGAAAAAAAAAAACAAATATTGAGAAAATATCTAAACTAACTTTCACATTCTAATTCAGATTTAAAAGTCATGTCGTTTCCGAAACCGTACAGTCACCATAACAATCGATTTTTTATCATTGTTCTTGCAATAATCAAAATTTGGAGTCACCTTATGCATCGTATATTGAGAGCAAGGTCTTATAAGATTACATGCAGCACGTATGTTTTTTGTGCGGCAATGAATCTCGAGTAGTTAGAGGAATAACGTTTTAATTGAAAAAATTGTGATGTACCTACATTGAAGATTTTATGTTTTGTAGGTAAGAATTGCAAGTTTTAAAGACTATAAACTGCATTCATATGAGTCACTGCACAAGAGTATGATAAATGTTACATGCAAAACCTTCATTTTTATATTCTAAGTGAAGAATTAAAGTATAAAGTCAAGGCTGAAACTGTCTACCTAACTTTATTCTCTGAGATTATTTCTTGCACAATTTTAATAATTTTCTCCTCGACATAAATATGAGCACATTAATAAGGTGTCGTTAAATCCGACAATATACTTTATTGTCTTGACCTTCGTTTGTCTCGAATAAAATTTTAGCTTTAATGGATTTTGCACCCGAGGTATTTCCGAGACTGCAACTCGTATGAATTACATAGGTATGTTTAAAGTTTTAAGTTTATCATTTTACTATTTGAGTTAGTTTATCTGTTTATCTATTTTTAAAGTCTTAATTTTACTATGCTTAATATAATTTATGTAGCTTGAATATGTTTTGCACCAATGCTTATGCATCATACTATCAGTATTCTAATTGTAAACACAAATGCCAATTATTTGATATCAAAAGTTGTTCGTAATTATCATAAAAAATAGACACAAGCCATAATCAAACTAATGAAATCTACAAAACGAAAGTCAAATCAAAAAGCTCATCAATAGAATAAAGCAATTTATGTAAGAAATGTAGACGAAATACTAAAAATAAATGAAATAACCGAACGAAATGATACAATGGACATAATGAATCAAAGTCACTGCGAATAGGTCGACAGAACAAACTGCTTGATTTCAAAACACGTTATTACGAATAGAATTGGATTGCTCACTTTGTATATGTATAAAAGTGTCTAATGATGTTTTTTGTACAATATTCATCTATTCGTTTCTAGAACTTCTTAAATTCAAATTGCGTTAATAGTTATATTAAAAGGTAGAAAATAAAATGTATTTGCATAAGTGCTCATGATTACCTACGTTCCGTACTTTCCAAATTTTTATAGCACCTGACTACATGTTAATAGTACTAGTTAAGTTACTAAAGGGTTTGTTTATTTACATACCTACTTAAGCATATTATCCACGTTGTAAAATTACTGCAATAGATTTTTTATGACAACTTTAACCAGACCACAGACTGATGATAACATCAACAAATTTCAGACTACTAAAACGACTATAAAGTGTATGATACCAGAACATAAAATGTACATTTTCAAGTTAGATGACCTTCCTCACGACACTAGACGGTTACTAGCTAGCGGCTGTACAACATTTAGATGCTCTAAATAATAATTACTATATACAAAATATATTTTTTCATGTATTTTTGGTAGTTGTAAGGTATGAATTGTGCAATCGATTTTTAAACGTAAATGGTTTTGAACTTGACTACAGATTTTGTAATAGTTTATGTAGGTGTTGTCTAAAGACCCATATGTCTGTCAGATGAACTTATAGAATCACAATATTCCAAAAGAACAATACACGTTTTTAGAATAAAAAATTAAAGTAAAATATTAATTACCATTACTAGTTTTTTTATGAGATTATATTAACAAAATACTATATTATTAATAATAGTTAATGATTTTAATGAATCCCTACGATTGCGAGACATGATTTACATGATAGCTCTATTGATTCTCTTATTAGTTTCCTCGAGGCATGGAATAAATTTTGTAAAATATAACTATAAGAAATTGTTGTTTTTTGTAATCTGGTTATTTTCCAACTCATTAGTGGATGGCAAAAGTGAATTAATTGAAAGAAGACATGTCTTTTTTATAGAGTAATTGCCGGTTTATAAAATTGCCTACAGCTTGTAACTGATATTGTTATAAATTATATTTACTGCCTGTATCATACCACAGATACAAAAGTTGTACTACATTATTATACTTGAGACACGAAAATTGATTAATGACAATAACAGGTTAAGTTTTTAAGCAGTTAAAGAAAAAAAATCAAGTCTCAATATTTGAAAGATTGGTACTAAATGTACTTATTTTTTTATATCCCTGTGCACAGTACAGAATCAAAATCAATAATAATGTCTCCATTTATTTAGCATTTAAAACAACTAAGCCTATTCGTGTCTCACATCTCAGAAACAGATCCCAATCTAACTCGAACAGACCGCGTGGAAAACTACAGAAATCTAGTTTTACTTATCATAAAGTTTCACCTCGACGTAAAGTGGATAATAATCGATAATTGTCATGTTTAATGTGATATTCCTGACCACGGGCCGTTTCTTACTTGACCCAGTGGCTTGAAACTGGAAAATGCACTTAACGGTTCTAAGATGTGTATCAAGCCCTACTAAGTTGTTTTTTATTGGTGCTGCTACCGTTCTAATATTATCTGATGCTATTTTAACATCGCTGTATTAAATTTTACGCAACATTATGGAATGGTACAAGTTTATTATAATGTTTATTGACTTAAAGTTAGGTACATATTTTGAAACTAGTTTTATTAGAGAATGATTTATTCGGACAACAGATAACGATGGCTTAAATAAATAAATGAAAAAGTGTTTTAAGATAGTTTTAGGAATCAAATTTATAAGAATGCTCAACAGCAAATAGTCTAAAAGTTAGCGATGCTCTTAAAACATAAAACTTTTAATCAAACAAGTTTGCTTTTGTATTCTACGAGTTGATTTAAGACTTAAACTTCGGACTGTTTTCTCTGACGATGCGGTTTACTCAATTTATCTTTTATCTCAAGAACATTGAATTGGCAAACATATTATTCTAAATCCTTTAGCATTTGACAAGTTCTTAAATCCAATAAACCCAAGATCGTTTCGAAAAATATGTATTTTAACATTTACTTCAAAAGCGCAATAGAACTCCAAAGTATACATCGTAAAATATAAATGTGAATACTAAAATCCAGGTTAAAGTAACGCGCGTAACAATAAATAAAGTAACACAACAAGTTACACGCAAAACCATGTCTCCCTCTGACCCAAAAGGACTAAACTGAATAAACATATCAAAATAGCGGATGCAAAATATCATTATACAGTAGAATTTATGATTTTCGAAGATAAATTGGCTAGTGGACTCGCTCCGTGATTTCCTGCACATAATGTATTCCATTCGGGCGGCTCCGCTGAAGGCTGTCATAGAGCAGATATTTGACGCAGAAGCGACGCGGATCGATTTGAAGGCATCGTTTTGTGGCTGGAACGTGTGACTGGGAAACGACAGGAATTTTATGACTGGAAAGTAAAAAGTCAATGGCATTTTCAAATATGTATCTGGAGGATGGTCAAAAGTTAAGCTCAGGTGACTGGATTAGGTATTTTTGGACTAGCTATATTTGAGATGATATTAAACTAATCGCTTTAAATCATTTCTTTTTTTTATTTAAGAAAATAAAAAACAATATAGATTAATTATTCTCAAAGATTTCTCAAGCACAGTCAATTAAGTCACAGACAAAGTCAATTAAGAGAAAAAACAATTTCTATTTGCAAACAAATCCAAACAACCCTCACTCAATAAGAACCGGGCGTCATAGGAATAACAGCAACCGTTATCCCATCTGTGCATAGATTAGTTTACACGTCACGTACACACACATGCGTCGGTTACCAACTCGACTTTTTATACGTCCGACCGCACAATGTTTATTGAAACTGCTATCGGCTTGAATAGATCAAACCTTGTGACCTTAAGGTCTGATGGGAAAACTTTACGGACAAAAGCTCATTATTCTGCGGCTACTTCGAAAAATAGCGGTTTCGGATGATTTACTATGTATATTGTACATTTTGTATCAGATCTTGCTCGTGTTTATGAATTTGTGTTAGTAGCGTTTTTCTGTGTCACGCTCGGATCAGATTAAACTTGTTTCTTTAGGGGTCATGTTTCTATTGTGTTTTGTATGTAGCAATTTGTAGCGTTAACAGATTCTGACTAGAAAGTTATGTAGATTGCTTGAGCGATAGGTTTCATTATTTCATTTGTTTGAACACGTTTGATGTTTTGTATTACCTTCTGTTTCTTAATCATACAATAATATCTACATGTTTATATTGTACTGTCCAGAAACTTTATTTGAACGGACATACAATTTGTAGTGCTCTCAGATTTTGCTCACAATGTTCTCGAAACTTTTAACCAATACGGCATCCAAATTCAATTCCCCATAGTAGGAGTCATTGGTTTGGTTATTCATGTACATTCGTGTTTGGTCCATCCGTGCCGGTTTATGAGAGCGATGCACCAGTGCTCCTGCATCGATCGTCGAGCCATTTGTTCACTTTATGACATGATAAATATACCCTGCATTTGTATGTTTTGATGTTTGCTTCGAGTCTGGAAAAGTTGGAATTTTTATATCTCTCTCGACATGTATGGCTTCCGAATGTATCGGGTTTGCTTCGTCGGAATGACGGCTAAACAAAATAAATAAGCGAATCGAATGTACGGATTCTCAGTAGCGGAATGTATCTGCTTTTGAATGATAACATGAGAAATCATACGAAATCAAAGACGATAGAACTACGTTATTTGTTTGGTATATTTTTCTATTCTTGGAAAAGACATGGTATATCAGAAACTAAAGAAGCAAAACACTAAACAAATGATACTTGATCTACTCAAATAGATATCACGTAAAAAGCAACAAAACATTTATAGCATCATAGCTGTAGCTAAAAGCTCAGTCATGAATACCTTTAACTCAACAAAGTTTGCAGTATAAATGACTCAGTGCCGGCAAAAACAAAGCAAATTCGTCTTGCAACCGCTAAAAGTAACAAAACTCATAACAACTTCGGAGTCAGGTGAAAATATCCAACATCGTAAAAACAAAGTTATGAATGTTCAACGTAATGTAGGTGCAGCGGTCACTCCCGCCGAGGTCACTTGTTAATGTTCTAACTATACTATTTAATTAACTAGTTACATTAACTAACTGTTTTATTATACATAACCTCTTTATTATTCTACAACAGTTTTCATACTGTATTTTTTCACAAGTTTGTATATGTTATGTTCGTATATTTTGCTTCAATTGCTTTGTAGATGATTAATTTTATAGCCCGCAATTTCTTAGAACTACTTCATTATTTTGCGTTGGCTATGTTTATAACTTTCTTTATAATTTCTTTGATTCGTACTAAAGCTATTTATTTAGTTCCATCAGAGCTGACGGAAAGTTCCGTCGCCTCCTCGAGCAAGCCAAACGGCGAACAAAATGTTGCAGTAGTAACACAATTTGCAATATCATTAAAGCAGGCGGCATTGTGAAGATTAACGCGAGTTGGGAACATCTACGGAACTTTGAGGTTGCCGGGAGAATAGAGGAGCTGGAGATGAATTAGTGTATGAGCAAATTATTTTAAAAGAAACGCTAGAACAGCTAGAGGAAATCAAAAGATTTTTCATAGATATCATCAAAATGTTAAAAGCATAATGAATTGTATTGTATTTGTTGAGTATTATGTAATCAAAGAATGACTTAGGATATTTACCAGCATAGCCATATTTAGTACATTTTTAATTCACGGTGATTTTGACCCACTTATATGTTAATATGTATTGTGTCCTGTACTCACTATGTGTGATTAAAATACAGTGGTATTTTTTATAGTCCTCACATAATTTATCACACTTGTAACTGTTGTTTGAAGTCACCTTTTTTAGGTCCATAGTTTCAGATCTCCTTGTATTATCATCTGTGTTCGCCTTCGCGGAGAGGATTCAGGAGTTCCCAAGTTTCAAGTCTCGCGATGAATGGAAAACGTTTTTAAGTGCTTGTTGTTCTTTGGTATTGTTCGAAGGTTTCTTATACTATGAGATATAAATGAGATAACACAGCTTTGCTCACAGCAGTGACTTTATTTGTTAACTGTTTAAATTTGAAGTGCTTTTTTGATGTCGTTTTGTTGATACAATCATTTGGTCTACCGACTTCAGACTCAGAAATAATGCAAAGAGAGGAGAATTAGTTATATTAAAAACTAACAGTGTTTATGAAAAGCACACACTCTTGAATCAAAAATACGCTAGTTGGAAAATCTTGAAGCAATCACAAATTCAGTTTTCAATCCAATTCAGAGATGGAACTTTCAAAAACTTGAACGTATGCGAATCAAAGTTTCCGAAATAACACCTAGACGCTTTCGAAAACACCCAGAAGCTTCTGGAAGCTTCTAGAAACGCTTTTATAAGAGCTCTGGAACTTAGTACATGCGTAATGAGTACATCTATTATCAAGAGCTGAATAAAGTTTCGAGTTCTTTGCAGCGAGATGGGAGATATTTTTGTAAATGTTGCTCATTTACAAAAAAACTTTTGAAATTAAGTTTTGTGTTTGTATTTTGCTTATACATTTCATTGTTAAGTTTGTAATACATACAAATGATATTATTTTTTGTACTACTTAAATAATTCTATATTTTTTTCAAAAAAATACTCAAGACTTTTTCCAACAATAATTTGTAAACGTAAATTGTCCACGCTAGGCGCATCCAACACTTATAAACACAGTTTTAAACGGCGATTATTAATGTTTTTCCACATTTTATAATCTGTGACGGTTTGAATCATGACGAATTCATCTTGTCCTAATAGCGCGAGTCGTATAGAGTTTGACGCCATGAAGATCAATTTAACACGACAAAGTCGACGTCACGAAATCTAAACGCACAACAATAACGGTAAAGACGGTGAAATTTGACGTTAAAACGTCACTAGTGTAGTATTTTGTGACGCAGTATGGACCGTCAAGGAAGTATGACAAGGATAGTGACGTGACTAATGACGTATAAGAAGTGTTTGAGTCACTCACCAGTTTGAGAGTTATGGTTATGGTGTATTTGTTACCACGGAAATTGGAATTTACAAATAAGTGACAAAGAAATTATTCATGCGCTAGTGTTTTTTTTTACATTTGATAGGCTCAAGCTTGACTACAACTTGCCTGATGTTAAGCAACGTTGTAATCTACGATCTAGCACGCTTGCCTAGAAGAAACCGGTTTACTCTCGACTTGAAGACCGACAAATTATAGTTCAAGGGGAATAGAGATTCGGGCAAGGAGTTCCACAGCATGACTATGACTATGATTATGTCAAGTTTCTGAAGAAACAAAATAATCTCATTTCTTTAAAGCGCGCTTCACTTTGTCTTTTAAGGATTTAACTTGCTTCCATAAGTTAATACGCATTAGATCTTTTACACATCTGTCGATATAATATGTAATGAGTAAGTTAGTTCGTATGGATGTTCTTAATATGGTTTCAAGAGTTTTTTTTTAATATTTTAATATCAACTAACATAAAAAGAGCCCCATACTGCTATCCCACAGGTTGCATCAAGCCGGATCCGATAAGAGCCACTCGTGAGCAACGGAGACGGACCATAGAGCTCATTGAGATAAACATCACACGTAATGAGGAGAAATACGATATTAGTACGTGTTGGGAAAAAAATCGTGATGTGACGTTGACAGGTATGGGCCCAGTAACACACAAGATAAGTTTTTTGTAATAGACAATAGGCTCACGTTTGATAATATTGTTACTGACGTTATGTGCGTAGTAATATTCCTTCTTGTGTATTAATATTATATTGTCTTTTAGTGTGGGGCTAGATGGCGCTGTGTGCAATGTCCCGGAATATTTATTATTTATTTATTTATTTATTTATTATTTATTTTACTGGATTGATTCATCTTTCACTTCCTATGAAGGTCTAGGTATATTTTGTCTCTTACACACACATTATAAATTTGTATGAACTGAGACCACTTGCATTAAATGTTTGTCTATAAATGTTTTATATCGATGGTCTTATTTATCTCTCTAGAATCTCTAGATAGTCTAAGATGTAGCACAGTTACTTAAAATAACTTAATAAGATCCGGAATACAAACCTCTCAATTCTCTGGAAGCGTCTATTATTTCAAGTTATAAATTCATGTATTTAACTTAATTCCAAGAACTTGTTAATATCGCTTTGCTGGAGTGAAAGCCAAGCTTTATGCATGAGTTGTTTTATAAAAAAGATAGGTCGAAATAACGACAGAAATGGTTTAAAGTAAATTATGTACGTGACAAAACCAGGTGGTTTAATTGAGCATCTTCGTATGATGAACTGGGATATTTCCTTTGTATATTATGTATATGGAGCAGGAAGAAATATATAATATTAGGTCACATTAGAGTTATATGAATATACACAAATATGTTGTTGAAGTAGGCAAGTTGGTAAACGTACATAAAAATAATAAAACACGTTTATTGAGTTGATAGATTTTAAAATCTATGGCCTTGATTTATCCTTTATCAATCATACAATTTTAATTTTCTCAAAGAAAACTGAACACAAATTAAACTTCATATCTAAAATTGAGATCACACAATTGGCACTGAAACAGAAGCTCCGAAATAAATTTAAGATAATTTCTTAGCGTACGTTAATTACTTCAATGTCATGTTGAAGGGTTGCCTCATTTCGAGACAAGGTGCTACATATTTGCGGTATTCACTACATTTCCGGCTTATCCAGTGTTGCCACAGTTAGGTATGTTACAGAGAAACTCACTGATGAACTAAAACATGAAAAACATTTTGTAGTTAGTAGGAAGAAAAAATAGAACGAATTGAAATTTGTTACTATTAAGTGACTTATTTTATAACAATGATTATAATAATACAACAATTAATTTCTGTTGAAATCATGAATAAGATAAGGTGATAAATTAGAGCGTTGGATTTAAAATATCAAAAATATTCCGTCTTAATCTAAAATGTCTTTTCTTATTTTGTTACTTTTCTTGTCACTAGTAATTTGATGAGTTTGTGTGTGTTATTTGAGAAATCATTTTAAAGTCCAGCATAGTCTTCTCACTAACATATATCTACTGTGGTTTATCCTAGTAAATTCAGTCGCTGTCAATGTTTCAAGTTAAAACTTAGAGGGATTTTCACGAAAACAACACTTCAAGCTGAAACGACTTAATATGAAACTTTATTAAGGAAACAGAGGAAAATGAAGCTTTCGTGTTTTTCAGGAGCTTTCTGGAGCAAGATTAAATTAGACAACATATCTGAACTAGAGGCGCCTCGCGACGTTAACTAAGATAACTCAGATTAAATTTAAAAAAAAACAAGTTATGAGGTAATTAAATATGCAGTCGCAAAATTTTAGTATATTATATCTTGTATTAGTTTTGAGTGTAATAAAATAATTTTAAAAGTCATTTCTTTTAGTTTTTCAAATTAAAGTCGTAAATGCATGCATAATTTAGTACTGATTTAATCTCTCTTTATAAATGGCGTTACTACAAACACTATTAAGTTACTTATTACCTAATATGTTTCACACGGTATATCACCTTAAATCATAAAACCAACGAACAAACCACTTAAAATGTAACTAAAAAAATTTAATCAGCTAACAAAATAATATAAAGCACTATAAATTAAAGTTAACGTGAAAAATTGTAACAATTGGATTTCTACTTTACATAATTAGTAATTACAAACTCAAGGTTACACATAAAATGGAGTGAGGTAATTATTCATTTGCATACAGGCATGCTAGATGTAATCTCGAGTAATTGGTCTGGAAAACTATTATATAGAAGCCTGAATGGTAAACTTTTGTTGGTAAATATGAGAAAGAGAATAAAAACTTTTAGAAGAATCGATAACCTCCTCTTTTTGATTATTGTCAAAATGGGTTGTTAAGTGTGATTTGTTCATTAATTTGTTGGTGGTGTTGTGACTTTTAAATAAGATGATTCTATACTGATTTTAATTGTTTTTTTTTAATATTTAATATAGATAAATTTGAGGGGTAAATCGATTTTATTTGTTAATTCAGATTGAATTTAATTTCATTTAAGTCTTTAAGACATGGTTTGTAACTTTTCGATTTCAAATAGGAACTTAAACTGTCGATAAAAGAGTAGCAGATATAAGTAGGTATATCTAGGACATTGAAACAAGAATTTCCGAGTTATCTAAACCTAACGTTTGCCCAAGGCCAGTACTATCTATTTCTGAAGGTTTTACTAAACTAGGTAAATAGAATAAGTGTTGAATAACAGTGAAATCTACCCTGAACATGCAAATCTGATACAAACATGATGCGAAAGATTTTTTTTATAAACACGTGGATTGTGGAAATAGCAATACCATTGGTGAATCATATGACTGATTTTTCATGATTCATTCAAATCATTTGTGTTTTTATATTCGTCTATTATATTCTTAATTCCTCAATAGGGAACCGTTTTCTTTTGTTGTTACTTTATTTAAATGTGGAACATAAGTTTGAATAAATAGAAAAAATACATTTAATTTCATTTGAAGATCTGTAATCGTTTTTAAATCGATAGCGCTGTTGATTTTGTTTCTGATTTAGCAATCAGTCTTCGTATTAAAAAAGATACCAACTTTCCAGTCTAAAGTTTATCAAGCCTCCCTAAGACAATTGAAAAAACCTTTAAAGGCAGACCGCTTTTAAAGGTTTTTTCTCTTGTAATGTTCATACTATACCACTGCACATAATATGGACTAATTTGCAATAATAATAACATTGTGTTCGTTCTCAGCCTACAGTTTATAATTAAATTATGCACATTTTGAAGTAAAGCAACTCGCCTTGAACTTATTGTTTGTAATTATTATGATTGTTGACCGTTTGTTATAAACAACTGTAAATTATGGGGCGGTGTTATAGTTTACATTTCTGCTATGCCTATTTTACAATTCCGACTTATTGTATTTTATTACATAAGCGACTATGAACGTAAGTAACAATAGAACATATTTTTAAATATACTTACCCCCTCTTATCGTGTTATAGTTACTGTGTATTGATATTTTACTTTTCGGCAATATACTATCATTGACATATAACTTTACATCATTAAAGAGACATTTGGTCATTTTCAGATATATTAACATCTTCGAAACTTGAAATAAATGACGAAAAAAAGTTTCTAGTCACAACTTCTAATCCATTAAAATTTAACATTGTATAATGTTTTAATTAAACCTAAAAAAGTTTCCGTAATATCGAGGTTGGTTATAAAACAGATCTGTTTGTTTGTGTCGGCCATCAAAGTAAGATAACGTCGAGTTTACATCCAGAGTTAAGTTAGTATTGTTCGTAACTTGCAAGTCTAAGCGACATTTCACAACACTCTGCTACAGATTAGATTGGATACAGAAGGTTAAGTTATTAAGTAATGCATGTTATACTAAATATGAGTTTTAGGTCATTCTGTACACAAATTAAAACAATTACATACGTAATTTATATTATTCTTAAAAAATGGTTTTCACAATATATAAATATATAGTACTTTAGATTCTATTACACGTCGCTGAAAATAAAGCAATTCAATATTTATGACGTAAAAAGCAGTGGTTGTTTATATAAGTCTTTATTTGTAAACTGTTATTTATATAAGTGAAGTTCTTTGCTATTTGGTTAACCCAACATTTACACCATACTTTTATAATAATATTTTTTTTATAAAAAAAATCCCAAACAGACATTTTTTCTCTCCAAAAATTTTAAGAAGTTATCCATTCGCTTTCACTTTCTTCGTCTTTATTTGTAAACTGCTATTTACACAAGTGAAGTTCTTTGCTATTTGGTTAACTCAATATTTACACCATACTTTTAAAATAATATTTTTTATTAAAAAAATCCCAAACACACATTTTTCCTCACCAAAAATTTTAAGAAGTTATCCATGCGCTCTCTTTTCTTCAGCTACATTCATGAATAACATTATACCGACCCGGGTTTTGAATATGAACCTCTTCAAAGTTGTCGTGTTTATGATTATTGCCCTTTAGGGGTACTTTTTTGTCATTATTCAAAAACAAACAATGAGACTCGACAGTCGGAAGCTACGAGGCTCTGTTTGAAGGCTCCGCGGCACCCATATTTTTGAAGTAAATATATATAGTAGGGTGTTATTATATTTTATATTGTTACTTTCGAGGTATATAGTATATACATTATATTCTTCGGCTGATCGTGTTTTCTTTCGAATGGTGTGTTTAAAGAATTTAATTAAGGTTGATGTTCTGAGCGATTTTTTTGCATTGTTTATCTTTCTTTTTGTAGTCATTAAAGGCACTGCCCAGTAAATTAAAAAATACTGTGTAATCAAGGTTCTACTACTATTGGTCGATTAAAATTTTGTTCGACAAACCTCACATACTAAATATCCTCAAATAGATTGGTGTGATAGTTGTTAAATTCCTGTGGGACCCCTCGAGGGTCAATTTTGACAAATAGTTAGTACTTTACTGTCCCTAATAAGTTTCCATTCCGTCCCAACTTCTGTCACCGTCAGCTGAGTTTGAGACGGGATGCAACTTTACTTGATCAGTCTGATTAATCTTAACTTATGACTGGTTTTAATTAATTTTTAATTTATCAAGTTTAAGTTTTTAGTAGGATAGATCTGAAACATCAAATTTTGTTTTCGATTTGATTGATTTTTTTCATGAGAATTTCAGGTCAATTTGAAACCTATATTTTTTTTATTCATAAGTATCATTTTCTCATTTTTGTAAACCAGTCCATGTATCGAAGTATTACTAAACAGACTTTCGCCCTCCAATAAAAACAAAGAAACACATTTATTTCCATCATACCCATCCTCGTCCAATGAAAAAACAAACAACAGTTTAATAAAACTAAAACAACAGAAGCGGCAGCCGTAACTCACCTCCGCGAAACTTTTTCATGCCATCCTCCAAAGGCTTTTAATAAAGAAAACCGGACAAATTTACGGATCACGGAAAGGAGACAGTACTGAATGCTTAAAAGCAAAAATACCGGGCGTCCCGGCGGGGAAATAAAAGCATAAGCGTGTTGCTTCAGCAGAATGAAATGACGGCCGCGCGGACGGCAGAATGAATTAAAAGTAAGGGTTTAGACTCCCTGTTTTGTCGCATTTGGCTTTTAGCAGAATTAAAGATTAGGTGAAATGGTAAATTTGTTTTTGGTTCAGGATTTTGTTTGGATTTCGAAAGAGGTTAGGGTAATATTTTTGTTTTATCTTTGAGCTGGGAGACAGCATGTGAATCTTTAAGCTACCGCAATACTTTGAAACTTTCTACCAGGATAACTTCCTGACAATTACAATTCAGAGGTTTTTGCTTGTTGTCTACAAAATGTTAAAACTCTTTTTCTCGTTTCATTTTACGTAAACCATTTAAAATTCTACAAGTCTGGCTCTAAAATTCATCAATGTTACAAACTTTATTGCTATAAAACTCAATCTAAACAGCGGGGATCAGTAAATTCCAATACAACATTCAAAACTGTTTACCTCACAAACTTAAATCCCTTCTAAAACTAAGCTCGTACAAAATTTTCGTTTATCTAAAACATATTTGCAAGTTTAGCAGTTTCAAGTCACACCTAAATTTGCTTGCCAATTCGCTATCTGTGAACCATTTTGCTTGTCCACATGAACCATGGATTAATAATCTCTATAGATTCGAAAATAATGGCAGGTAAGCGCAAAAATAAAACTCTTTTTATTACATCCTTGATGATAAAATACACAGAAAACCAATGTGTCCAATACGTTACATAAAATATGTTCAAAAAAATATTTACAAGCTAAACAAAAGCTTTAACGTTGCTTAACATCAGGCAAGTTGTAGTCAAGCGTGAGCCTATCATGTAAAAAAAAACTAAACATTGCTCTAAAAATTAGGTTAATTAAGGATCTCTAAGCATATAAAACGTGCCATTACTGACATTACGAGACATCCGTGCGAGATAACCGTGCTTGCATTCTTATCCGTTTCGTACCACTATAAAGTTTGAGCATCACAATACCAAAATGACGCTCAAACATTCCAAAAACCAACTAAACCTATTTTCCTCCAAATTAGTTCTCATCTGTGGTGTTTGGGGCGACGTTAGTGCGATAAATTGTCTCTGGGCTGGCGGAATGACGGGTTGATCCCTTTCATATTTCACAATTTCAGGCAAGAACCTTTTAAAAATGCGAGCAGAAAGAAGGTAGCCGATGCTCCACCAATCATCATAGAAATGGAAGGTGATAATACCATCCAAAATATAAGGGACATCGTGATGAAGTACATCAAGGACTTTCATCTTCAATACAGAGGACGGAGGTTAGTAAGAGTGCAGTGTTACTCTTCAGAAACCCACCAATCACTTAAAGATGGACTCCGTAACGAAAACGTTCCATACCATACGTTTACCAGAAGAGATGAGAGAAGCCCAAAAGCAGTGATCAAGGGTTTACCCAAATTTTTACATTCCAATGTTGCTGCAGAACTTGAATCCCTAGGGTTTGCAAGCGCCACTATTGCTGAGATGAAGACGATGCATACCACAGAATGTCCTCCACTACTAGTTCACTTGCCACAGGGAACAAACATGACGCGGTTCAAACAGATAAAATATATCTTTAACTGTGTTATCAACATCGAACGATACAAGCCAAACAAGAAACCTGGTGTTCAATGCTACCGGTGCCAAGGTTTTGGCCATGCGTCACGCAATTGCAACAGACCCCCTAGGTGCTTGAAGTGCGCCCAACCTCATCCGACTTGGGAATGTCCCAAGAAAGACAGAGCGGAGCCTGCTCGTTGCTGTAACTGTCTCCAAGAGCACCCAGCAAACTTTTCGCAATGCGACGAACGTGTTAAGTACCTGAAGCGGATAGAGACGAAAAGGGATACCCTTCGTAAAGTTATAACTGAAAAGCCTGCTCGTGTGTCCCTTGCTGGCCAGAAAACATGGGCTCAAGTAGTCAACGTCGGTAAGAATAAGCCTTCACCCTCAACACCTGTAAGCAGCCTCTTGAAATCTACAGAAGATATCATTAAGAGACCTTCTATAGAACAAAATATTCTTAACAAGACCCAAAAACCTACAAGTAGCCGCGATACAGCAAGGCAACAGAAAGCTCCTTTAGCATCCGGAGCCCCTGACGGTAAAACCGCGCATGACTTTGAAACTGGCGAAATGCTAGAGATTCTCTCTACAATCCAGTCAATCAAACTAGAGTTTAAGAAATGTGTAACTTTCATGGACAAAGTTATCTTGATACTGACCCATCTCGGACACTATGTATAGGACCCAAGAACTTCGTCTATTGTACTGGAATGCCGATGGCGTCCACAACAAGCAACGTGAACTTTCTGACTTAGCGGTGAGTAAATTAAATGCGGATATCATTGCAATCTGTGAAACAAGACTAACAAAAAGACTAGCCCTACACCTGTCAGGTTACCTCTGTCACCGCATGGACAAGCGTAGTGATGGAAAAGGGCAAGGTGTTGCTATCCTAGTACGCTCTGATCTTAATCACTGCCTTATTGATACACCAAAAACTGCTCATCTTGAAGCCATAGGGGTATCAATAGATAATAAGATCAACATATTTTCAGTCTATCAATCCCCTAATCAACCATTTAGCACTGATGACATAGATCGGCTGATGTCGACAGGCCCTAGGGTTCTGATGATGGGAGATCTGAATGCTAAACATAGATCTTGGTCAGCAGGAACACCCAACTCTCGCGGAAATAGCTTATATAACCACATGCTCTCCCATGATTACGATATTCATGCTCCAAATGACTGCACGCTTGTGCACTATATTTCCAAGTATGAGCCCTCTATTCCTGACATACTACTCTCAAAAAATGTACATACCCTTGACCATTTACGAACAATTCAAGCCTTATCGTCTAACCACTTTCCCGTGCTGGCAAAGTTTTCTATTACATTACAAAGAAAGATCATCTCCAGATTAAATTACGCTAAGGCCGACTGGTGTAAATTTAGGACACTCCTCAACTCTTGTACGATACTTTCGCCTCGAATGCACAAAAGTACAAACGAAATAGACGATCAAATTAATATTTTTCAAAAAAACCTACTCAAATGTCGAGACGCTTGTGTTCCCACCTTAACAGTAACACCGTGGAACCCTACAACCCTACCTAGACGCGTGAAACGGCTCATTAAAGCTAAAAATCGGTTACGCAGGTACGCACTTATTGAGACCGACACAAAAGTTCGTGATGGCTTGCTATGTAATGTTAATTTTCTTAAGCATAAAATCAAACTAGCGATCGCGAGTTATAATGATAAGGTCTGGAATCAAAAGTTGAAGAGAGTTGATAATCCTAGCGCAGACATATGGCGCCTAGCCAAAGGTCTTCGCCCATCTTCAGCTTACGTTATTCCAGCCCTTAGGTTAGAAAATAACTCTTTAAGCACAACGCAGCAAGAGCAGTGTGATATACTGGCAAAAAGCTTCTTAGCCAATATGACCCTAACAAAAGAATGGCCTAGTGCTAAAGCTCCAGAAGTTGACAGATCTATTACAATGCTAAACGCTACGTTACCCTCCGAAATACCCCAATTAGTTCGCCCAGCTGAATTAAAAATATATATTAAGTCACTCAAACCACGTAAAGCTCCTGGACTAGATTCAATTTCTAACATATTAATCAAAAATATTCCACATAAATGCATCGTTTTTCTCACAAAATTGTTTAATTCTTGCTTGCTCCTCCACTACTTCCCAACCACTTGGAAAATAGCAAAGGTCATTCCCATTCATAAAACAGGAAAAGATCCTTCTGATCCTATCTCGTATCGTCCTATTAGCCTTTTACCAAGCCTTGGAAAGCTTTTTGAAAAGGTTATATACCATAGACTGCGACTAGCGTCATACGATCGGCTTATTGATGAGCAGTTCGGATTCAGACAGGGTCATTCCACTGTCCAGCAGCTTGCTAGGGTCGCCGAGGCGGTGTCGACTGCTCTAAACCTGAAACAATCTACTGGAATGTTCCTTTTAGATATCGAAAAAGCATTCGACGGCGTTTGGCATCAGGCGCTGCTGCACAAGCTGATAACACTTGGAGTGCCCCTGTCAATCACAAAAATAATACAGTCATACCTATCGAGTCGAACGTTTCAAGTCCATGTAAAAAATAATTCATCTTCATCTGTACCGATCCCCGCAGGAGTTCCACAGGGATCTATTCTAGGACCGTATCTTTTTCTTATCTTCTTGAATGACATCCCGACTCAGACGCGCACAAACCTGGCCTGTTTCGCCGATGATACCACGTGCTATACATCCTCTCATGATGAAGATATTATAATCAGCAGACTGCAACTAGCTATAGACCTACTGTTCGAATATTTCAATGAGTGGAAGCTAAAAATAAATGCTTCCAAAACAGAGGCTATTATGTTTAGCAGAAAACGTACTCTCCCAACACGTAAACTTAAAGTTGATAATATACCTATAACATGGAGTCGCTCTGTTAAGTACCTGGGTACGGTACTTGATAGAAAACTTAACTGGTCTGATAACACTTCAAAATTGCTCCTCAAAGGGCATAAAGCACTGAACATATTAGCTCCTATACTAAATCGAAAAGCTAAATTAAGTAGCTATACTAAGCTACGAGTTTATCGCACCTTAGTTCGACCCTGCTTCACCTACGCTTGTCCCGTGTGGAGTAGTACTTGTCGCTCCAACCTAAACAAGCTCCAGATAATTCAGAACAAAGCTATAAAATCAGCATTTAATACACCCTTTTTAACTAATCTAAAAAAATTACACCTTCAAATTCACTTCCCTACAATTGATATTTATATCTACAAATTGGCAGAAAAATTCTATCTTCACACTAATAAAAATCCACTTATCAAAAATAAATTAATACAAAACCTTTGCATAACTCGAAAAAATAATCTCCCATTCATCGATACTTATAAAACTTACAAGTTACCCCATCACTACTTTCTCGGATTGCAATGAATAGGCTGGCTACGTCACTCGCGCTTCGCCCGCGTGCCCGGATCGGACGACCCGACGCGTAAGCTAATATTACTCGTATTACAAAGGTGTATCGGGTCAAATTGGCTTGCGCGTTGCGGTGCCGGTCGGTCGCGCGGCCATCGCGCGATTACCTACACGATTGCTTGTTGTGGAAGCGCATCGCGCGCAATGCCTACTTGCTTCATTATCACTACACCGCTAATGTATCCCGGTTATTTCTTTTCAAATGTATTTTGTAAAATGTATAAGCTGTTTCTAAAGCTTGCATAAAAATATTAGATGATGAGTTTTACCCTCAATATCAAAGTTAATTTGATTTGTTTGCATTAAGATTGCTGAAAGTGTTTTATTAGAGTTGATACTCCAAAACAACACGTAAGTAATACTTATGACGTGCTCTGTTAGGATTTCTTAGATGTACACTAGCATAGTTACCCAATTGTAAATATTTTATAGTGAAATAAAGATGTTTGAAAACTGAAACTGAAAATTTCAGGCAAGGACTTTGTTTTCACACGTTCAAGTCTTGTCCAGTTTGCAGCTGGACAAAGGCTTGGGCAGAAACAGATAGATATAGTTGGTGAATTAGAAAATCTTTATAGTCAGATATGTATACTTGAAGACAAGAGAACTTATAGTGTTATTCTTCACAGAATATATAATGATAACATATAGTAGTATGTAAGTACAACAATAAACATTTATTTAAAATGTACATAAAAGTTTTACTATTTTTTATTATTTTTATTATAAATTAAAGTACATATTTCACGCTAACTAAATACGAGTCAATTTCGAACTGGAAAATTCAATTTTAATTGTCAAAGAAAATTACACCTAAGCCACTAATTTCCCAGAATTAATGCATCAGTCGCCCACACTTGACAAGCGAGTTTGTTGTTTAAGCTAGTGTTATAAAGGCTAAAATTGTGTACGATACACATCTAAAGGGCTTGTGAATCAATAAGTGGCATCGACAGACAGGGTTCAGAGGCTTGTTCGACTGTTCAGTGCATTAAAGTCCATTATAGTTAAACGGAATATTAAAATAGGGCTCAAAATGTACTGGAAATGCATTTCGTACCTACTCAAATATGATAATGGACGGAGTACGGCTTTTACAGGATTAGTGAAGCGAATATCTATTACGTATTAAGACAAACAACAGCTCCGGTGTCTTTACTTTTCTAAGCTTTTTATAATTAATTATCGTAATTTTCTATTATGAATGATATGTTTAAAATATTTAAAAAAAATGTTTGAATGTTTTGATTTTATACGTGAATAACATTTTCGAGTAGTAAAAATACTAATATTACAATCTATTCAGCTTTCTTAGATCGTCATTCTAAAATGTTAAGTTACAAACCAAAACAATATTGTTAGAAGTGGGTTAGTAAAAGCAAGAAACAATACTAATCACATAATTTAACAAACCATTTCAACACAAACCGCAAGAATCCGATGCTTATTACAAGATATTACTCTGAAGTATTGTATAACATCGGCGACTTTACTCTCAATAGATTCCTCTTGATTAACATATTCCGATAGACATATGTATTTCAATAAATTCATTGAGTAGTTTCGTTACAGTTGTTGTTTTTAATTTCAAGTTTTTCATACTACAGGTTAAACGAAACGATTCACAATGAATTTTACGGGAAAAAACCAAAATTCGCAGTAAAAACTTGAAGGTAACTTTGTCTGCCGCCGTTAAACCGCCTTAAAAATGCTTTTGCTTATGCTATGATAAGTTCGGTTACCAACAAGTCATTATATTATTTTTTAGCTTTTATAAAACAGTTTGAATGATTAACGTTATTCTGACTCCAAAGAAACATATTGATATTTCTATGCGTCTCTAGTTTATAAATTCAATGGCATAGGGATTGAGTCTTGGATTCACCGCAGAAATGATGCCTCTGGTTAAGGAGATTACTGATGTTACTGCTATTGAGTAGTAACGGTAAACGACTTGGAAACCAGTTGCAAAATACAGCCTACTTATATTGGGAGAAAATAACTTAAGCTTACCAATAGCTTAATAATACAAATAAAATGAGGAATAAGTATCATCTGTTAAAGTTTTTTTTTTTTCTGTTATAGTTATTTATACCTACATATGTTTGAAATAGTCGAAAAACGTTACAGCAATAAAAAATACCATATTAATTTGAATCTTAATTGTATTCAGATCAAAAGATTAGGTAAATAATATTATATACGTGAGATCACCAATTTATCGGGCATTATACTCTCCGCAGATGATCGCAGACATTTAAAATCTATTGTAATATTTCCCAGCATTGATAAAAACTCTATAAATAATAGATAAGGAGCGAGTTCATTCACCTGGCAACCTTGCGTCTATCTAAATATTTGAAATCGTAAATTTGTTTGTGTGTTGGCTTATTCTTAGGTTGAGAATCGACAATGTTGCTAAAATTGGAAACACACTCGAAACACATGGGGTATCGATAAATCGATGTATTAAAATATAATATGATGATTGAAATGCATATTTGCATTATGGACGCTAAAAACAAATACATGAGAAGAAAATCATATCATGAGCTGTCTGACTTTTCAATTTATACCTAATCATATACCGACCGAAAATAACAAAATTTAAATAATGAAATTCCCACAGTACAATATTAAGCACAAGACTAAAATTTAAAATCGTATAAACATACATATTTTGACTGGCCTGTTAGCTTAGTTGGTAGTGGCTCTGCCTTCTAATCTAGGAATTGCGGGTTCGATTCCCGCCTGACACAAGTATTTATGCATTTTAAAAATGTATAATTTCTTGTGTTGAGTCTGGTTGTTTGTATGTATAATAAGTATGTATTTACAAAAGAAAAGTATATAAGTATTATATCCGTTATCTAGTACCCACGACACAAGCGTTTGCTTAGTGTGGGGCTAGATGGCGCTGTGTGCAATGTCCCGAAATATTTATTATTTATTATACAAAAGTTACTCAAATTAATTATCGTATCCGTATAATCAAGATCCTCTATATTTAGTAAACACCAAAAGCTAGACGGAATCAATAAATTTCTCTTAGTAACACGGCTGCTATTAACACAATGAAACTTGAATATATACACGTATAGTGCAAATATACACTAGACGGCAGTCGGCTTTAGGGTGAGACCACAACGTAGAAGCTTTTCTTGTAGTACCTATGATATGCTAAAAGTGTAGGTCTCGGCTGTTCATCACTATAAGGAAATCGTTAAGCTATATCAGGCCCCAAAAGAAGACTTTTGACACTCGAGGTGGCCACTTTTTGATGAGTGATAATGAGTGTCGGGTTTTTTTAAAGAAACAAAATAGAATATGGGTTAAAATAAGACATTCATGGTTAATTTTTTAATCCCATTACATTTGAAAGGCTCCACAAACCTTCTTTAGAGAAATATTACTGAGGCATAAGAAAGGGTACTCTGAAAAGTATGCGATTTGTTACGCAAGATTTGCCGGGTACACACGTCTCAAGAGAATAGAAGGTACATTGTACAGTATAGTCTCCCGGTGTGCTTCCACCCTTGGAGTTACTTTGTAAAATGAAATCACCCGACGCGTCAGACTCCCAATCACGTTATGGCCAGAATGTGTTCCATTGTGCTCAGAAATAGCTTTTATAAAGAAATATTGTAATAACGTAATAACATTCGAAACGTATTGGAAGAAATTGGATTTCTTACGGAATCGTTGGGATTATGAAATTGCCGATATAAGACCTCTTAAGACCTAATTTGGGACTGTATAAGTCTTTATTCAATTTTCTCTTCGAATACGGTTGCTGATATTGAAATCAACTTGACATACGAATATGTTATCAACAACTCAATTAAATGAAATTGATTCCAAACT
Source organism: Macaria liturata (assembly GCA_964023185.1). Classification (NCBI taxonomy): domain Eukaryota; kingdom Metazoa; phylum Arthropoda; class Insecta; order Lepidoptera; family Geometridae; genus Macaria; species Macaria liturata. The sequence goes on along the minus strand of OZ026824.1, from coordinate 1,288,583 downwards.
GATTACCTATAATAAGAAACAAGCTATTAAACAAACCAAACGAACCAATAAAACAAAAACTACCCGCAATTTCAAACAGTAATTCGAAATCCGAAAATAAATCCAGCCATAAAAGGTTTAATAAATAAAAAAATAAAGCTAAAACGCATGCTGGTGCAATAACAGGCCAATAAAAGCAGTCGCGACCTGACCAGATGTGCCGGTACTTATGCACACTGACTTTATACTCGAACGCTTGACAATTTAGCTTGAAACGACCCAATATTACGAGGATTATTCTCAATAATGGAAGACATTTTAGATAAAAAAAATATAAATAGGTACACATATGTATAAACATTAAACACACAAATACTTACCTAAAATGTGAAAACTCAAATTATGAAACTAACAGGAAGATGAATTAAAAGACTAAAGAAACACAAATAAACAAGACTAGACTCATAAAATTGAACACAACGATAAGATAACTTCAGACGTAGTTGGCAATATTTATCCGCAGCAGGAAATGGGACCGACTAAAGAAACAGTTTGTATAACAAAAGGAAGAGAACACGTAACAGCCGATATTTCGATACCTGCATGGAACGAAGGCAAGGCTACAAATAGGAGGTTTCGTAGACACGACTACGCTGAAATTGCTCGCTCGATGCTTGACATCGAGGATTTATGAAAATATTGGATCAGGAATAGCTGAACACATGAAACATGCTACAGCTATATTTTTTTACTATCCTATTACTTTACGAGTCATATACCGAAAAACTACTCGGATAGTCATAATCGATAAGATGTCTAAAGGACAATTATTTTATTACTCTAGTAAAAGTTAGATAACAAAATAAAACAAATGATCTTAGTTATCAATTTGAATTCATTTTAATTGGTTGTCGTAAACTTCTTTATTTGCGAATTCCACTTCTAAAAGTCCTATAGCGAGATAAGTATTGGATTTCTATTCGAATATTATGTATTTATTTTATACAAAGCAGTCAAGCGTTGACACCTAAAGTGACATTCACACTGGCGATAACATAGATAAATTTATGATGATTTTATTATGTTTTCTGATTTCAGATAGCACATGGAGTCACCATTCTAAGGTAGTAATAGTAAGTGTAGTAGTTCCGTGGTGGACTCCGCCACATTGGCCGCCCGACCTGACACGTAGGTGATAGAACGGAGAAGTGTAATACATCTCTATGGTAATACTTCACGTACAACGCTTTTCGTGTTTGTTCGTAAACAAAAAAATACAATCTTGTTTTCTATTGAATATGTACCGAACCTGTCCTTCGATTTACATTCAAATACGGGACTTGGAGAACAGCTGACTTGTTGTATGTCATTCATTATTGAGTATGTTTTTACGATGTTTTTTGTTGCTAAGCCAAAGAATATAAAGTCTTTCCTTCATAGATGTTTCATTTGGCACATGGCTAAAACAAAAGGTTAAATAAATTCAAATGATGCCAAAACCAAGCCTCTGGCAGATAAATGAATATAACAGTGAAATAAACAACAAACATTACATTTAGAGACGTGCAGTGTCAATCAATGAGAAAGGTACAATACCGACGTTGATGGCAAAACAAATCATGCCGTATTGAATCTCGGAGCCAAAGTAATGTATTCAAAATGGTGCTGTTATAACGTCTTATAATTCTCCTTTCACGCCATATTTCTCATCCCAGTCTAATGTCAATATTGTTAAGTGCTCTTTTGAAATATTGCCAACCGAAGGAATCAGAGATTCAAGCATAGTGCAGAATATAAACGGTTCAATTCCTGACATCTCGAACGTAACGCTAGTCTCGAATATTTACGCTTCATTAACAATAAGTTATTTTTTTATTTTACGAGAATGCTCTCCTCCTAAATGGATTGTCAGTCTCGCCTTAAAACAATTTAGCTGAGCGTTTACAGAAGATTAATGTTTTCCCCCTTCGACTGCTTAAGTTATAATAAATCTCTCTTTAAAAACATCTATACCGATGTTAAGGCAACCAAAGCTTTCATCGATTGTTGAACATTTTAGCGCGTGCCTGACTGGTCACGAATTTCGGAGAGATAATTTCTTGAGCATTTGTATAAAACACCTTATCAAAGGCACTTAAATAAACGTGACTGAAAAATACTAGTTCACATATACATTTATCACGAAAATGGGGATCAGAACGTCAATCTATTGCGTCCCCAATAATGATGGCCCAAATTGCTTTTGCGTTTGCGGGAATCTAAATGGACCCTAATTCCTTTTGCCATATGGACGATAGTTTTTCGCATTACGAGGAAACTTATCATTGTCAGTGCGTAGGACATTTATCGAGCGACTGGGTCCACCGATAACGTGGGATTAAACATCGTCTATGTAATCTGTAACAAAATTGGGGAGTCTTCTATTTCTGATGTAGATGCGATTCTTAATAAATATGTCAGTTTTAGGAGCTCGATGCGAGCAGTGATGTGTATTACGTCGTGGACTGCCGTTAGTAGGTATCATTAATGTAAAGGTTAATGACGTTGTAGATACTTAGAGGGTCGAGATTGATGAAGCAGAAAACTCGAGGAAAGATATCTATAATAAACTTGGATAAACTTAAGAGAGTGCGAGATAGCTGTTTTGGCTGCCAACGCAAGAAGTTGGAAGAAAAAAGTTTGATATAATTTTCGGAATATTTCGTTCAACTTTAGCACCACGCAGATCAGAAATATGTTTTGGCAAAGACAAGGGAAGCTGTGAAAAGTTAGACGAGGCTTGAAAGACTTAACGTCACATCTATTTTTAAGCACTTAAATTACAAGTTTTGTGCGTTTTCTGAACAAAGCAAGTCGTGCTTCACTTATACGTACGATTTTAGTAAAAACATAGTCGAATATGAAACTATCATCAAACTTGCTGCCAATATCGACAAAATCCTTTATTAAACAATATTTGGCATCGGGCAAAGGATTAAGCCGTCCATCGGAGCTCGCATCGAGCGGCTGCCCGTCCACGATAACCAAAGATTAAACATGGTTTAAACCTAATTTTAGTTTACCGTTCAAGTCGAAGCCATATTTTTTAACATTAATCCAGCTTTTTAATCCAGACACCGTCTCCTGGCATGTTTTCACCGTCACCTTTTTTGTATTTTGACAACCGATGTGTTACGGACTTAGTGTTCTCGGGAATATTGCCAGTTTTAATTTCGGATTATTTATATACTTAGAAACACGGTTTTGGCTCTATTTTTAATCCGGTTTTAAGTACCTGTCTTGTAATTTTTTGTTTCTGTTTTGGCATCTCTTTTACAAAATGATAGATGAGGGTTTTAATTGAAAACGAGTTTCGCTGACATTATTTTTTATATTGCAGAGGTTATACGGTGATGCAATGTACATTTTAATAATAAATGCATTCTGTAAATGTAATGAAACGACGTCTTTGATTTTTTCCGAATCATTTATTTCGTAATGTTAATTAAACGTGATCACATCCCACGTGACCTTTCTATTTGGAATCAATTACTTAATTACGGCTGCTATCGAACTATACAAGCCAGCAAATGTATTTATTCAACAATGTCAACAACCCATAGATTACGAACAAACGTCGCTATCAGAGCTGTCTGTTTGCATTCTGATAAATGTTAACCAATTTACCGTCAATAAAGTATTATTGGAAAGTGATAGACAGCTATCCAGATAAGTCTTGACTGTAGGTTATCGAGCAATGCTATTCTGAATCTAGGTCGCCGGTATAATAGCACTAATAAGCTGAAAGTAGCTGTTGCTAACCCTATTAAATTACTATACGTAACTACTAGAGTTTTCGTAAGGGATTTCATAACGATTTCGGAATCGATTCATGACATTTTTAGTCGAAAGACATACCTAATTTTGGTGACAGATGTTAGTCGGTTTTAATTTAAGTACCATTATTAGATAAACTAGCACATTAATAAATATTGTTTTAGAATTAACCTGAAGCTTTGCAAGCGGAAATGATTGCAAATCCATTATCAGATATATGTATTATCAAAAATATAATATTGATACTATTTTTACTAAAATTAGGCAAGATTATGCAGATTCCATGTTAGTTCATTTCTAGTTAGGTTGGCATTAATTACACGTAGAGTTAATTGTTAAGCCACTTTAGAATCATTAAGGTTTAAAAAATAGACCAATTAACTTTTATAATTAAATTAAATGGCTTTTTAATTACTTAAATTTGTAGTAGCTTACGACTAACAAGCATTCGTAACAAATTAAGAACTTAACTAACCTACAAAATTTTGTGGAATTCAAATAGATAGTAAATAGTAATTAATAACTTCAAGTAGCGCCCGTGATTCTCAATACAGAGCAACGTCGGCGGCTCGGCGCAGATCTTTGGATGGGTGGCCGAAATGTGACTTATTAGCATTTACTTTTAATAAGCATACTAGAGTGTATGACGTAAATAGGTGTATTAAATAAAATATTTACATGCTGTTTGTTTATCTTGATAGGCAATAAAAAGAGAGCTCTAAATTTGTGTAAGTACATTATTTTAAAGTTTTCGAACTCGTAACAATTTTTGTAGTAACATAGGCCGTACGAATGACCCGAGTATAGGTATTATTATACAAACTACTATAAAATTATAATTATATCAATAAAATTATAATTACAATAAATTGATTTTATTCTTATTCTTTATAATAATAACACAAAAAATAAGACAGCAGTTTGTGAATCAATAGACAACAAATCACTTAGCGTTGAATTCAGTCGTATCTAATGAAGTAACGAGACGATTCGCGGAGCAGCTGCGAATAATGCGATACAAGTCTGTGGCGATAGCGGTGTCAATGAACTTGCAAGTACGGTACGCGTTTTAATCGACTTTGTGTGATTAGGGTTAGTGGGAAAAAAGTATCATGATAATGATGATAGTTAGGCCCAGTGTAAAAGAGTCATGTGACGAAGTTGAGGATAATCATTACGAATAGTTATCTATTTATATTAATATATATAGTAAGTTTATATATTAATATAATCTTTGCGAACGTGTTACACCTTTGAAGTGATCGCCGCTTTCCATCCGGGAGCAAATTTCTAAATTTTATACTTAATTAAATTCAAACGTATATTGTTGATCAAATATTTCAAGACATTGGAATAAAAATGATTACCTATTTCAAAACAAAATGCACCTCTAGCAAATAAACTTTGACATTATTAAAGGATATAAGTAAAGTCACATTGGAAATACTTCAAAACAACTCGATTTATTAACTTAAAACATGTTATTTCGGTATTAATTTTTGCCTCGGAATTTTATTGATATTTTTTAAGATAGATTTTTATTTTTAAGCGTGTAATTCTTATTTTTTACCTAGTTTCTTATTTACCTTAAATAATTGTTATAATAATTTTGTGTCCAAAACATACTACATATACATAAATTTAAAGTAGGTGTCATACCTAATTACGTGCGTTAGCAAAAAAGTCACGAAAAAGTTCTAAAACAAATCGAACTCCAAAATTCGCAAAAAAATTATAGCAAGACCGTAAATCCGTAAATGTCATTGATCGTGATGTTACAGGTTATCTACCTCCGACCTCACCAACACAACTTCATTTGTTTCTCTCATTCTAGAATTTCAATTAAGCAACTTTATACACGGTGTTAAGAAAATAATTAGCAGAATTGGTTGCTGTGCCAAAACTGTGCACAAGATGTTGTTTTCAATTGTTCCGATTTAAGCAGACATTATGTACGTATCTGTATCTTATTGTAGCAATAGGTTCGTATTTATCTTTTATTATCTGTAATCACTACATACTTTCATGTTTTTTTTTACTTTGAATATTTTCTTGAGTCAATTTATTTTATCTGTGTATTGCCTGTGGTATTGCACAACTTAACGGATACATTGGTATACCTATAGATATGAAAATATCAGAATTAGTTGAGCAACAAGCTGCAAGGACAGCCAAGGACATTAGCAACCTTGGCTCAACATTGACAAACTATTTCAGATATAAATAGAAAATAATGCACATAACAGTCTCATAAAAATATTTGCCCGTTAGACAATTTTATTAATTGATAAGAATAACATTGCATACATCTTGATGTACAATCCGTCAATATTGTAACCACGCCTATAGCTGTCAGATATGTAAAAAAGCTAATTATTATCGTTATTTGTAGTCCAAAATTTACCATTAACCATAGACATCTAAGTAGGCATGTTAAATTTACATCACTCAATATATTCGCACGTCAACAAGACAAGATATCCCGCGTCATTATCCCAGACATGTCGTGTTTTAAATGGATTCAGATTGAAATTCAACATCAGAATATGGGGAGCAAATTTCAATCGAATGACGCAATTTCGTGACGAAAATGATTCGCGGAATCACGCGTGAAAATCGTTCCACATATTATTCACCAGAGAGCGATAATAAGGACGTTCAACCCAATGTTTAGATACAATCGAGCACCGATAAAAACAAATGCGGACAGTAGTTAAGGTACGGACAAATGGCGTGCTTTATTGAATAGAATTTTACATTTGTGTCTTTGTGGAAAGAATGTGTAAAAGAATATGACTTTTTAGTGAGACTTAGACCAAATTCATGGTAACATTTTATACAATATTAAAATGGAGTTTAAAATTTGATAATTATATAAATATTAATCGGAAAAATATAGGTTTCAAAGTACTATGAATGCTTCTAATAATTATTTTTTACAAAGACAACAAAACTCGTTTAATATTTTAAGCCATAGGGATAGTGTCTGGATACTTGAGGTACTGGATGTATCATCTTGAGAGAACGATTTTTAGACGCGTCCAAAAAATATCGTCGCTCGTTTATCGTCTGTCATAATATATCACGCACGGACAGGGAAAGTTATTGTGTCGATTTTTATATTACTTACGGGATTTTTACGTGATTTATCTTCAAACCCACCTGAAACAGAACAAAAATAATCATTAGCAAAATCCTCGTTAACGGTCGTTTCCGTTTCGTGTGAAATAACAGAAAATATGTCTATTGTTACTTTTTTTTCTGTGAACAGTTGAATGACCGGCCAAAATATTAATTCTCCACCCAGATTTCCGATGTAAAAAATGATAATGCCATGTCTTTAGTGAATTATTCATAGTTTACGGGCTGTGCGGTCCGTTTATGACTATTTTTCATGTGTACGTCATTCATGTATTCCGATATATCCGATCTAGATATTTAGATTTGTCGTTTGTCCATATCGGTGGTGTATAAGATGGGATTATGGATTCATGAGTATGCGGTTCACACAAGTTGCTTCCTTGTTGCTATACGTATAGGTAGGTATGGGAGTGTAGTTGGCATGGTTGGCTAGCCACCCCCGGGCCAGGGGAAGTTGCCACCCCGGTGACCACTTGCTTCCCCTATTACTCTAAATTACAGTGATAGCTACTCATTCGAAAAAAAAATACCGAACTTTGAGGTAGGAATTTTGTTTGGTCATTGCACTTGTACGCTCAGGTGAGTTCTTTACTGTTGGAGATTACTTTGTAGATTTTATTGAAACGTAGATTATTGTACTATTTTATTTTATGTAGAATAAAGCACAGACTATCTTTAGATTATTGACGTTCAAGGTATTGGCAAACAACTGTATGTCAAAAAATCCTGATAAAAATAGCAAACATAATGTTACGGGTACGTATTAGACCTCGTCTTATCATTGCCAGCCATAAAAAAAAAAAAAAAAAAAAACGAATGTGTCCATATAAAAAACAAAAGCTCCAAACATATTCAGTAACCATAACAGCCAAATAAAAGTGCAATAAGCATTGATACTAAAATCAAAATACAAACGACACATCAAACAGCGATAAAATTCATAAATTTTAATCAACAAGTAATCTTATTACGTTGAAACCTTCATTTGAATTCTGACATTCACTTTGAGCAGCTATAATATGTCGTACATTATTAATTTTGAACCCACGCGGATGGACTAACGATCTACCATATATAGCTCGATGATGGTATAAACGTACATGGTCAAATTTCAGAATTGTAATCTTTATTTAAGCATCTTGCATAATTTTAAATATAATATTTGTTGAATAAAAAAATTATGTTAATAGCATATCAAAAAAGTCTTAAGCGGATAAAGATCTAAACATTATTTAAAATTTTGTCAATTATTGGAATGATAACAAAAAATATTAAGCAACTTCATAAAACACCATATATCTGAGTCATCACCCGTGCACAACCCGAAATTAAAAGCATTTTTCAAAATATTCTCCATATAAAGTGTTCATAAAGAGATATTTGCTTCGTAAAAAAATATTGTAGGACATTGTACCTTTATTACTTCCCCTATGTTTGGTAACTTTGGATTTTCCTTCACTTGTGTATTTGTGAGATGGTCCCATAAATTCTGTAAATGTTTCCTCGGTTACACAGCGTTAGCATTTTGCCTTTTTTCTTTGCATTTTTATTATAGAATAAAATTATATTCGTATGCTTTGTATGTATTATTGAGACGTTCAAGATTTCATTATTCGACGGCGACTTCTTTTATTTGTTTCGCGTTTATGGTGGAGTTGAAGTCGCTCGCTTTGCATCGGATTGCTTTATTGAAATTTGTGGATACAAGAAAGTTTGTTTATTCAAATTTGTTTTGGGGAATAATGTTCTTTAAAAGTGATGATGAGAACAGCCTCCAAGTTGACAGAGAATGAATAATTCACGTAAGGCAAACATTAATGAGGCAGCAAAGTGACCTACAATGGCCGGGGTTGTAACGCCCTGCAGGGACCGAAGTTATGATTACTTTTGCAACCTCATCTGTTATTTTTACGCTACGATTCGTTTCATTCGGAACATGTTAATTTTTGTCGGGAGCGTGAAAATTGATCACGATGTCACTCAAACATTTTGATGAAATGCATTTCCAGTTTGTCCAATTTAAATTACTTTTTCGAGAAAGCTCGAAAACGAACCTTGTGTTCCGATAGCATATACATTTTTTATTTTTTGGAAACAGAAATAACGTTATCAATTGTATGTTTCGTTCTTATGTTTTTTTTAAATGTCTATATAAGGTTTTTTTTTAACGTTACCATTATTTTACTACCTACTTTAGCTTACAATATAGTTTTTTACATCATTTAGTTTACGACTGTCAATTTAACTACATGTTACTTAATGGCTTGTGATATTATAGTCCAAATTATAATTATACGTTGCTTCTAGAAGACGTCATGATATAAAAAGTAGTATTATTATGATCAGTCCATCTGCTCGGTAAGTTTATACATTTAAACATTTTGTTATGCATTAAAATTGACCGAAATAGCGTGGCAACATTCTGAAGTCACGTTTTTATGTGCACTTTACAACCATTGCTTTTTAATTTAATGGTTTTCCATGAACATAATCCCGTATTTTAATATCTACTTTTAAAGTTATGTGGGCGGAGTTTGACGCGTGCCCTGAAAACTTAGACGATAATATTTTATGGGTAAAAATAGAAAATGAATTTGTCGTTAAAATATATTATTGTCATGATGACAAAGTGCTGGCTTTAAACTGTTGGATGGTTGTGTGATTGACACGCGAGAAATATTAGCTCGTTGGAACAGTTTATCTACAATTTTTTGGACGATTTAATTTAGATACATACCTACCTATATACATTTATATTGGAATAAAATTTTATAAAATCTGTATTATTATCACTAACATGAAAATAATTAAGCTAATCCTTCTTTACTGTCTGATTATTATAATTTACATTAGGTCAATGGGTCCTCTTTATACCTATCTCAAAACTTATTTGTATTAAAAAAAATGTATAAAAATACCTTTCCTAACAAAATGCACCAAGCCACCGGCAAACCAGACAACATAGCCAGCAATAATTTATAAAATATAGCTTCTATCGGTTGTCGATACGTGAAGCTCAGTGGCGTGGAAAGAACGATTAGTGAACGCTCCGGAGATCATATTTCGGGGACCTTGGCTCGTTAGATCGGTTCAGCAGATCGCCTGTATCTAGGCTGGGTTAGGGTTTGTAGATGTACTTTAGTGTTTAGAGTTTTAGAGTTTCTTTGGTGTATCGTCCTCAAGTTTCTAGTATGATCTGAGAAAAAGCTAGTAAGTTATCATTTGACCCATGATAATAATATGAAATCGGTATTACTTTTACTTTAATATATGGAATCTTCAAAAGATAAAACAATATGATAGTACTAATGAATCTAAAAACGTAACTAAGTTAATACTTATTTGTTGAATTGGAAAAGTTTTGATAGCACAATATTGCCACATATGATAGATATAAATCTCAGTCTTCGTTCACAAAACAAATCGTGTAAAAGTTATCAAGAGTACCATCCCTAAAATATCGACATTCTGACATCGATAACATCCATATCGCAGTCAAATCGGCGATGTATTGACGATTAAAATCAGCATTGAATCGATACAATATTGTCGATGAAGATTAATCGAGATGCGCCTATCTCTTATTGTATGGTCTTGACTTTGACAATAGCGTATGAATGTAATTTAATACTCATAGACATGTACCTTTTTTTTTTTAGAAAATATCAATTTTGTTTGAACCTATATTGAAGGTTGTATTGTATTCATTGCAGAAGATCGGTCAAATGCCGATTAGTAGATTACTGTTACTAAACTGTACATTAGTCAAATTTAAATGAAAATAAAAACAAAATAAACGGAACAAAGCTCCTCACTAATTAACACATCAATCTTCAAGTTTCGTACTATAACGTTTACAACTTGATTTTCACATCTTGACATGTAAATAACTGACGTTGTAATTGTACGACTGGCTATTGTTGCTATAAAATGTGGTGCAACCATGGAATTTGATTGAGGGAGAATGTCAAACTACTAGAGTTTAATAGTTTCTTTCCTATTTTATGTAAGTTGGTGGTAACAAGTGTAACAACTAACATATTCGTATTCTAAATATCATACGGTATAGGGCTAAAGTAAGTTTGTTAGTGTTTATTCCTCCCACTTGAATAGAGCAATAGATTTATCATGAATTTATTGTACAGGTAGGTCCAAGTACTGGTAGTGTTCTGATTGTAGTAACATCTTATGGATTAATTATTTGTCCAAAAAATTTTTTTTAAACTACCTTCGTTTTGAAGCACTTTTAATCTTGTTTTGTTACCAATTGATTTTTTAGTTTAATTATGATATCGAACATAAAGCAAAGTGATAAATTGAATAAAACTAAAGCGTATAGAACATAAAAGCCATTCTTCCTCTCGCAATATCCACGGCTGGGAGCACCTTATTACGTAAAACAGTTTTTTCATGTGCCCCGGTGTATTTTTACCGAATTAGAAACATGGAAGTGGTGGCACGCGAAGTAATACTGTTTAAGATGTTTATCTGTTCAATGGATGGTTATGGAGTTACAAAATGAGTTGAAAATACGATGGCGCGGGTTCGAGGGCGCGGGCTGTTTGGTTTTCGGGTTTGAGGGTTTAATGAAGAGGATCTTGTGTTGTTTTTGTTGTTGTTTTAACATTTTTGAGATTTTAAGTGTGCCAATATAAATTGTTGCTGAACATTTGTGACAACGATTGCAAAAAGATATGCGGTAGAAAGCTTGCCTTAAAGAAAGCATCTAAAATGAACATGAGTAGTTAAACACTGTTAAAAGAGTTGGACATACATGTACCTATTTACGTTAAATCGCGACAATTTTGAGGTTAGTTTGGTATAATTTCATATTCTTTGAGGAGGGTTAGCATTTATCTAAGTTCTAGCAGAAATAGTTCGTGTTACAACGCATAAGCTTATCTCTTAGACCATCTAGTCATAATCGCAATTACCAAGATCATTCGAAAAACGCTGTATTTTGTAAATTACACGTTATTCTCAATTATATCTAAGTGTTATATCCAATTATTTCTATCGCAATTTGAATTTGAGCTATTATTTGGTATAGAGGCATATCGGTGGCTCTATGCATAATAAAGCTATAATATGTAAATAAGGTTATATAAATGTAATTTATAATTGGTTTTGTTGTGTGTTTACTGTACTTTATGATTGTTTTTATGACTAGAATTTCCTTAGATCACGATAATATTGTCCTGCTGTTGGTTTATTTACGATTTGTTTTGTTATTTTTGTACGGATATTTAATTCGAATTCTTTTTAAATATATATTTTTATGTAAATAAATGTTTATTTAGTACTATTCACCATGGAAAGTAGACTTAAAATCACAATCTTGAAAAATAAAGTATAAAATAGCCTGTGGGGTAGACGCATAAGGATAAAAAAGTTGAACCATTCTAAGCCAGCAGGCAAAAGCCAATACGGATATTAAAATTAATAATGACAATGATTAACAATTATTAGCAGCTGATAAACAATTAATCAGTTGCTTAAAAGGCTGCAAATCAATTATCTAATTGTGAACCATAATACCAAGGCGGTTTAGCAGGAAGCAAGTAGAAGTAATGACCTAAATGGCCTTAAAGTTAAGGTGCAGATAAAATATAATCAGATGTATTGTTATATGAGGATGAATTAAATATATATATATGTTACGGCTAATACCCGAAGTGCGGCTACACCTAGTTTTAGCCGGTTAGAACTAGGTGTAGCCACTTAGTCTTGGTTAAACCCCGAATCGAGACATGTTTTGAAAGAAGTTGGCTCCTCCTCGCTTCGCTCGTCGTCGCATGTGCGTGGTAGAAAGCAACCTAACGAACCTAATCTACCTTCTGTCACAGACAAGTGACTTCGAGTCCAACACTTGCACTACAACAGGACTTGAGACCTAGTTTTACCCGAAAACAATCGGCTCGTACCGTAACCGGCTAAAACTAGGTGTAGCCGCACTTCGGGTATTAGCCGTAACATATATATATATATATATATATATGAACACTAGTTAGCCACCACCAACTACTAAAAACATTAGAAATAGAACTTATTTAACTTATATTTCGAATTTTAGTTCGATCAACGAAACTTCTACCATAGTAACTTTTAGAACACCTATGTTTTGTTGACAGTCATTTGCTTAAAATCTTTTAGATAAACGTGTTTTATTAGCGTTTCGTTTTCGTGTAATGTTTTCCGAATACGTGAAACACTGCACTGGAGATTTAGTTCCTAATGTAAGTAAAATATACAGTACAGTAAAATATATGTATAATATAATAACACTTTAAAAAAATAAGGATTTAAGGATTTTATTGTAAGTTATTCATCTGAAACCAATTATTGTGAGCTAAAGGGACTCGACCTTAAGCCATAGTGAAAGTAGTCTTTCCACGATTGTATGTTGTAGTCTGCTCGTAAAAATCGACAAGTGATAAAATAATCGTTAATTAACAGCATCAGTGATGAGTTTTAACGATATGCCGAAGTTAAAGTTCACTCTAATTATTTAAATTGGTCTTGGAATTCGTTTTTTGTGTTCTTATTTATTAAGGAATTTATTAAATCCGTTCTTGATGTTTTTTTCATACAGGCTTTATAAAAAGAAGAATATGTAAATTATAAAGCGCAATTGTTGCATTATCATTACAGAGGCCTAACAGATTACGAGTAAAATAAGCATCAACACCTTTTTTGCATATTATTGACTAAACTGTTATCATAATTACCGTATCATATATACAATATACTAGAGTTTAACAAAAAAGTCTTACAAAAAGTGTATATTAAACAAGAGTTATTTCGTAGCCGCAACGAAGTATCTACTTTCAATAGGCTCTCCAAAGAACTAATAAAATAAGGCAAATGAGATACCAATTTCACGTGTTTTTGGTTCCAACAGAAACCACAGCTCGAGTACGTTCTCATGTCATATCTTAGAAAAAAACACCCAATTTATACCAAGTACTTTGCTTTCGGGATATGTAAAAAGGGTTAGCAGTAGGGCAACTCAGAAGGTTTGGTTTGTTTTTTTTTTTCACTTTATATTGCAAGTTTTCGTTACGCAATCTCACAATGACTTTTTTCCCCATATATTTTATTCAAAATGCTTATTTAAAAATATCTTGTTGCATTTTATTCGTGGTACAGAAACTGATGACTAAAGATTGAAATAACCGAATTTGGTCTCGACATAAAGTAAAAAGTGTACCTAATAATAAAAACATAATTTAGTTAAGGAATGAAAAAAATAATTGCGAGATAACGTCATAAAAAATAGTGACCCTAACATTTAAAACAAAAAACAGCTGAATTTTGGACGCAGTTAAATAAAAAAGATGATTGCTATATTCTGTCCCAGAATAATAGGATAGCTAAATAACTATAGTTTGTTACTTTATTCCGTCCCAAGATTGTCTACTGCGTTTATACGTGGCCCATACTTTGGCGTATTACAATTTGTGTTTGCTTCTTGACTTTTATCGCTCGTTACAGTGATATTGGCGGAGTCGTGAGAAGACCCGGTCGCCATGGCAACGGGCTTTGTGTTCAGTATAACATTATGAGAAATTATAGAGCAAAAGGTAGAGTTTCCCGAAATTAGGGGACTTCGCCAAGTGCGTACTTGACGTTTATTTTTATTGTTACTTTTTCCAGGGCTTCGATATTATTTTTGCTATTTACTGGAGCCAATGTTGTTTTGTACATAATGTGTTTTCTTTTGTTTCTTCTTCTCTATTAACTTCATAAAAATAACTATCAACATGTAAGTAAGTTTTTATAGAGAGTGACCAGCTATGGTGTCAGATTTATCAAATTGCTCTTGGCCTCTAAAATGCCCCTCTCTATCAAACATGACAAAAAACATGCATTATGTATATCTTTGATAGCAATAAAATTTTATATAATTTGACGGTCATCCATCCAAGTGTTGACCGCACCTACCTTAACTTTGGCAATCTCGCACGAATACTTCAAAAAGCTGATCTATGAGCACTTCTATATCTATGTACATATATATATATCTATCTATTAAATGTTCGTGCGTAAAATTGCTTCACTTCATTATCACGGCCGCAGTCATAAACGTAACTTGACCTTCTGGTGTATTTTATGCAAACACTGCGCTAAAATATTCTAAATTCAATATGAATATGACTATGCATGAGTGTTTTATATGTATCGAACATTTATAGACAAGTTTCTATGTATATATAACCTATAAGTTATTTTTTAATGCCTACATTTTTTTACCAAGCATAGTTTTCTTAATTAACTTCGATTTAAAAACAACATTGGTTACAAAAAATTTACCTATATTGTACACCAGAATCATTGTTAAGTAATACGTTCGTACATACATTTTGTTATTCTAAATGTAGGTTCCTACTAATAAAATACTAACCTACCAAATAAGTAGGAATCCGGTAAAACTACGTAATGTATGTTAAATTATGCGCTAAGTGCGATTGTATCAAATCTGAGCTAGTGTATCTAACCTTTACAACGAATTAAAGGGAACACTAAAATTCAATTCAGAAATATATCTTTAAACAAATTAAGCAACTCTCTCATTTCCAGGAAGGAAGATGTACTTTTTGGCATATTTTTCTAAGATTCGTTACCATTTTTGGATGTACTTACCTGTCATGGCAAAAAAATATATTTATTGTCAGATAAATTCGTTAATATATCAATTTTTTTTTCACGTACACCAAATATTGCCAGAGTATCGGTTTTTACACAGAACGACTGTGACAATCCTCCACAACCACGGGATAACTAATAACATCTTATCTAGTTGCCAGATAATAACCCCCAGTAATACAAACGACTAACCAAATCAATTTGTACAACCACAGATAAATAAATACATATACATAGATACAGCTGCGGCACTCTAGCAAACAAGTAAAGGGAGTACAAAAATTGAATTCAGATATTTATCTTTAGATTACGTGTTAAAACGAAACCATGAAACATTGACCTGGAAACTTACGCCAGTAATTTGTATAGCATTTACTAGATTATGTTGTATTGTGTAGTTTGTGATGAAATCGCTCGAAAAGTCAGGGTTAACGGTATATTGTTTGTATAGTATGGGGATAGATGGCGCTGTGTGATACTGGTGTATTTATATATTATACCTATATAGTTATTGTTACAACAATAGTTTGTTTTTCTCGCTTTTTGCGGTTGTAGAATAAATGGATGAGGTTTAGAATGAACACAAATTACTACTGTTAATGTAAAAGGAATGAATTAACTATGATTTAATATGTAAAGTTCAAAAACTAATAAAATATTTAGTAATTTAAAAATATAATAAGTATAAATTTTGAAATAAAAAATAGGCAAGCTATATAGAAGTTGTGTGGTTTGAAAGTTATAAAATATGCAAACGAATAAAAATGTAAACTTGGCCTCTTACCTTCATATACTTTCGCAACGTTGATTTAATTTTAATATTGTGTGAAATCACTATTAATATGACTATGTGGGTAGATCTGAGAACCGGTTCAAGCGCACTAAGATGGAAAATTTGACATTAGCTACGGCATATACAGGGTAACTGATTGTAATGGCAACTTTTATCCTCAAAGGTTGCCACTTTACGTCAAAATTATAAAAAAAAATGAATAAATTAGTTGTCAAATTTATCACGCATAAAAGAAAGTAGTACATATTAAGAAGATACTTTTATAGTATACTAGCTGTGTGCGCGACTTCGTCCGCGTGGAATAGTTATTTTGGGCATCGTATTTATTTTGCAAACTACCTCTTCAGCTTTATTAATTATAGCTGTTACCCAAGACTTGAACCGTTTTCGCAGCTCACGCAACGGAAGCCCTCAAAGATGAATAATTTTACCCGTTTTTTCCACATTTTACATTGTTTCTTCGCTCCTATTGGTTGCAGCGTGATGTTACATAGCCTAAAGCCTTCCTCGATAAATGGCCTATTCAACACAAAAAGAATTCGCTCCAGTAGTTCCTGTGATAAGCGCGTTCAAACAAACAAACAATTTGTTGTATTATGCATTTTTTCGTCAATTTTCTGCAACCCTCAGACAATAGCTATGGTTATATTGGTAATCTACATTTACATTCAGAGCTTTTTAAAATACACAAGTTAGTTCGCATGTAAGTAACCAATTCTGGTGCTAGAGTTCACAAACCGCCCCAGTGGCCTCTGACATGGCTTAATTAACTTAGGTTTACTATTTATGTACTATCTCTGTATATAGTATACCACAAACCAAGGCTCGTTTATGCACGAATACATTAGACTGTTGTTTACTTCATTACACTTTGTAATTAGCAAATCAGGTTATGCAATGTAAGCTGATATCAATAATCTAGTAACTGCAAGATTTTCTTGAACTTGACCCTGTTATTTATTGATAGGAAAGCTTGGGTGATACTTATTTGTAATTGCAAGGTATTTGAATATTTGTAATTGTAATATATAATGTAATTGGCAATGTAGTTAGCAAATTAAGATAACTATATTGTAACGTACCTTTAATTATTTACATTCTCATCGTAATATTTAGTACCTACCCTATACAAGACGTAATATTAAATAAGCCTCACAATTGGGAGAAGACACTGGCCTTGTAACACAGTCTCATGACTAGCACAAGCCCAGAAGTTTCACGAAATTTATTGTTACCTGTTTTATTATGTCAATAAATATTTTTGTATTTGTATTTATTTAATTGGTTGCGGTTGTGTTCTCGTATTATTAAATTAATAAATAAATAACACAAATAACTCTACGAAGCAGTAGTGTGCAAGCAGTAAATTTCAACAGAACAAATGCTGTCAAATAAGTATAAAATTATGTAGGTACTTAGTTTTGCTTTGCTAACGACTTAAAAAAATAACTAAACATAGTGGTTAAACTTTCAAACTTGCCATGGTACTCAATAATACTAAATGTCTAAGTTTTATGTATCGAAAACAGACGAAACTAAGACAGATATACACAATTACAAACAATCTTACGTCTCCTTTACTCAAGTACTAATTTATATCACTCCTCAGCTCATGCTAATGTGTCTCCTCTTTAACTACAGAGCAATATCTAAATCGGCATAGCAACATGTCATAAACTACATAATACTACTCTCTACACTTCCCACAGATACATAAAAGAGGCAAACGCGCCATTTTTGTCTCGAAACCTCAACCAACGCGCTATTTTTATGGCATGTAAACAAACTTTTTCTCGCTCTCATTGGCTGAACTCTCTTCTAAAAAGCCTTTCATAGTATTACGGTCAATGGTTAACTGTTTTTAATCCTTTTTTGTGAACGAGTTTGTTTTTTCTATTCGTATTGACTATAAAGTTGGACCGCTACTTTTTACTTTGAGCAGCTGCTGTTTGAGAAAAATCGTGATTTAAAAAGTTTTGTCTAAACGCGAGTGTAAATAAAAATAAATCACTATAAAGGTCAAACACAATTAAGATCGAACCAATTTGCTTCGTAGCATATGATAATAATTAAAATTAATATAGGAGAGCCTATAACCTTATCACATTTAATTTTATTATTATTTATTTAATACAAAAAGGTCCGCAATGAACAAATCAATACAATAATTAATGACAAACAAACTGTTATTGACGCTATAGTCGTCAAATTATAACACAAATGGGTAATAAAATACAAATATTATCATAAGCGTCGTATTAAAGGAATATGAATTTTAATTTGATTGGCATAAGTACTAAAATGGCATAAAAAATCCTAGCCTTGTAATTCTGCGTGGGCTAGTATGAAAAGAGGTGTCTGTGTATACAACGACACGAGTTTCGCAAGAATTTTGCAATTGTCGGCTCAAATAATGAATGTATTACTCAATTGACGGCTCTATTTGATTATATTCTTAATAATACACTTATAGTTTCAAAATAGTTACCTACGTCTTTACATTCTAAAAGTAAAAGTATCTCCTTCGGATCTGGTAATAAATATATTTAATTACTTTTGAACTAGGTGATGTTTTTTTTCAAGTTGAAGTTGTCTTTAGATCTTAGAGTTTACTGTCAACTTTTTTCATGCTGTTACTTTTAATGATCAAAAACTTAATTAATCATCATCATCATCATCACAAGTTTAAGGGCAGGACCCTTGTCTGTGGAGCATGCGCCATCCTTCCCGATCTTCTGCCAATTCCTTGACCTCCGTATACGACACGACACCCGCCTTTTCTTTTACTTGGTCCATAATTACATTAAAAAAGGTATTTATCTTTATTTGTTACCTACTTTAGCTCAATTTACAAAATAACCACCAAACTCAGCATAACTTAAGAAAACAAGCAAACCGTGACTAATGGCGCTTCGAAAGAAAAACACGCAAAAAAAGTTGAAACCAGAATTAAAAGAGTCGAAAGTCCAAACAAAATCAATCACAGCTATAATATCCAATCAAAACTCGGTTGAAAACGATAAGATCGTTTACGCACTCACTAACGCAGTGAGCCAACTTGCGGGAAGCACTCGATATGCAGAACTTTTCTAGCGAGGTGTAGGGATGTCTCCTTTGGGAAGTGAGATTATATCGATATGCGGTGTCGATGGAAATAAAAGTGATGATTCATTATGACATGTTAGTGGGAAAGATGTCTTTGCTGTTGAGAGGATGACTAAATTATATTGAAAAAAAAAACTTTATTAAAAAAGCAAAATTTTATCTATTTTCTACTGTCGAGCGCAAATTATTTGCTAAAAAATTATAAACAATATATTTATTATATATTTTATTTATTCATTTTACATTCAATCCATGATTTATATAAAAATTTGATTATAGGAAGCGGAATTCGTGACAATTTTTTTTTTTTTTATGATTAATGGTTTTTGGATATTCGTTGTTAAAATGTTTTAAAATTAATAATATCATAGTGCATGTATCGATATGTATCAAATAATTCCCATCACTACGCGAAGTTAATAAAAATCGCTCCCAAATGACTGGAACAAACTTCACCGTAAACAAACCGATACTCTGAAAGTTACTGCCTTTTTAGGGAAAAGCTTATGCATGAGCTAAGTCGAGCTTTTTTGTTGATGTTGCTTTTGGTTTTAGCTTTCGGCGTGGTTTTATTTCCTCTATATATGTTTTAGAGTCTAGTAAAAGGCAAATAGTATTGTTTATAGGCTTTTGTGTTGATTAAAAAGGTTCGTTGGTAATGATTGACTGGGATTTGGGTAAAAAGGTTTACTATTCCGTAGGAATCGAGAGTGTTGGTGAATTATTGTATACTATTGTAGATATATGGATACATGTATGCTGCTCTAGCAATGATAATGGTTATTACTTTGAATTTTGTTAATTGAAAAACGAAGAATATTTTATTGATTATATGCACTGCTGGATATAGACCCCCTCTAGAACACTAATTTTTATTGCTGTAACAAATCACACGTATTTAAGTAGGTTGCATTGACAATGGCTTACAATGACTATGCCCCTATTCGTGTAATAGCACTCGTCCTAAAACATTTAATTTCACTGTAAATGGTGCCCACATGTCATAAACGGCACACCAAGTTCCTATACCTATAAATAATACATATAATAAAGATAATTTTATGTTTGACGACTGAAAGAAAGACGATGTCGTGGGTTTTCAATCCATCCTAAAGCTAAGCTAATTACTGCACTCTATTTTATTACATCCTCATTGTTTTTGACATTAATAAATAAACATTACTCTTTGTTCTAATGTAGTAATGGAAACAATTTTTGGAAGCAAATTCATTTAACATTGATCTATTTATAAATTAGTAACATATTTAAGTTTAACGTTAATATTATTATTTGTAATTAACAACTTTAATCCTCAACAAAAGACATACTACTTAGTACTTACATATTGTGACTAAATATAGATGATTCGTGACTCCATCCCTTTACACTAAACACCATCAGAAACTTGGTTCATTCCGAACCCTCTTTTACAAACAAGGAGAAAGAAAAAGTAATTTGTCAAGTAAATCCTCCGAAATCCTGAGGTATGAGGATATAGTTACTGATGCCTAATCTGTGACAGATTCATTATTAATTAACCGTTGAAGAAAACAAGGATTATCTGTTATCATAAAAGTGTTATTTGATTATCTACCCGTTAAGGCGATGATAATGATGATTAAGTTAATGATTATGAGAATCATTTAGACATAGATATACTAACTATCTTATTTATAAAACAGATCTATAGCTGAAGTATCTTATTATAAAATATGTATTTTGCAAACTGGTTACAATAATCATTAATGCCATAGAAATCGAATATTCGGTGCCTATGACTTATGACACGAAAGTTTTTTGGAATAATTTAGTCTGGATGACCTTGGCCTATTTCAATACTTAAACATATATTATACTAAACCTAAAACCACGTTACATCAGTTTATTACAAACAAAAATACATAACACCATCTCGATCTCCAATCGAAAGTCTTAACTCTATCGCAAACTTCTGTAAGCGGCGCCACGGGCGAAAGTTAGTCAGTAAATTGCTTCAGCTTTTCTCCCTCCATTATTAATGCCTTGGATAAGCATAACCGATCAAACAGAGAACTTTGCATCATTAGTAAAATAAGTTTCCGCTTTAGGAACATCAGTGTTACTCTCAGGCCCTTGTATAGAGTGGGATTTGTTGTTTCACGAAAGCTACTTCAATTTGAAAGGAGCTTTAATAAAGTTTACTAAAATCACTATAATGCAAATTATTTGGTCAGACACACTCGTGCTAGAACTAACTATTGGCTAACTGATTTGTATAACAAAAGCGTTCTTTACAATCAAATTAATAATTGATCTATCGTGATTTTGAATGCAAGATTGATTCTAGCTTATCTTGATTCACCTGATTTTAACTAACGTTGCTGTCTACTAACACGTTTACCAATACAAACATATTTTCTGATAAGAAGCAAAATAGTCTTAATAAAGATATAAATAATATCATAATACAGAACCACAGACACTTTAGATCAATGATACAGCCATTAACTAATACCAGACCCTAAAAAGCCAATAACCTCAGCAAAAGAATTTGATTCCAAAGAACGCTCGACCACGGTTACCTGTACCTATAAATCAAGGCCAAAGAAAATACCTATCCTGTCTAGACGACAAGAATTTATCTGCCGAGAGCCCAGTGAATAATAGAGATCTGTAACGTTAACTATGCTTTAACCTTAGGTATTTGTCCGAGATATATGCCCCTCTTGTGACTGAGGTTTCTTTAAATAAAAGGATTCTCTTATCTTTTGGCTTGGTTTAGCTACGTGGTGTTTTTGTTTTAATATTAGACGGATGTGCGCTGTGGATAACAACAGATTGTGCTTTAATTGTTATCTGGTAGGTGTTTTTTTTTTATTTGCTTCATTCGTATTATGAGTTAGTTTATTATAGTATTTAATCAGCAGTGTTAAGTGTAAAACGTTCGAAAAGCGCGTATCAACACCTACAAATCCAACAAAAATTCAAAAGCAATAAAGAAGGAGAAAGAAATATTCTACAAAATCGATTCCAAACGACACCCTATATAAAGCAGCCGTCACTCAAATGCCGTCAAATTTTTTTCACCATAATAATCTCGAATAATAAACAAAATAATCACTCTGTAGGCATATTGTGATACAATAGGGCGAGACAGTAGTCCAAGTTGCCCTTCCTGTCAATTACAATGATTAATGAAAGCTCCAATATTGAAACGTTTATTCGAGCGGCGCAAAAGTATTATATTACTTTGTGAAGTTGCCAGCGTTAGGCAGAAGGTCGACTCGAGAGAATTATATCTTTATGCGGTCTGTAAATGTAGTTTATAAGATGTTCGTCCGTCACTTCACTGTCTTATTCTAAGTTGAAGATATATACTTTTGATAGTAGCTTAGTATAAGAAGAAAGGTAACTCGTGTTTTTTTTAAATATTATTAGTATTAAATAATATTATTAGTATTACATTTAAGAAACATTTAATTAGACTATTATATCGTATGCAAAATCTATGCACACTCATAAAACAATACATGGCAATAGTAGTAGTAATAGCAGCAAGGTTCCCTACATTACTTATTCAAAAGCCCCGACCGAAGTTCCGGGACAAAACGATGGATGTCCCCGTAGTATCGAGCGAAATTAAACATTTTCAAGCAACAAGCAACAAAATTAAATTATAAATTCAAAATTGATTCCTGGATCGCCCGCTGCGACTCCAGTAGAGGGAACATTTAATGGCGCTGGTGGCAAATGTTTTGATTAGACTGACTTTAATCGTAATTGGATATTCATTTGAATTGAAAAACTACAAGATCACCCAAATAGTTGGGTCAGATTTATTTATAAGTCTTATCGTAAAATAGTGTGCATAAATTAATCTTTTATTGTCCACAAAAAGATTACTAGCGCAGTAAATATTTTACAGATGTCGCTTTAGTTTCTATTCACATATTGCAATGTTATTGAATCTTGATGTGTTTAGAAAATGACATAAAAAGATAATAATCTAGAAATTAGTCTAAAAATAATGAAAGTCAGACAATTCCGAAATAATTGAACGAAAGTTGAAATTGGTTCGTAACTTAATTCCAGCGAAGTTTTACTTTGTGCTCTCGAGATGAAACTTAGCGGAGTCTGTTAAAAGTGTTATAATACCCATAATCTTAGTGAGGTAAGTAAAGTAACACCGTTAATGGATTTTCTAGATATAACGTGGCAAAGATCGAACGCAGTTTCCATTCAAGCCAACTTGCACTTGGTTGGAGAAAAAACATCAATTGCGGACCACTTAAAGTGTTCCCAAAGGCAATCGTTTCTTGATATCAGAGAGTTGCCAGGAAAAATAGTCACTTTAGAGAACCGGCTGTTTTCCTAGTTGGCAACATCTAGACGTTTTCAGTGACACTTAACCGCAATCAAGAGGATCATTAGCCTGTAAAGGCCTGCCAAATATTCTCGGCTCTGCTCCGAGGCGTTTTGTCACCCTTTTGCGTGGAAGATGGTGTAGCAGTCACCCATTTTGGATGAATATCCTTTTAAGCCAGTGCCAAGTTTTTACATTGGCATGTTTTAGTCCTTTTTAGCAGTTGGTCGCTAAAGTTTATTTTTCAATTGTGATTTTCTGTAACGGAATAGAAGATAATGAGATATGATTATTTGAATTTTTATTACTGTTTGGCTATAGAAAACGAAAATGTAAACGACATCAATACGAAAATCGAGTATTTTATGTTTCATTTAGCGAACAATATTTTTTCTACAACATTTAATCAGAGTAAGAAGTGAAATGGTAATTTGTATGGACCGCCCGATGTAAATTTTATGCAAGAATTCGCTCGCTGCTCCCCTCTCCCTAAATGGGGAAGATTTTTGCAGCGGACGGAAAATTTTGCTTAGCCAAGTGAAATTTTAACTGCCTCGACAGAGACAGCTCTGGAAACGCGAATACTTAATGCTAACTTACTTCCCGTTGGTTCATTATACTTCATAATTTTTTGGGGAAAAATTGCTGTGTAAAGGGTTCGGTTGCGTATTTAAATCATGTTTTTATAGCTTTCCCGATATGATCTACGGCTGTAATTCTCTTTCACTCCATCGATAATAATGTATACTCTGAATGTAATTTAGATAGCGGCTGCAATAGCGGAGAAAATGTTACGTAAAAATGTATTAGGAGCGGACTGAGCTCCGGATATTAATATCTGTTAGAACATGGGCTTTATCGGAAGTCGCATTCGCAATCAAAGTCTAAATTAAAACTCGTACAAGACAATCGAAAGCGAAATTGGGAAATTGGGTTCCAATTTATCAATTAATAACTTGACAATTCGTTAGGAAATCGCCTCGGGGATCCCGTCGATTCTCCGATGTAAAGGCTCCAATGATTTAATTCAAGCTCTTTAAATTAATAGGACCTGCCTTCGTCTGCTAACTTTGGAAGTCAACTTTCCGGTTTGTTTCAATTTGTCAGGCCTGATGGGGGACTCGATGGTTATTATTGTTAACGATGGGCTCCGAACATAATAAACAAAGCTGCCCGATTGCATTTGGAAAATATTTCGCTGCAATATATTTCGACCCGACAAATTTAACTTTAACTTTCTGTAACTCGAAAAGTCTTTAGCAAAAACACTTGATATTTTAAAGATGATTGCTTAATTTCAAGGAGTTAAGTTTCCAGACAGAAAGCTACTTTAGTTAAACGAGAAGAATTTTATTTTACTACACACTCAGTTCATGGTAGTTCCATCCCAGATTTAAACTCAAGTTTTATGTGTATAAAGGCACTGAAACCAGATTTTATTATAATTAAGATTCACGAGTACCCCTGATATAACGTCCATAAAAGTTTACGATAGCAGCGCCGCTCTCAGACAAATTGGGAAACATAACACCGGCGAAATAACTGCTCCCAAAACCTGTTCACATTTTCAACACGAAAATATACAACGCGATCATAACGCTAATTGAGCACTAGAACGACTAATTAGAGAGGCAAATTGGGCTGCCGATAACCGACATGAAGATGATACGCACAATAGAGATTAACTGGCTGAAATTGAGGTGAGCGCAGCGCCGCCGACTCCTACTGCTATGATAAATAATAACAAACCAGTTAATGAGGAAGTCTCTACTTAGAGTCAAATTAATAATGTCACTTAAAAAGACACAGAACAGGAAACAAGCGATATTTTTAATGCTAACCCTAGATTAGTACTTGTTACGGCTGGTTACAATCTGACTGAACTTGCGACCTTTAAATTGGTAGAAATTATGCCGTTCTAAATTTAGAACGTGGTGTCTAGGAAATCATGTTTGCCCTGAAGCAGAGTATTTTAGTAAAATCACTCGCCCGTGGAGCGCCGCCGAGGATATACTCACTTTACTAAAAGTGAATTTATAGACATTAATGAGTACAAATTGAGGTTATAAAGCAATTATCACGGATCAAAAATAGGTATAATTTAAAATGTTTAAAATAAGTGTTTCTCCTTGTGATGTGGACATAATTGCTGAGCCAGTTTGAGGCAGCTGCATTTAAAACGTAGATAATAATCGTGTTACAACTAGGCACGGTCGGTGTATGATATCTGAACGACATCAGTACAAATGCGGAGACGGCGTAAACATTGGAAAGCTGTCGTGCGCGGTACCCATTATTTTTAGGACATGACCATGCATTTTTAATTCAGACGCGAACTATAAATAATAAAATGTACATTTAAAACGAAAGCCACGTGTGACTCACGCGATTGCCGTATTAATACTATCAGCTACCGAGTTGGGCCAGCACTACTACATTCAATAGAAACTTGTGCAAACTATAGCAGGGAACTTTTTAATTACTTTGTTCCCCCAACGTCTGAAGAACACTGCGAAATAAAACAAAAAGATCTTGAAAGTGTTTCGGAAGAATTTTTCTAGACTAATTTAATAAAGGCCGCTGCGCTGAAATTCCGCTCCGGCGCGGGTGTTAGTTTGTGCACTTTACGGCAATATTTTGAAGAAAATATATTATGAAATACTTTTAATTTAATAATTTTAACTGAATCTTAAGTCGAGAATAAAACTAAAATCACGAAGAAGCCGCTGTTAATTTTCAACTTCTATAGCTCTATATAACCCAACTCAATATTTTAATGAGCGATTTAGTCAATACACTATCATTCCAAACGGGTGATAAAACAAGTACAATTCCAGCAGTTATTTCGTTGAATGAAAAACGCAGTTGGAAAGAGCTATAACTCGCCCCAGTAAAGGATGAGTTGTTAAAAGCTCCAGTGTGTTGTGGAATGAACAAACTTCTCTTTAATTTATTGTTATAGTTTTGTTAAGCTGCGTTTCCGTTGCGAGCGAAAAACGCTCATTTGTCTGATGAGCAAAAACCTATCAAATGTTCTTATGATTGCTATCGGATGGAGTCGGAAATCGAATTTTCACTCAGTGATTTTTCGCCGGTTTTAGCGTGTTCCGTTCTAGATAGCTTTTTTGGATTTCGACGTTGTTTGCGTGCTCAGCGAAATAGATCTTTCTAATAGCATAGTCTCTATCAGAATTATTTTCATCGAGATTAAACAATTTGCATTTGAATTTGATTTATGGCTAACCTACTATCCCTTTATGCATATATTTTGTGTTTAATCGTTCAATACAAATATTTCTATCTTACGAAATCGCTAAGCCTGAGCTTCTCGAAGTCGCCATTAAATCTTCAACTAAGTAAACATTTCCTTCGTGCCATTTCGTCGTTTCTCCACTAGAAACCCAGCCTTAATTAAAGCAAACTACTGCTTCCAGTAAAACAGTAAAGGACTCAATATAAAATACAGCAACAGACCAGATATATTACTCGAAGGAGCAGCACGCCTTACCTGCAATAGAAAATTTATTGTTAGACATTTATGTTTATTCGAAACAAGTTAATTGCCTACTGATTATGGAGCTAATTACATGTCTTGTAAGTTTTATAGTCTTTGCCATTAACAAGTCGTTTTAAGTACTCGTTAAAGGGTATAAAAATTGTTTTCTGTACGGCCTTAGACTTTGGAAAGAGTTTAAATTATGTTTTGTTTATTGTCGGACCAAGATAATTTTAGTTTTTGTATTGTGTCGATTTTTCGCGTAAAGCAGTATCGGTTTAAGGTTTCACATGTTTACAGTTATTTAATCGGAAAAAACTTAAGAATATAATTAAGTTGATTTATATTTCAGTGGAGTTTAATCCTTTTTTCATCTTTACTCGTACGTTATTTTATTTCCTTATTAAAATAGGTATACATTGTCAGTTTTGTAAATAATATTGTTTTTTTAGTCTTGATAGTTAATAAAGATAAAGTTTCATCAATAAACTCCAGTGGTTAACAACAATTGTACCGTCTGAGTACAATAATTGATGTCGTATTTCTTCCGCGATTTCTTCCGTGGTCATAAAGCTTTCTGTTGCTGACCTCAGAGGAAAATACCGTAATTGGCAGAATAAGTACGTAAAGAAGGTATAAAATTACATCATCATCTACAGCCAGTGCCGTCCCACTGCTAGGTATAGACCTCGCTTATAATGTGCCGTTGGCCTCGATACACGGAACATAGTTGTAAATTATATTAATGTATGTAAACTCCAAATCAAAGATGACGCGACGCATGACCAAAATGCTGGCCTTTTTCTGGCTCAACGTATCAGCATTGCCATCCAGCGTGGTAATGCGGCCAGTATGCTGGGCACGCTGCCCTCTGGTAGTGGGCTGGAGCACTTAGATTATCTTTAGGCTTTTCTAAAGATTTTCTAAGTGCCCCTTTTTGTAGTAGTTAGAAGTAGTATGTTTAGTTTTTCTTCCCTTGTTTTTATATTTTATTATTGTAAATAAAGTTTTTATATACACATATATACACTAATAAAACTAAATAAGAGTATGTACATTTAACCTAAATTTAGTAAGTTACCTAAGTTTTTATTACTTAAGATTTAATGTTTTAATGTACTAAGCGCGCTAAACAGGCCGAAGCTTGACTGAATTTAGTATGGACTATGGACTAATTTATGGTTTAATAATTTTTTATAAGTGGTGTACTAGGAGCCTATGCTCAGCAGTGGCATCATAGGAATACACTTTTTGTATAACTTCCTGAAGTACAAATATTACTTACAAAAGTACTATCGTTCTACAAGTTATGCTACGTCACGTAAACAGTAAATACGCATTCAAGAACAGAAAGTCTCTTGTTTTTCCTTCTTTTTATTCATTCTTTACTAGCTATTTATAGTCTATTTGGATGTGTTGTTGTCAGCACAAATTTCTAGTAGGATACTAGTAAAACCGCTGATGGAAGCCAGCATAAGATGAGTACAGAAACCGTATTAGGGAATTATTTTTGGTGTTTTATACGTTTAATATGATATTGTTTGATTACAGTTAACAGTTATCCTAA
Source organism: Macaria liturata (assembly GCA_964023185.1). Classification (NCBI taxonomy): domain Eukaryota; kingdom Metazoa; phylum Arthropoda; class Insecta; order Lepidoptera; family Geometridae; genus Macaria; species Macaria liturata. Next base: position 1,259,698 of record OZ026824.1, on the reverse strand, counting down.
AGGTTACCATTTACTCTGAATTTGTTGATTGTGATTTTCAAATTTTAGTTCCCACTTCAAAGTTAATGTATACTAACTACTAAAACTATTCACAAATTGACCAAGTAGCTTCACCACAGTTTCTGGCGTACTTTCTTTTCTTTTTTTATCAATGCAAGGAGCGTGCACGATAAATCTTTTAATCCCCTTATACAATTTCATCGGATTGCCGAACGGGTCGGTTTGATCCTTTTTCTCTTTGCGGACTTTGGGTTTCTTTTCTATTGCAGGGGCTTGGCTTTGTTTTGGCATTGTAGTAAGTGGTCTAGTTAACAAATCGAGTGCCTAACCTCTTGTATTTATACCAATACTTGCTTTTAGAGCTATATTTTACTAGTTTTTGAAAGAATCTCAGCTGTTATTTCGAAACTGTTCTTTTAGTACTTTTAATGCCTTGTTTGAACTATAATAGCTCTAACGTAAGAGAACTGTGTTTATTGAATGCGCTTTTCTTACCCCCCGGAGATTTTATGTCAATTATAATGCTACACATTATACGGAGTCTCAATAACACGATAGTTTCTACAACTCTTGAGACGTAAAAGGTAAATTGATTCGAACACCTCACAATAATTACATATTCATAGTAAACTAGGAGTAAGTAGAAGATTTAAAATCAGTTATCGTGCGTTTAGTATTTATGTCTCGCCGTTACAAAACGATAAAAACCAGACATAAACCGTCCCTACCTGTCATACCATATTAAATTTATCAGACAGGATAAGTTTCTCAAAGTATTTAAGAATCATCGATCAACTGTAGACGTAACAATAACTTGATAAAAAAGTTGGACGGTAAAAAAGTAATTGATGGAAGAAACAGAGGTGGTATTAGATGTATGGGATATGATGTCTTGTTGTTTTAGATATGTATCTCCATACGAGTCGTAGATACGAGGAGTTTTGTAACGTTTGTTACTAGGCTTGTTTTGAATAAAGATATCGTTATGATTTATGTTTGTCTTGGGAGTGTTTCGAAACTTGATATCAGGAACAAACTAGAAACTAACAATTTACCAAAATGATATTAAACCATTCATTTATCAAATTCCTTAAATCAAGAAAAAGGCAATGTTTTCAATTCAATCAAAAACGCAACATCTGCGCTACTTTAATAAAATGTAAAAACAAAACACTATTTGGACAATTGGCGACATAAACCAATTGTCAAGTGGTCCAAATTCGCGTCTGCTATACATATGGCCGCCACCTTGCGGCGTTTGGGGGCAAAAAGTGGAGACAGGTGGCTAGAATGACCCACAACTTAAGCTCCCGTTTTGGTGATGACTGATGACATAGACGTTATGACTGTGTTATTATGCAATAAATTTTGCGAATCAAATTGTACACAAAAGTAAAAACACTCAGGCAGTTAATGGTGATTCGTTAATCAATTGTATGAATAGACAGAATATGTCGATGTAACATCAACTAAATCGAGAAAGTTACTTAAAGTTTTTATTGCAAATGATAAATAAATAAATAAGATAAATATTCCGTTGAAAATTTTCGAAAAAGATTACGAAACTGCATTTTATTTCTAACATACATATTTTGTATTCCCATTTAATAATACCTTCAAGGCACAAAACTCCTACACTCTCCATCAGATAAGTCGAGCCACGCAATATTACGAAACCGGTCGAGATAATTTCCTGAACAGATTATACACAGAAAATAAAGCCTAATTCTTAATAAAATCAAAGGCAGCGGCGGTAATTTTATTACAAGACATAATAAAACTTTATCTGGGCACTGAAAGGACAATATAAACGCGACGCAGCACCTTATCTTCCTACTTTATTTTATGGTTCTTGCTTTGGACGCTCCACCGATGGTGGTATTGACAATTTGACTGCAAACTGAGGGAGATAAACACCGAATTGCGACTTAGATGGCAATGTGTTTTGTAGATTAAATAATTCCAAGGACTGTTGTGTTTAGCGTGCGTAAATTTAGTGTATGGAAGGATTTCGGGATCAATGGTTAGGTTGAGCATTTGCATGTTTTGTTTGTGACTGGGTTATTTCTGTCCTCTATATTAAGTAAATTTACATTTTTCTGTAGCAGGCTTAATTTCTCAAGCTTGCGACTCAATAGAATGGCGTGCTATTAATTAAAACGAGTAACTTATTATACTCTTTATAATGTATAGAACTGAAAGCGATTTCTCGACTTAAAACTTGTTTAATTTGATGTCGACATGAAGTGGCGGCGAGAAAATATTGTTGCTACAAATATTTGTATGAGACTTAGAGCCGTGCGAGTTGCAAGCCATCTTTATCTGCGCAAATAGTTCAAGTGGCGTAACTTGTGGGCTTCGGAACAACAAGAACGTTTGTCACTAAACATATTTTTATAAATAGTTGGGATTATAAACATTGTCATTGTCTATGGCAGCGAAAGTGACTTCGTAAGTAGATAAGTACCTACAACTTAGATGGTTTAAGAATCATACGAATCTGTCACTATCAATATAAATTGCGTCTCATACAACAACATTTGTACAGCACATTATAATATTGAAACATATTAATCATAGCTGAAAATCTAGTCATAAGCGAACTCCGTAAACTCAAATAAATCACTGAACCGTAGCATCACCTTACCAAAGTCACGTAAATTACATAGAAAATGTATTCATAGACGAATAACTAACAAAGATAAACACGAATATTAATCCGACTGGAACTTTTGGCAACAGATTGCTGTTTCGGTTTGCGTCACGATAATTACAGCGATGTATAGCCGTCGACCGATACGTCCTCTTGATGTTATCTCTCGTCTAGATACGTCTAGGTACCAAGATAATCCTATAATACAGATGTGCATATTAAACTGACTTTGATGGAAACCATCGGAACTATTAATGCCAATTGCAGGGATCGGATTTCAGTAGAAATGGTGGCGTGGATTGGAACGTGTGTTGTTTTGCATTGTTTTTCCTTCTTCTTTATTTTATAGGTTGAAAATAAATACCTAACTACTTTAGGTGTACGTTCCAGATTCAAAAGTCATTTAAAATTTCATTACGAGCATTATTTTCGAGTATAGGTAACAACATACATAATAATAAGGTAGACATAATTATACAAAGATGTTTAAAACGCTCATTGACTTCAAATTCACAAACTCCATAATTAACTTATTCGACAACTTAATCGAAAATGTTCAATAACAAAATGTGATCTATATTTCTCTCGCAGGTAAGGTAAGGTCGTTGAAAACAATTTCAATTTTATTCAATATGGCGCCATCGAAATTAAGAAACTTAAAGTCCTCCCGAACTTCTTAATCTTTTCGAAGAAGAGGAGATATTTTATTCGGGGAGTGATGTCAAAGGCAAGATTGAGAGCGGAGGGAAGTTTGGTCCTTCGATGGGAATATTGGCACTTTTGGAAGAAACTAGGAAGTTTCGAGAAGGAACGTTTTGAGGAGCTTAGTATGTCTTTGGAGATAGTTCAAACAATGAGTATACGTTTATTACTTTGAATTGGAGAAGGAAATGTTAGTCTGTTTTGTAAACTATTTTATTTCTGATTAGGTTTATATCTGGAGCCCCCTTAATTTATTTTTATACTTATTGTGAGGTTGTTAAATTAATGCTAATAAAAAATATTATTTATGATATTTTGTGATAACCAAACTATCACAGCAAAACCCAACGCTTTTCCACTCAATCATTCCGTTACAAGATCTACTATTACCACAGAATAAATAATACAATATTACATTTGATTCCAAATACTCATTCATTACGTCATTAAGATCAGTATGTACTAGTCGCTTTCCACGTCCATACCTCTCATTGCTGATTACATTAAAAATAGCCTTAGCAAGCACTTGAGTCATTAAAACACTTACACCCTTATTACCCCGCGGCATGCGAAGGGAAAACATACATTCATAGAACAAATTACTTAGAGACTACTATGTATACTCTATCTCTCTCCCTCTCTCTCTCTCCTCTCCCTTTTTGTCTAAAATATATGTTGTTCTACTCAGGCGAATTGTCATCCATTGCTGCAACGAATATTTCCAATTTTCAATACAGCGATAGGCGCGAAGCAACAAACCAAATCAGATATAAGACCTAATACGTGCTCATGAAATTGGACCAATTAACAAGCCGATTGCATACCTAATGAAATTAAAATAAAAAGTATCAATTCCGAAACGACACTTAAATTTTATGATTGACAAAATATATCGTCGTCAATTTAAATTTAGGCGTTTTGGTAGACTCGGTCAAATAATAATTGTGATTTTTAAATACATTAGTCGCAAGCTTTCCATAATGGGTAGTTTATGTGGTATGGTGTAACATACATCCCGCACCATACCGTAATATGGCTCAATTAAAAAAATATCACAAGTCGTTATAACAGCGGCTTTCTCGTTTCTGTCACCTGTGCATACAAATTATGATTCCATATGTTTTGTATCCGAGTTTGAATAAAATGATACAATTTTACATTGTACACGTTGTTTGGGAAATTGTTTATACTTTTATCAACTTTATTTTGTTCGGTTTTGCAAAAGTTGTAAGTGATTCTATTAACTAAATAGAATCATAATATTTAAAAAAAATATCTTAAAAATATATATAAGTACATCATTTTATGAGTTTATGGACATTTTAATTTAATACCTAGGGCTTGAAAAGCCTTTACATTGACATATTCGTACTATTCCCAACCTTACATGTATTTTTGCATTTCACCAATGATAATCGTGTTACCGACACTGAAATATAACTCAATAAATATTTTTCAAGTTTGTTTCGCGTTTCCAGTTGCCATTAGTAATATATCCTCGGGATAGGTGGGGCATTCCGTGAGTGGAAATACTTTATCCATATGCAGTTTTTAATTCAGCTGAATTGAATGAAGTTTATTAGTCTATGCGGGCTAACTTAAAAAGGTCGGTGAACAAACGTTTCTAACTAAACTATAATTTAAAAAAAATAGTACTGAGTACAGCAAAAATGTTTCTAAGTAATTAATAAAACCATCGTACAATTCGAAAAACGCATTTTACTAAACAAAAGTGTAATGCTTTCGAATCTAAATAGTTATAGTCTAAAAAGCAAATAAAAAAAGTGTATAGCTCAGTATCTTATTTAATCTAAAACTAATGAGCAATGGTACATTGAATGTCTGATATTATTAAAACCACTTCTTCTTCTTTTTATCGAATGAGAGGGGCAACTCTAGTGTAGAGAGTTTATAAAGCCGTCCTGAGGGCCCGTGACATGGCTATACGACTGTCGAACTAGACAAACATTAAAACCACTAATTATGTTTGTTGTTTGATAACAATTTCAAATTTTCTCTTCACAAAATTTACTGATCTTTTGTATAAAGTAGGTCAATGAACTAATTGTCATAAACCAAGAACCGAAGCACAATGTACTAGAAAGTATAGCTAACCCACACTCTGAAGCCAAAGTTCGTGTAAAGACATATTAAAGAACGAAATTCGGAGTTCACGTAAACAATAAACATCTCGGAACAAACGCTACAGTTGTTCAACATTAGCATAAAGTTCGGAAGCATTGCAGACTTGAAAAAAGAAACAAGTTGTAGAGTTCAGTGCAAGATGTAGTGGAATTCAGCTAACGAGGTACGGACAAAAGCAAAGTAGATTGCGCGAATTTGTGAATCATTTGCTATTTCATTTTTTGTATATTTAGGATTGTGGCTGTGCTTTAATTTTTAGGAAGCCGAAAAAAATTAGTAGAGCGAAGAAATTTTAAAAACAAAAACACACATCAAAATTATAACTTTACAAAGATATACCTAATCAATATAAAGCAAAAAAGAAATATATTGTAGAAGTCCACACATGTACTGTTGGCAATAATATTGTAACCCCTACGAAGGAAGTAAGTTTAAAAACTGCGCCATTTAATTTATTCGATGCAAGCACGAAATACTTTTGCTAAAGTGCATTTGTCACATGACATAATGTAACGAGCTGGAAAAAAGTGGTTAAAACTGCTATTTACCAGTTTTTAGCTTAGAAAAGTGAAGCATAGATTGTAAAAGTTCTAAAGATGTCCAGCGTGATTTATGACTAGATTGCTATCATCAGCTTTTTGTATGACAATGGCAGACTGGTTAGTACCTAATGCTTGTGTTTTATATTGTCTGGCCTTTTTAATCTGTGCATAATTTGTTTCAGCTTGTGGATTGTATAAAAATTGCTTTCGAATAAGTGTTTCTTAACATTGATATTAATCAATCAATTGATTGGTTAAAATTGATGACCCGAGTTGTTGGGTAGTAAATGGTGTTACTGGGACTAAGTTATAAATAGTGAGTTTGCACGATATTAAATATTGATGTATATTATTTTTGTCGTGTTCGTCCACACGTGCTGCCTACATACAATTTTTTTCATCAGTTTACAAATTATAAACGCCAAATACATGGCGAGAATTAGTTTTTTTACTACATAACAATACAAGAACACGTGTAAAATATACTACGTTGTAGGAAACTAATTCGAGCCGTGTAAAATGGAATGAGTAGGAATATTTTTTTCAATCACCTTATCATATTATCAAATAATCAATTTGTATGCAGTACTGAATTATTTAAGCTGAACTGTTTTATAAAAATAGAATAAAAACAAAGTACATATTCTTTGGCAGTGTTTATTGCCCATCAGTTTTGAACCCTACTCTAAAACTAATCTAAATAACAGGAGTCTATATATATATATACATATCTATTTACATATACAACAAAATAATTCCAATACAACATATGCGTTGTAAAAAAACCACAAACCTAAATGTAAACAGATAAAAACCGATCCACGTGCTAAACGCAATCGTCGAGAAGTCAACAAAGTAATAATTTTGCGGCACGAGTAAAAGTGATATGAATACATACTTTCAAGTACACAAAATATACATAAATATCTGTTTACAGTTCGATACATCCAGTGTGATATTAGGTTCATATTATAGGTAGGTATATTTGCTGAATGTCTAGACTTGATAATGCAAAATTTTATGTGCAAAATATTTCATTTTGTCCGGTGGTTGACCTAACTGCTCTCAATAAACGCTGAGACTTTCAAAGTGAAATATGAAATTAATGGAATGTGATGTATTCTTTATAATCTGTTTTAATGATTTAATGTGGTAGATTTATTAGAGTGTGGATTTCTATGATTAATTAATTAAAATCTATTAGACGAAAATATGAAATGTTTTCCTTACCCTTAGAATACACAGATTAGCTATAATATACACAGATAATAGAAGAAATATAACTTGAAGAAATAATGAATATGTCCAATTTAAAAAAAAAATTTTTTTTTTTTTACGTGGAATAGGTTTACGTTTGACTACAGCCTGCCTGATGTTAAGCATTGCTGCAGCTATAATATCAAGGTAGATCTCATATTTTGGTATGGACGATAATATCTGCACTGTAACTTCACAGATGACACATAAAAGGAGGCCTATACCCAGCAGTGGAATGACAAGGGCTATAAATGATGATGATTTAACTTCAAAGTGACTACGCTCAATTGATGTTGCCTGTCCTTTATAAAAAGGTGAAGGCTATAAGTATAATCACAGCTGTATATCACAAAGCAATTAATTACAATAATTGAGTAGGTGTTGTTATTATAGTGTAAAAAGTAATTAGGTATGGTGCTAAATGTTATGATGTCAGCGCTATTAAGACCATAAAACTATCAAAGACTGAACTGAAGGATTGAATACTAATCGTTTAAAATCTATAGGTACTAATATTATAAAGCTGAAGAGATTATTTGTTTGTTTGTTTGTTTGTTTGAACGCGCTAATCTCAGGAACTACTGGTGCGAATTGAAAAATTAATTATAAGGTTAACTCACTAGAACCGTTTTTATGGTAATAACTATTCCACGCGGACGAAGTCGCGGGCACCAGCTAGTGTATAGATATTAACGCTTGTAACTCAGATATATGTAATAGATTGTTCTCTCCTCTATTTGGTTTTACCTATTTTCAAATAGGTTAGAAAATTTAAATGAATAATTTATTAAGGGCAAGCAGTGTAAGCGTGATAAATTAAGTTTTTTTTTTATTTTAAATAGATAATATAGTACGTAGGTATTAAATTAAAATAGCCGTTATCGCTGAACTTATTATAAAAAAAATTTTTCTTTACAAATATGTTTACTCTATTTTTTTATAAAGTACGTATTATTGAAAAATTGTTGTCAATATACCTTAACATACTTGTTAGGTACATATACTTAAATCATATGTACCATACATTTCATATGCAGTACCTTTTTGTTATAGATACAACCAAACCTAAATCTACACCAGATAAGACAGAGCCCAGCTGTGGTATTGTTTGAAATTAATTAAATATCAATGTAAGTACATATGCATATAATTTTAAATGCACAATGTTTGTTCGTCTATTCCATGCACTAGCATCGCATGTGTTGATGAGATATGAGGCCGAAGTTGGGTTATAGTTTGGATATAGGAGACGCGATAGCGGATTGAAATGATATTTATGCTGCTTGCTGAGAGAAAGAGAGGTTTTAATATCATTTTAATAGAGATTAAAATGATATTAAAACCCTCTTTCTCTCTCTCTCTCTTTATTTCTATCTATCTTTCTCTCTCTCAGATATCAGAATAAAGGATTCCCTAGATTATAAAGATACAATATCGAAATAAGGGGAGGGCTACACCCAGCCAAGAGCTGCCAACTGCTGAACATGTGATGATGATGATTTCCTAGTTGACACATGTTGTTATTGGCGTTTGAAAATTCATCGTTGTGGTCAAAAGTGTAGTACGTTTACTGATGAGACCTATTTTATTCACTATGTTTTAATTAAAAAGTATTTAAATCGAATTTCAAATAAAATATCAAATTAATTAGGTAACAAAACATTTAACACCTAGTTACTTCAAATACCAAACACCACAATTTTACAATCTAAGTTTCTAAGAAAAGACATATTATCCTTGCATATTTCATGTTGCCTAGAAGAAACCACAATATTTACCCGCTCCGACCCGCAGCGCGTGCGCAGCCCAGCGATATCACGTCTAGAACACACGTGGTGGCGTATTTATAAGCCATGCGCAGGAGTGGCGCGTGCAGTGATGTAACTGCGCAGTGAATACGGCTTAAATTTGATCGGATTTTGTTATTTGTTTAGTTTTGAATTTGGAAACATGTTGGGTTGGTGATAAGAAAGAGTTGTAGGTTATAAAATATTTTTTCGGTTTTGAATTTGGAAAAGATGTTCAGTAGGTCATAAGGAGTTGTAGGTTTCAAAATATTTTTTCAGTTTTGAATTTGGAAAGATGTTGGGTTGGTGATAAGAAGGAGTTGTAGGTTTTAAAATATTTTTTCAGTTTTGAATTTGGAAAAGATGTTCACTAGGTCATAAGGAGTTGTAGGTTTCAAAATATTTTTTCAGTTTTGAATTTGGAAAGATGTTGGGTTGGTGATAAGAAGGAGTTGTAGGTTTTAAAATATTTTTTGGTTGTTCGTCTTCCAAAATTCGAGAGAGAGAGAGACGATCTCTTTTCCGTAAAAACATATCACCTCTCTATTTAGTCAAATACTTTCCAATGTTGCTAAACTATTTGAATTAAATAAAAATACATATAATAAGTTGTACGTTTACCTAATAATAATGACATTGATTTAAATTTTATGAATATCTAGAGATGTTAAAACGAGCATTATTTTCATCAAATGGTAAGCCCTAGGTTTTTCCTTCATATTTTCAAAAACGTCTCTTTATAAATCCTTCTTACTATCTGTGGTACAAAGCATTGAGCTAGTTAAGTGTATAATTTTCTGTACACATACATACATCACTGACGCGTGTAAACGGAGACACTTCACTATATACATATACATTATGTTGACACTTTCATTTATATGCTATGAAAGTTATCACTCTACCACAGTTTAAGGAATAGTTTTTCCACGTTCCCAACAAACCACTAAAAACCGGCAAGCGGACAAAATCCGAACTAAAAAGCTCTTTCCAGAATATTATCTCATTGATTTAGAAGTGAAGGAAGTGCTGCCCTCGTTTGTTATGTGATTATGTTGTGCGGATTTTACACGTCAATTTGCGCAGTTGCAGAGCAGACACGATGTCTCTATTTTCCATCGGTAACTAGAGATAAGATAAAATTGCCTTCTAAATCATTGTTTAGCTCTTATAAGCATAATATTAACAAGGTAAGATTAATATTTTTTATTGACTAAAATAGTTGCTGACGTAAAGCAATATGCTTGTACATTTCAGTTGAAGTGATAGTCCATATTATAGCTACAGAAATGTTATCGCTATTCATTTGATTGTTAATAATACTATGAAAAAAATTGCGTTTAAAAATTATTTTTGATAAACAACTGATTATACGTCATTTTGCGACGTCATGGGTAGGTACATAATTTTTTTTATAGAAAATCAACGTATCATCCTAACAAATTTCAATTTCATAACAAAAAAAGAAGCGATTAAAAATAATAATACCAAAATTAGTAAATTTATCATTAACACCTAACAAATTTCAATCAACAGCAAACAAGCGAAAAACATAACTAGTTCAATAGAAAAAACTAATACAGACGATGATAGCCAACACCACAATTATGTTAATAGTAATAGGCGATAACAAATAAACATTGTAGTGCAATTTCACACGTCATTCCATTTACACGTCAAGCCATTTAGTTCTTGCATTCTAAAGGAACCAAAGTCAAACAAAACACGCCCGATCACACATCCACAGAACCCTGTCTCAATAAATTTCAGTTTTGGCACGAACCGACTATACTTGTACTATACTTGTATCGACATACTGGAATCGTGCTATTCCTTCCTCCTTCACCGTTCTTTTACCAAGATAACTAGAAATTGGATCTGGAGAGAATAATGTAGACTTTAAAGGATTTAACGGTGCCCGCGTATCTTTTTCGGCATCTCTGCTGGCAACACTGTTGGCCGTTCTACCGTGAACTGCAGCTAGTTGGGTGATTATTTTTATAGCGACATTTTGTTTTTTAAATATTGCTAGCGGTGGTTTCGTATTTCCTTTTTGTCTTTAGCTTTTTAAATAATTTAGATTGAGATGATTCAAATGCCTGTTTCATTGATAGTGTTCACATTTACTTATTAATCCTAGTTTTAAATTACCTGTATTTATTGAGTCAAAATTGCATGTTTTTCGTCATTAAAATTGCTATGATAGCCGCTTCTTTTGAAAACTGACCTTTCGTGTCATTCGAGATTTAACCCCCAGCAACAATAATGTCAAACAAAACAAACTAGCCCTTATCATGCTCCTTTAATTGCTCGTATTCATAAACAAGACACTATCGGCAAAAATACTCTTAAACAAACAAATTACGTCCAATTATCAACTATCGCATTAAGAAAACAAATTATTATGTCCAGTTTACTTATCTTTATTACGTATAGACTAGGCGCAGCTGCGTGTTTCGTTCAGAGTGTTCAAACCAGCTGGTCTAGCTACACTTAGTTTTATTAGAATCTAAAACGGTCCTACGAACCTAAACCGTGCCCTGCTTAGATCAGCTCTCTTATGATCCTATTATCATGAGAGCTAATCTAAGGGATGAAAGAAATATGTACCTACAATATACTTTTGGGTGACTTAGTTTGCCAAAAAGAGCATAAGTAGGAGCAAAGTAGATATTATCTATTTTCAATAATTGAATGATTATTATGTACTTATATCATTTATTTAAGTGTCTTACTTGTTTATGAAACTGTTATATTTTTCTTCATCGAAAGTTATTTTTTGACATAGGTATAACATGTTAAGTCGATTAAATTCTATCAGCATTCAAGGCCTACTTAGTCATAGTTTACACAGACATTATCCTCGATGCATTAACTGAAACAGTAATTAAACTATATATATATATATATATATATATATATATATATATATATGTATAATGCAAATGTATTAAAAGTGAGTGTAAAAGTATTTGTGCCAGCAGGTTACAACGAATATGTTAAAAACACTGTTTAACATAAATAATTAACGGCGCTACTTAATGCTAATAGCTTTATTTGGTTCGAATTGGTAGTAACGTATAAAGGGGTCTAATATATTTGTTTAATGGGAATAAGGAGTGGAATGGATAAGTTATGGTGGAGCTGCCAAATTTTAGCGCCGATAAAGAATGTTCGCATGGGGTTCAAAGCCATAAATGGCGAGGCACCTGGGTTATTGCATCTGCAAATAGCCCATTAATGTTTGATGAATTTCAACTAGAATTCGTTTTGATAACTCGTATACGAATAGCTCTTCTGTGTATCATTGGTAATAATTTCAATATTAGATTTAATTAAGAGTTAACATTTTCGAAGCGTCTCTATTCTCTAATCTTTTAGAGATCTGCACAAATTACTGACCATGTAACAAATCTTCTGAAACATTGAAAAGTTAGAATTTGAATTCCATTTGTACTGATATAGCTAGCTAAATGTACTCGTAATACGATATGAGCTACGTGTTGTAACCTACAAACATGTTAACTTTTGTTTACGAACAAACTAAAACTATAAAGATGTCCCACGATACTCCAAAATGGTGAAGACGGACAAAGTAAACCTTATAAGGAAGACATCAGTGAGTGTACAGTTACTTAAACTATCGACACACCTACGCAGTAACCTCAGAGACAACAACCAGGAAACAAAACTGGCTACATTACAAATTTTAGTATTAGAAAGCTAAGAAACGAATTTAATGTCATATAGATGTTATTGGGAATGACACAAATTATTATTAATAAAATTAAACATATATTTCAAGCAAAAGAAATGTTTATAGTATATTGTTTCTTTCAACATTATAAAATTACAGAGAAAATATACTTACTAGATATATTTTTGTCCTAATCCAGGTCAAACTTCGCGTAGCTTTTTACTAGCTTACAAGATAAAGTCAATGTTTTACTTGATAAAAAGGCTTGTTTTTTATCTTGAGACTTGTATTATCTACTTTCGTTCGCCTGTTTGATTCAGATATTTTAGACATTCTTTATCCTAAAATTAGTGTTTCTTTTTGTATCTTGTTACAACAGTATTATCTCTAGATAACTGTATTATTTGAAAAGAATTGAATTGTGATTTTATTCGGGGAGTTGGGAAAAATATTGTGTTTTTGGTCTACATAATCAAATTTTGAGGGAATAGTATCGTCGTGAAAGATGTCTTTGAGACAATTTTTAAACCAGACTTTGAATAGTTTGAACATTGTAAAAAACGTAATTTTACTTTGCAGATTTTGTCATTTCGAAAAGGAGCTCTGAAATTATATACATTATAAAGTTAATTGACCCATAACTAGCCCGCAACGAAACAAATTATAATTTAATTTTCCTGAATTCAACGACTATATATAATGCAATAACAGAATAAACATCATAACACAAAACAAAAGAGCATGTTTGTTTGAAAACAATTGAACATCAATGGCAACAGATATAGTTTATTTGCAACATATTTTTTTACGTGGAAAAGCACTCAAATAGTTAAATAGAATTAAAATAGTAGTAGAATAGAAGTACATAGCTCTGTATCCTCTTGCATTAGTACACAGAGTGATCTGCCACGTGTCGACTATTCCGCAACACTACTTCTATTTATAAAGTAAAGACTGCAATTTGTGAGATTGAATCGTGAGTGATGTTTTGACTACGTCTGTTTGCTTGCTTGTGCTTATGTATCTGTCTTATATCGTCATAATGTGTGTTAACTTTTTATTAAATCGGACTGGTATTTTGGACTTGTTTATCAGTACGTCTTAGTACGACAATCACTTAGTCATATCAGATGCCCTAAGGGTGGTTTAAATGCTCTTGACACCAGGATGTGTCAGTGTCACACGACCTTTGGAATCACTTAAGTTATTCATTTTAAGTATCAAAGGATTAAATGATATAAGAGAATAATAAGGAAAACTATGAAAAGGGGGTTACAATGACTAATCTGTTATTATGTTAATTTATTCTGCCAAATTAGGTATGAACAATAATAACCGCAATACCACAACACTTAGAACCTAGAATATTATAATTTATAAGACAACTGTGTCGCAGTTAAAGGTTTTTTTTATAACAAGATTTATATAAACTAAACGATTTTAAACAAGGAAACACATTGTTGATTTCTCTCGAAATTAACTTTGAACATCAAACAAATGAATGCGAACACTACAAATGTTGCCACACAATATTATATTAATTGAAATCACAAGTACAAATTTCAATCTGGCAGCAATACCGAGAATCAATAATGAGTAGACTCAGACCGACGTTTTGACGCAACGTAAGCAAAAACATCATCAAGACTCGTAATATAACAATCATTACAATTAATCCATTGGTTCCGCTACATCAGCTTAACGGAGTATCATGTGGCAAAGCAAATTACAGCAGCTAGATTGCTAGAAACAGAAACCATAAATCTTATCCTTATGATTTTATGACTGGACCAATAATCTGATCATTAATACTTGATGTTTTATGGTCAGATTTATGTACGTTCTCCTGAGTTATATCAGGTCACAAATCACATTTGTTAATAGCTACACTTTTGTGGAACTTCAAATTAAAACTATTTACTTTAAGAGTGATTGCACAAATCTACTCGTTTTGGATGTTTCCCAAATGAAAATCGATTCACACACTAACCTCAAATATAAACAATAAACTCTAAGTAATCCTTAAACATACTCAGCATCGTTTTCACTACACGTTTATACAATTATATTAATCTTACTTAATAACTTCTCCGAAGCCCGGGATATTGAACCAAGCAACCAAATGACACAGCACATGGGAATAAAAGTCACAACAGCAATTTTCCGTGTAACGTTTGGAATAATTTCACAGCAACGCACTACCTATATATTTGTGCTAACGGAGCTAAACACGTAGATGTACCATGGGAACCAGTCACTGCCAAGCTAAATGACAATACATGTGATCTTTAAACCTTAAGTAATAAAGTTGAAAATTCAACTGCAAAACTTGAAGAAAACAGTGCTACAGATGAGCTTTATGCTCTAGATTTTAAGGTTCGGTTTGTTTTAGGCGTCACGTGTATGGAAGATGGTAGTTAAGTACCAGCTAGGGATTTAATTACTAGTGTAAGTATGGGATAGCGGTTTCGCTCAGCTGTTCAGGACGTGTTATAGGGTAGGAGGGTTTTTATGGTCATGATGTAAGAACTTCGTCGTATCTTCCAAGAGTTACTTATAAGTAACTAGTTTATGTCTACTGGGATGAGTTGTTATCTAATGAGTAACAGTTGATATTGTGTCTAAAGTATGCGAACGTTTTTATTTACATTCTAATGTCACAGCTGTTAAACTATATAAATTTAAGTTTTAAGACTATAGAAAACATGTATTTTCAACATTATGTAAACTTACATACATTGTCAAATATAGAACTAAGTAGAACTGCGTAACAGATCTAGTTTAGTAAAAAAAACTATGTTACGCACTACATCAACATAGAGCTAGAATAATATGTGTGTCATTTTAACATCTGTCAGGTCATTGCCTAAGCGTAGTAATAACATTGTGTACGCGCTTGGCCTAACCTAGCTGTACATTTTGTCACGACCACAAGTAACACAGAAATGTAATTATAAATACATTACTGTGAGTGCTTTACTGTCGACTGCGAGGAAACTGGAACGTTATTCTTTTCCTCCAACGCGAATTATACACATTCAGTTAGTCAAATCTCTACTCAAGAAAATGAACAAATAATTCGACACAATATACGTAAAAGTCACGAGAATCAATCGGTATCTAAATAAAAACAAATATCGTAGCTACGGAAAACCCTGTTTCAAATTCAATATAGTCTTTCGAGAGCTACAGAAAGAATTTTCTAAGAAGGACCGAGCTTGCCAGACAAAAGGATAAGAGATGTAATAAAGGAATCATAGATACTAAGGAAAGTGTTTGGCTCCGCGACCCGACAACAGCGTCGGGCTCGTATGCAAAGACATCGATGCCAAAACTTTGGGGCAAAGTAATTACACTAATGACGGTAGGGAGCGAGTTGATGACACGCCATCCCTAATAGCACTCTCCAAGTCTCCTGTTCATTTACATGATGAGCAAGGGACAAAAGGAATCCACTCGGTCTAAAGATCAAAACGTTACAAACATACAAATTAACGATCTAACTCAAAATTGAATTATAACTCTAAAGGGCGACTCTCATTTAACTTGAAATTAGTTTGATTCTCGGACCCGTAAACGGATGGCCGCGAGTCTTTTGTTCGACTCGATTCCAACTTTCGGCTGTTAGATCAAAGGTATTAAGTTTAGTGCGCACTCGAAAAGGCCCCTTTTCTTTCATTTCCTCAGCATCAGAAGTTTTCTTATTCCCCGAAGCTGGTGTTCGGGAAATGGAAGACATTACTGAGTCAATAGACGCCCTGTATAAACCAAACCGAACGCGAGAGTCAATAAGATCCTCGCTTTAGAGTCCTCGTTTAACCTAACTTCTGGCGGGCGATGCGGCGCGCATCCGTAAGAAGCGCCCACTTAGTTCCACTTTGTAAACTGCGCCCGTTAATCAGTGCTTATCAATCGGCCACTCATAAATGGATTTGGGTAAAGCCCCGATAAAATGTGTCACAGTTTGAACGCATGCCTCAAAATAGTCATGAACTAAACGTTTGACGTGAAACGGAACGTATTCCCCGAGCAATTATAACATGTAGCGGTAATGGCTCCCGAGGGAAAGGTTTGCTCAGGGTTTCGGTGACCTCGCACCGATCTCGAGCAACTAACGTTTTTCCATTACAAGCGAACGCTAAACTGGCTGTATTTTCCACAAGCAATATATTTCAAGAAAGTCTGACTTGTGCATAAAACTCGACGTGACATAAAAAGAAGCTAAAAGGGGTCATTTGAAATGTCAAATGGCTGACGGCTGACATTCAGAAGGACGTCTTTATACCCTCGTGAGTTATGTGCGAATATTATTAACACTAAGTTCTAACATTGATTTTGTGACGTCAGAGCGTTCAAGAAACTTTGCGGAGCCATTTATTGATAAAAAGGCGAGACAGTCGACTTGATATTCAAACAGAATCTGTCGAAAGTTGGAGCCGGAGCGAGGAAAAGGCGAATCAGACAATTCTTTGGCTTCGCGGGCGAAGTTGGTCGCGCCGGTCCCCGAAGGCGCTACTTGTCTTGTTTCCTGGAATTTGAGTGGAACGTTTTGACGTGTGCGCTCTGCATCTGTGCATGTCGTAATACTGCCAGATGCGCCCAATCAATACACGGAATGCCTCGGATCGGACGCAGATGCGGCCGTCCGCGAACCGATCGCCCGCACACATACTTTGTTGTTTTAAATTGAACTTTTTATTTACAACGAACAAAGTGGTCGCGTTTTCAACGCAGTAAATGTTGAATTTATTGCTCGCATGCGCTTAATAAAAACTACGTACGGGTCGTAATATAACTGGAGCGCTTTCAAGTGGCCGAATCTCGCGAGCGTTTTTAGTTCGTACGCCATTAATAATAGAGCTTTTACGAGACTTTACCGAATGATTACTTAGTTTAACGCTTACTATTATTACGTGAGTCTTAAAAAGTGTAAGTAGTAAAGCTCGGTTGTTGTGAAATCGCCCTTCGAATTTATGGGGCCGTAAGCAAATCTTATAGCTTTATTTAGAATCTTACACTGTATTGGTTTTATGTCAATGTTTAGTTTTGATGTCTGCAAATATAAACCTTGCCATGGTTACTGCTTTTACTGAAATTCATATATTTTTATAACAGCTTTTGTAAAAGTGTGTCTTGATATTAGACCCGATAGGACATTTTTTAAAGTGTCTCGTTGTACAATAAAATCTGGCTTCCATGTAAATTTGCCAAGTACGGAGGAGGGCTATTAGTCACAAGTCCGGAGAGAGTAGCAAGTGCACCAGTTGTTTGCAGCCTCCCGCGGGACTTACGCGGAGTATAAACCTATGGAGCCTGTACAAGGATGCCAAGAAATTAACGTAGCAACATTGTTTTTAAAAGAAATTCGCTTTAGTTGCATCATTGCTAGGAAATAATTTGGCCGTATTTACTGCACTAGTAAAAATATTGTTAGCCTGTCAATAATTAAAATTCTAGCTAATCAGATAACACAAATTTATAGTATCTTAACTATAAATTAGTAAAGTAAAAAGTAAGAAAAAATGCAGAGAATAAGAAAGCTTTTCTAAAATAATAAAGAACTATGGTATCGAGAGATTCAAAAAAGCTTAAGGGCATCAGATATTGATCATGGTAGATAAAATAAAGTCATAGTTGTAATAGTGACAGAACATTTCATCTCAAATCAAATCAAATCAAATATACTTTATTGTACACCAAATAAAAAGAACATATTTTACATAAAGGTGGAAGGTAACCACGGACATTGGGCGACCTTATCACTAAAGTGATCTCTTCCAGGTAACCTAGTTTGGACAACACTAGAGGAAATCCGTAAAGCTGGCGTACTTAACACAATATTAGATAATTTAAAAATAAAACACAATAACAAATATAACATTCAAAGTAACAACATACAAACATAATTACACACAGAACTACATATTACTGATATTTAAAGGAAATATATTACATTGAAGGAAATCACACAAAAATAAAATAAAGCAGAACATAATTCAAATAAAAAGACTTACACAAACCAATTAACATCACAAAGTAGAAATGTAATGATTAAAAACCAAGCTCTGAAATATGGGCAAGGATTTAGCCTGCTTGATATCAAGTGGCAGTGGTGTTCATCTCCAAGGGTTCTATCGTCTTTGTCAGCAAATATTGCCGCAGTATCAGCCAGTGCCTTGCAGGTCGCTGAAACGAGACACTCTTGTTCCTTTTACAACTACACTACCGTTTTTCTATAAACAGTTGCAGCTTTTTTTTTCTTTGCTTTTTCGTTTTGTTGCCTCTCAATTTGGTTTTATTGGTTCATTTGTTGTTCTCTATTTAAAGTTGTAATGTGTAAACAAATTTCTTAAAGGTCTCTTAATTGTTTATATACTTAGCCATGTCTTGTTTTGTGTAAGTCCTACCATATTTTAATGACTTTTTATTGACATTTATTTACTGTATTTTTTCCTCTATTTATAGTATAGTCTACCTTTACCTGTTTTCTGTACTCGTATATCATTTCAACTTTATGACACGCCATTTGCATTTCAATACAGTCTTCCTTGCAGCAGTATTTGCAAATTTATCTTTCATCTAAAGCGGAGGCAGTAAAAAAAGTTTCAATAGAAACAGTCGCGGCGTCGCCATATTTCGCTCAGCTTTCGCTATAAATCGCCAGAATTGAGGCTCATCTGCATATCTTGGGGATCGTCTGAGTTTAGAGAACTGGCACGTTGGCATGGCACGCTTGCCTTTGGTGTTTCAGAATTTAAATTCGAAACGTTCTAATACAAATCCAATGTCTTTTTGTTCGTTTAATGTTAATTAATTAATCATGATAAGTTGTTACTCTTACTTTGATTTAATAGTTTTGTCTGCAATATTTTAGGCAAATTTTACTGCTACTAGTTTTAACAATTAAACTATACCAATCATAGTCATCAGTCATCATAAAATATACCAAACATAGACGCAGTTTCAACCACCATTTTACAGTTTACGTTGCATTGAATAGTACATAATTCATCACAACCATGCTAAATACATTGTAAGTTTGTAAGCCTGCTTTAAAGGTCCAATTCCACGTAAAAAGTCGAGTAGAAATTTCTCCAACGTTTATAAAGTCAAGTTGACTGTTTGAATACGACCCTTACGTAAGAGTTACGATCTTGCTACCGCATCAGCTTTTTTTAAACAACCCTATTATTATTTTACAGTAAAGAGTTTATTATAAGGTAGGCATCGGGCACCTAAATAATTATTATATATTTTTTTTGGGACGAAGTGAAACTATAATAGATCAAAACTTAAAAAGAAGGTTAAATAATTCATTGAGTTACTGATGATGATGTTGACAAAGCAAAATCAATAAACAAATTATGTTCTTACACTGCAAATAAACGAAATTGGGCTAGCAATAAATGAAACCCCACTTTTAATCAAAGCAGTGGAAGGAATGTTTAATATTTAAACGTAAGCCTCGTTATTGCAATCGTAAAACAGACGCCGTTAGACGTCAATTAGACGGAAATTTGAACGTTTTCGGTCTCTGAATGCGTAATAAAGCTTTTGCAGGTAGTTTAATTGATAACTCAGGATAGAGTTAGAATTCGAGCTAAGATTTTGCGTAATTGCTCATTCATTAACTAGACTCAAGCTCTTAGAATTATTGCTTTACTATTGCGTTACTATGAAACTTATTTATATCGTACGCTGAAGTTATCATCATTTTTTATATCATCAACTTTATTTTTAAAACTGATTTTCAAAATTCTTTATCGTGTCTACGGTATTTTTCAAAAGAATACGATATCATATAAAATATTCTTATATATATTCCTTAACGTAAATACAAGATTCTACACGACTCCACAAATAAGTATGCATTGAGTACTGCTATCAGAAACTCAAGCAACAACATGAAACAAGTTCCCCATTTAAAGAGCCTCTGCCGTATTTGGTAAGTTAAGCACAATCTGCTTCGAATTGAAGTTCAAGGTTGCATTTATAAATACATGCTTGGCTTCAGCTTCCTTGTGCCGGTTTAACAATATATTCCTACTACCTGGAGCTATTATAACCTTTATTACATGTAAATTTACAACCATTTTTGCTTAACCAAAAATGCAGTTTTTTAGCATGCTAATTTCAAGAAATTTTAAATCTAAACACAATAATGTACGTCGCTTTCGATAAGTTTTTCGAATAAGGATTTCCGTGAATACTATCTGGCATCTAAAGTCGTTAATCTAATCTGTAGAATTTAGGTCACAATATAATACCTAGAAACATTTGAGTGGAGTTATCTCATTTGCAATTGATGGCTTAAATGCGGACACTGTAACGGATGATATGAAATCTTTACTAAAGTAACTGCCATGGATTGTTAGACAACATAAATTTATATACGGCATTAAAGTAAGAAGTAAATAATTAAGATCTATAAAAACCAACGACGATGATGCAAATACAGATACAACGGAAGCATATCAATCATAATTTATCAGAGATGATAATGATTTATAATATCCGATCAGCAAAACGGATGTGTTCAACCGTGTAGAGATCATTGGTGACGTCAGTATTATAAATGTCAATGTGAGGCAAAGTGCATCGAACCACTCTCCGGTGCAATCAAGCCAGACCGGTTAGACTGGGCCTTAATATTGAATTAATATCTGCGATTAAGAGGTGTAAAGAACAAACCAGATATCTTAAAAAGACCATTTAGGGCAGTAGGTATCTTGACATGTTATAACTTGATAAACAATTTGTTGAACTGAATACAAAAATAAATTGACGGAAAATAAAATCTTAAGAGTCAGTAAAAAATGTGACGAACATTAAGTATTAACTTGGCAATAAATAGCTATTACTTTACATCGTTTTATGCAACACAATAACAGCTTTAAAGACTTAACATTTAAAATCAATCCCGACGATACTATCTAACAAAACAAATATTATTAAGGCAATTGTAGTAAATACGTTCAAGACCGTCTATCTCAAGCTATTGTTAAACCAATCGAAATGTCTACTAAAGTTCATGGTTGCGACGCAACCTACCACTACAATTACATTAATTGACAGATGCAAGGTAAAAAAGACGATGTGACACGGTTGAAGCACAAATAAAAAGGCTCGAAAAGTTTCAAGACTGAGACACAAGAGATTGTTATAAGTTGTTGCGAAGAAAATGACTCAAAAGGATGTAGCTTGCGGACTTTCAATGAAAGTAATTGGTTAAGAAAAAGTCTTTAATAAAAAATTGTAGCAAAGTGGTACGAGTATAAGGGTTCTTAAACTGTAGAAAAAACGAAATCGTATTTTTTTTTCTAGTAAATGGAAACGTTGTTAATATATGAGGTTATTGATGATTACAGAATACATTTATCATTAGGCTCGTAATCCACGTATTTGAAACTAAGTACTTTAACCTTATTTTGTTCTCAATGCGCCATTACTATAGATCTATGAGCATTATTGTCGTCTGCAGTTACAACATTATCAGTAGGTACTAGAATTAGTGAAGCAGCTGTCATAAATTACTTATGTTCCGTCACATTCACTACACATTAGAGTCTAAAGTGACTTAACTATTGGTAGTAATTGCATCATTAGAGGCAAAGACACGGCTGTTGCTTTAATTTTTCTTGCCACATTACTTTATTCATATGAAATATGAATGAAGTATTGAATATATTTTTCTTGCTTACAAACTTTGTCATTATCAACGCGTTCCTTGTCCAATCTCCGTTTACTTGCCTTTTGTAGGTCGGACTATACTTAAAACTTACTTAAACTTACAGATTTGGGTTTCTTCATTCTTATCTTTATCCTGTGAATTTTATGGTGTAAGGGAAATGATAAGATTAAATCTTGCTTGTTTAACCGTGCCTTTAAAGGACTTTCGTACCCTAGTTGAGACCGTTTTAGAAATTTTCTAAGATAAGCTTCGCACTCTGTGAAATGTAGCGTTACTTTTGTATATCTGATAAATTCTGTTTGCGTCTAGTCCATAATCTTCAATCTGCAAAGTTGAAAACGTCATACAGCATTCTGCGCAATAAAACATCTAGAAATATGCCATCATTTTGTAAATTCTCTTCAGAAGTAAAGTAGCTTAAGCAATTTATTTTTAGTCAAAAGAAAGTGGAGTACTGAGTAAATTACCACTTAAATATAAAACTAGCGGCTTCAAAGTCCAACGGACGAAAAAGACTTTTAATTTAGTTGGCGTTCCCGAATCGAAGTGAGAAAAGTAGGGTGAATGTTTTTTTCTAAAAAGCAATTTAATCTTATGTTTGCTGATGTAATTCCATGTTTGTTTTGTTGGGGATTCGGTTCAATTAGGGATCCGATTAGCGTCAGCTTTGACGCTTAGTTATATTGGGATTATCGGTCACATACTGTTTTTTATAGATCAGATTTTCTACCATATATATTCTTGCTTGGTTTATTGATTAAAGTAGAATTTAAAAATCTTTTTACTTATTAAAATTTGTCCTCGGTAATTAATAAGTTCAATAAATAATACAAGCCCGATTTAACAACAAAAGTACATATATGAAACAAGAGTAGTATATTGCCAGTAGCCATTGAAAATAATACAAAAACACACATCCCTGCTCACATTTCACTTAATCGAAATAAAATGTTCCCGCTGAAGTGGAATTCCGATAGATTCCCGTAACAGAGGATAACACTTGAAACGACTGATTAATTTAACTGGCATCCGAAGGATTTACAATAACGCAGAGGCAATTTATCTCGTCCTTAATACCATCGAAATAAAGCCTAATTTTTAACGTAATCCCACTGCCAATCCAATTCTCTGCAGAGACGATATTGGCAATGAAAATCTTTGGAATATCTACAGGGAAAAATGGAGGGCTAGGAATTTTGGTACAGGTAACGTTATTACTGCTGATCTTGCTACCTCCATTTTATACGGGAGCTTGTTTTAATAAGGAAGTACAAGAAAATAATACTAAATAGTTTCAGAACAGCAGATGTTTTGGCTGCTATTCTTGTTCAAACCAATTCATTATACAAATGTTTCTGTATGTATCACATAAACTCTAGTAGTTGAATAGAAATATTGAAATAGACACAAAAAATTGCAGCAAAGTATTGAAGAACATTATAATGCTAAAAGGAAATTCTGTAATCTGGTTGTTTTTGTTCCTGCCCATCTGAATTTTCAAGTCAAACACGATTTAATCCTGAATTTGAAAGAGTTTAACCAAAGGAAGTTTCGAGAACTCAATTAAAGGCAAACTTTTTGCCCGAGGGGTAATTGTGTAAGGAACCTGTCCACAAAAGTTAATCTGTAACAAGATTACCGACTGAATATCAAAGTGAGTTCGACAGGGATGAGTATGATTGAATGGTTTATTCGAATAATGAAGGTATTACGAGTTATTTTTTTTTGTCACAAGAACTAAAACCAAGAACCAATATTTAAATATTGACCAAATTAAATTTGAGACGTTATTTAGACGTATTTAAGAAAAAACGATCATACAAAACTCAACAGCGATTTTTCAAAATCGTTGCTCTTTTGTTTGCAACTAGTTTGAAAATCGAACAAGTAAAGTTAGAAGGCGAGGCAAAAGCAAGGCCGGTTGAATCACACAACACGATCGGACGGAGCCGCTTCCTGTAGTGGCTCACGACTTCGTTTTTGCGGGTGACATAGAATAAGAGTTTTGTAGAAAAGCCAGGTTTAACATGGGCTTCAGTGTTTGAGTGTTTGTTGCTAAGAAGCGTATTTAATGATCAGAATTGTATCGCAAACTGTATCTGTTGTAGTAAATCTAAGTAACATTTGTTAAAAGCAGCGATTTATTTATATAAAACGGCTATTTACATATTCAACAACAATAACAACAAGTTTTTACGTTAAATTTTTGGTACACAACGTTGTTTTATATAAGTTCTTAATGTTTCAATAAGTCTGAAGCTCTTAATTTGTCCTACAATAAAATTATGTCCAACAGACAAAAATAAGTAACACGAAATTTCAAAATGATCTCTGTAATCCCGTAGCTTATCTTCTATTCATGTCGCTATCAGAGAAGTTGCCTCTTAGAGGATTAACACCACAATGTAGGCATTGTACGCAGCGTCTTTTGTCCCATCTGGGTATTCTATTCCATGGCTGCAGTAAAAGCCGTGTGTAAGCCGGTTCTTAGACCGGTTCCAATTGAACGAAATAAAAGTATATCTTTTTTTTAATATCGTAAAGGTCACTGCCGATAATGCACGTCGGTGATTTGAGTTTCGAAACACGTGATACGGCTTCTAAAATTATAGGTGTTACTTAAAATGTACTCACTGTTGTTAGAGTGAAAATTGGTTTACAAAATAGTATACACTAATGATAGATTTAGTTTAATGAGTATATGAGTCGATTGACGAAATGGGAACTGATGTTTGAAGGTGTAGGTAATGATAATGATATCGAACCACAAATGTTTGAAAAGTATGCCATGGTTGATTTTAATTTGGAAAAAGGCCATAAAAATAATCAGCATCTAAAAGTGGTAGTAACCACTTTGGTATAATGAGTTTATTTAAATTGACTGAGCAATTTTAAACAAAAACGATTTGTCATATTTACAATTAATCAAGACCCATTCTTCCAAATTGTGAGTCCGAAACTTTAGGGTTTGATTGATTATTCTAGACTCAGTCTGGTTTTGATCTGAACCTTAATTAGAAACCGAGTCAGGCCTTGAAAGCTCTATAAACACAAATTATTAAAGTTCTTTGACTTCATCTTAGAATTGCAAATTAACAATAAAATTCATGCTTCAGTTTTGCACTACGAGTAATGTAAATATTAAATTGTCTTTCGTCTGATAAGACCGTGACAACTAACATTCTCAGCTATGTAATCAATATTAAAGTCAGTGGGTACGATTATTATAAGAATGATTCTGCAAAAAGGGTGGGCCTCCCAAACCAGAAAAGTTGAATGACAGCTATAAATTAAGGCTGCAGCAATAAAAATCAAGGAAAAGGCACTAATTAACATTAAAAGAGATTTTATGTATGGGAACTGGCGTATAACCAAAAAAACTGGAGGGTAAAGAGAAGAGCTGAGCGCTGGCAAAAGAGAAATTCTCGTCTCAAAAGCAGCGAGGATCGAGTGTCGTCCTTTTTAAAGACCAGTCGTAAACTTTATCGTTTTTAGCGCTCCGTACGAGAAATGAGAAAACGCCCGTCGTCCTGATACCTATCTATTCATTCTGACTGAAATCGAAAGCCACCTTTTTATGGCATCATAATAAAAAGCTGCCAGTAGTTCAATTTTATTCCCCTAGCCTTGCAAGAACGACAGCTAGTGCTGACTTTCAAAAGATCCAGCTCTCGTATTAGAAACGAGATACTGTAATATATTTGTATTACAGCGAACATTCAAATAGAGCGAAGCAATTCATATAAAAATAAATAAAGCAATAAAACTGTCGATAAAGAATATAAATGGCACGAGAATAGAATAATACTTGGCTAAGAATAAGCTGATTTTGTAAACCCACAAATCTTCGACCGGAAATAAGAACCGTTGAAGAAATCATAACTATCAGCCAAGATGTTGTCATAAATCAATTATTGGATACAGATGAAATGAGTACAGCATTTATTTTCAATCATTGAGTATATTACTTGTATTATACATATATAATAGACTATTATTTACAGAATAAACCGATGAGTTTATTAAAGGCAACAAAATGCCCACAGATATTACGCAACATGTAGGTACACTGTACGTGCAAAGAACAAAAGTTGTTAGCCCCAGCGAGTCCCGAAAGATTTGGACAAGAAAAGTAAGCCCACGGTGATAATGAGTAATCCCTACTCCTGCATCTCTCTAATCAAACTTGTACAATGGAGTTTCGACCAAAATACCTAATCAAGGGGCTAATCTCAGAAGAGTTTCGGAATCCAATGAGCATACATAAATCTTTTGGAAGATAAAGATCCTAAATAAATTACTACAAAGTTTTTGAATAAATAAGCAAAGGGAAGTGGTTTTATTGTATCGAGATTACGGAAAAGATCTGCGTTTTAAAATATTGTTATTCTTATAATAATTTGGTGAATACGAGTACTGTAATTTTAGTGTTGTTTATAAAATAGTGCATGAATTTGTTAGTTCAACATTTGTTAACCTCATCTGAAAGTACGGATATGGATCAAAATTAATTCTTAATTTAATTCTTAATTAATTCTTTCATGTAGCTATTAAATCATGTGAACGTTACATGATTTAATAGCTACATGTATGTCATTCATGTAACTAATCATTCAAAATTGATCACTAGTAAGTATTTCGACGTCACCAGTATATTAAAACGCTGTAATCAAAAAATGTTAAAATGCATCAAGATAAGATTAAAACCATGAAGCATAGAAGTCGTGCTTACAGATAAAGTTGAAAAAATTATGCTCTAGAGTCAGATAAGCACGACTGCACAATTTTAAATGCAATACCTAACGACAGGCGAGATAGGAAGACGTCAATGACTTATAGATAAACGGAAAACGACCAAGGACAAACTAATTAAT
The DNA here is from genome assembly GCA_964023185.1 of Macaria liturata. NCBI lineage: Eukaryota > Metazoa > Arthropoda > Insecta > Lepidoptera > Geometridae > Macaria > Macaria liturata. The sequence continues at coordinate 1,232,350 of OZ026824.1, read as the reverse complement.
CTTTGATAATTTTGAGTAATTTTATCAGTATTCTGGAAACAATATTTGAATAAGGATTGCACATGATACGTATGTATGTATTTAAATCATGTACATGCATATTTTTTAAACCCAAAAAATATGAAGTGACACACAATACCTTTTGTATTACGATGCTACAATGTTATTTAATAAATCTTGTGATTGTAAGTATTTGAATATTTGTAAATGAAACAATTAAAGTAATTGGTTGCGATTTTTTTGAAGTTAATTATTAATAAATAAATAATTTAAATAATTTTGGGAACTAGCTCAGTTATTCGAAGTTTTTGTGCACTTTTAAATCCAACTTTGAAATTCTCGTGCCATATCTGCCAATGCTTTTTCAATTCCCAACCAAAGTCAGCCGTGCACCGACGAAAAAAGAAAAGTGATAAACTAAACCTTATGCGGAAAATTCAACTGAAAGATATATGGTGTATTTTTGTTGTTTGCACATGGCAAGTTGCTCGTACTGACTCCAAGAGTCTACAACGAGTCTCAAAACATGATGTGATAGATATTATTTAAGATTTCGGTATTAATTTACTTTTCTCTATCAAAAAAAAAGTTTGACATCAAAGTAGCTAAAAATATTAGTTATCCTCAAAAACGAAATAAAACTCATTTAACTAGTTGACCAGATAATCATTACATGGAGTTTGTCATGATTTTATTTTGTATTGAATTTTGATTGGCGAATGTATGATGACCGTAACTGGAATTACTAAAGATAAGATTCACACAAGACACAGCCAAAAAATAAAGCAATATTTTTGACAACATACAACATTTATTCCATGATGTTATAAGTCTCGCTGTAGACCACCAGGCCGCGTCACCGCGTGCTCCGAATTTATAGCTATTTGCAGTTTCAGACTTTCTGTTTTCAACATGTCAGGGTGCAGCATGGCTTCCTTCAGTTTAGCGTGCATTCTTGTCTCTAGATAATATATTTCTATACTTTTAAATAGCAGTAAGTATTGTAAGATCTGAATGTTGAACGAAAAGCTAAGTACGATTTAGTGTAAAGAATATTACTTAATTCTGCTCAATCTCTAAAAATATTCTCTTTGTAAAATCACATTTTCAAGGTTTAATGCAGAGCTGGATCATTTAAAAAAAGAAACTAAAGCGTAACATAAAGAAACAGAGAGGATTAGCGAATGAATCCTTTTAAAAACATCAGTTATTCTGTCAGAAGGATTACTTACAGGCGTCTAGACTTCGCTTTAGAAGTTAGACAAGGTGCAATGAATTTTAATTTTACTAAAACATCTTTCGCAATAGTGCAGGTTTCATACAACTTTATAAAAGGTGCCTCGGAAATAAAATGGGTTAAGAAACTTTTAGCAAATATTTTCCAAGTAACGGCGACTGAAGCCAGTGTGAAAACAATCTCAACTTTTTCTAGAACAACTGTGAGTCCACTAACTCTGGTAGTAAATATAAGCGGTAGGCAATGTTTGTCTGTACACAACAGTAATTTTCTTGGGCAACACTCGCCGTTCTCTATAATGGTGCTATTAAAACACCACCCACAAGAGTAGGTAGAGCAAATTGCCTGCCGACGTGAGTCCGTATTTTACAATCAAAACGTTGATTTGTTCAGACCTGCCAACGGTGCATTAGGGTACATAAATTTGCTTACTTAAACGATAAACTTATGCGAGGAAAGCGAACGCGATTGTTTAAAGGTAACCAGCGGTCTTAAATGTTAATTTATTGCTACGAAATTGTTTTGTAACATATTGGCATATCAATTCAGACTTCTGATCCTGAAATTCGAAGAATTCAACGTTTCGTGAGCTAGCACCGTAAGAGCGAGTATTATTGTAGACAAACACGAAGGAAAAGTTCACAGTTTTCTAGGAAGCGATTGTAAAGTATTTAAAAATATTCCAAGGGTTTGAGCACATTCTCGATTGTAGCGAAGGCACGAGTAACCTTGGACGAAAAGAACAGTTGCCTGTATCTAAGCGGGTATATTATGTTTAGAGCTCGGCAAAAAATTTAACAAAAAATGAGCGGAGCCGAGTCTACAATTCGCTCGGCGCTCAGATTATAACGATCCGAAACAGCGCCCTTGGTTAAAAACTTCTTTTTTCTTCAGGACGTAAATTCGAAACGTTTCGTTTGAGCAAAGCCCGTTCCCGAGCCATGTCGTGATTGAAACAGATAATTGTTGAATCTATTGTATCGATAAGTTGTTATGTTGCAAATGATCCCATTCTAATCGTTTCCTTATATTACAGTCATAAATTTTGCAGCGAGCAAGTCAAGGATAATGTGAAGGAAAACATTCGTTTCCTAGCTCCAATTATAAACGATCATGATGATGCGGTTTCCTGTGAACTTAAAATCTGTGCGAACGACCGAAGATTATAATTTCCTAGTAGCGAGCACACACTGAAAATGTATACGAAGTGCATATGAGAAAGGCCACGCACACAGGCCAACCGGATGACTAAAAATACGATATTACGAGTTGACATTGAAATGTTAATGCACTCGGGGCACTCTGGCGCATTTCTTGGGCATTTCGCTCGAGAGGCAGTAATAAAATCATAACTCTTTTTATTTTATCGATTGTTTTGACTGCTATAGCCTCGATTTTGAGTCGTATCGCGTGAGGGTGTGCGTGTAATGCGATTATGTGAAAAAAATTGTATCGGGTGTCATTGCTCCCGAAATGATTTGCGTAGACCGTCAGACGTGACCGCGCCAACGGTCCAACTATTGCAATTTATTTATCCGTCGAGATTCGTAAATTTTATTCTATATTGTTCGCTTCCAAATTTTACGCTACGTTAACTAGTTAAGAGATACTTCTTGTTTTACGATCGCTGGATTTATTGCCTCGCAATAGATTTCCGATAAAGTTTTCATTATTAATCTCCATTTCTGTAGAAGTATTTAGCTACAGTGGCGTACGTGCTCCAATGCATTCGTTTTTGTTGCGCAATATTTATATTATATATCAGACTTTTGCTAATAAATTAATTGATAAGTAATATATGGTCAATTATGGTCTGACTTGTTCAAACTTGTATGGCGCAGAGTTGTTGACATTGTAAGTTGAAACCTCTTTAGAATTTTTATGCCTAAGCACTTCCTTATTTATAAGATGAATAACATTATACTGGTCTCGAGCACGGCGTAGGTAATTTTAAACTTGTTATTTTATTGCATTTGATATCTCATACAATTACTAGATGGACATTTAAATGTTGTTTTTATTACTTGCCTTATTTTGTGCTTCTTTTTCTTTTTGACTCAAGTGTTTCTGTTTCGAAAGATGGCTAAGAAAAAGTTATACAGTATATTGTATAGGAGAAGTTCCCGATTGCATGTTCGTGTCGTGTATCATTATTTCTCGTTAGTTACTGGTTTAGTAGGAGAATTCAATTTCTCGGTAACGACTCTGTTGGTCAATTGATGCTTACTTTGATTATCATCTCTACCTCACTTAGCTTCAATTCACTTTGCATTTTCAATTTGAGTTTCAATTGCTTTGGAAATGAATTCGAGTCTTTTTATTATAGTTTTTATTTTCTAGCAAATGTTATCACTTATTCTACGCTTTGAGAGTTTTATGGTATAATCGATGTCGGTAGTGTTTCTTATTTCTTTTTCTGATTGTTATCTATAAACAATTACTTACTATGTTTTACGTTTTTATAAATAGTTAGCAATGTGCGACTTTGAAATTTATTATGTACTTTTACTTGGTTTAGAGGTATTTTTAAAGAAATATAAAACTTATATCCTACATAAGAAACAATTAAATTAAATAAAACACGCCATACTCCCGATTACAAAATACACATGAAATTTACAATGTCTACCTACTAGTACTTGCGCTCACTTTGTCCAATGTTAGAGAAGTTTGCTAACTCTAAATTTTAATCGACCTTTGAATAATTGTGGTAATATTATTTTAATATTTTGTTAAATTGGTGCGAATCTATTAAGCAAAATGATAAGGTAGGTAATGCTATATTTTAGCAGCCGCTCGTCAAATTTGTCATAACATTTTTTTATCACTTGAATATGCCTATTTAGATTGAGGAAGGTTTTTGCCGAATGTTATCTAAACGTCACAGAAAAACATGTTTACAAAATATGAAACACTTTTTTAGCACTGTGTTGACGGTTTTGCGTGCGATAAAATTATATTACGCACTTTTATTTTTATTTTCGCATTATATTTTGTTATTTTGTAAATTTCGCGGTGCCAAGAAATTTATCTACATTTTAGCATTTTCAAAATATAAGTACATAGGTTCCTCAATTCTTTATTTTGTATTAAAAAAAATATTTGATAAGGCATGGTTTAATTTTTATTATCTTCAATATTTGTGGAGATTTTGAAAATACGAGTAATTAGTAAAAAATAGCGGAGTACAATTTCAATTCTGAATTAGATTTATTCTTTTTAATAGGTAAGTATTTAATTTATTGACTTGTATCCTCAATAATAAATTGTACGAGTAATCAATGCAGAAAAAAGAAGCCTAAGCCGAAATGCGCACGGACGATTATTATTATCAAATTTATATTTCGTATTAGTTAATATATTTTTCTTAACATGTATTTTTAAATTTTATTTACGTATTTACCAGCAAATTTATTTTACCAAAAATACACTTTGGGGAGGTTATTTATTTTTATTTTATTTCTATTTTCATTTTATTTAATTTTTTCACGCGCTTTTTTTTCATTAAAATGGGACTGACCTGAGTAGCATCCGTGTAGGGGGTAGACGAGTTCTTGTCAACAAGCTGCGAGCCGAACACCACGCCACTCGACGTCGGTGTCATCGACCGGACATCCGAAACTTGCTGAGGCACCATTTTGTAAATCCAAAAAAATAGCACACAAAAAACACAGTTCACGCTGGTTTTGCACAAAAAAATCACTAAAAAATTTGTTCGAGTTTTAAAAAAAGTTTTATATGTTCAACAGTTTATAGCAGTCCGAACGGGGCGACCAGCAGCCTCTGTTTGTTTCCGTACCGTGGCCTCTCGGCGGCCGAAGCTCCGGAGACTTCCCAGTATCTGGAGACTATCCTCAGAGCTTTCTCTTCTAGAACGGATCTGCTGCTATCTTCTTCGTTAACGAACAGTCCAAAAGTCATAATTTTAGCGGGGTCCCGGCCGCAGTTCAGTTAGCACTGCGGGGCGATCGTGGCATAATCAATCGGGAGATTTGTTTTGCTGCTTGTTCGGGCGGCTACGTGCGCACTCCGCGATGTCGGCGAACGTACTGAGCGGCGCTGCGACTGTCAATAGACCGTCGCTCAGCTGTTCGGGCCGCCCTCCCCCCGCGCCCCGCCCCGCGCTCACTCGCACCGCTCCGCCGCCTCGGACGCACGCGTGCACTGCACACACTACTAGTTGCATCGCACTAATACTTTTACACTTATTATACATAAATACTAATACTTTTAACCTAATAGATTACTTTAGTTTGATTTTCATACATGATGCTATTATATCACATTAGTTTTTACACCACTAAGTATTACTTTGACATATTTTTAAACACAATGACTTACTTATCTACGTTTGATTTCAATTTCTGATGCTGAATACAACAGTAGTTTAATTAGGTACCTATGTGACATGTATGTGTAAAGGAAACGTAATGTAGGTAGGTATGCCTGTTAAAAGTAAGCAAGCAAGTTCGCATGAGTGACGAACTCTTGTGACGAGTAATTTTATATCTTCATAGGTAAGACATGTTTTTTTATACAATCATAAGATTCATTGAGCCAGAAAAAAACAGCATTTCGGTTGATTGCTATTTGCTAGGTAGGAATAGGTACCTACCTACTATGACGACAGGAACAAGAATGCAATCAAGATGTTTATTATTTTTAAAGTACTTACTTATAGGTATTTTGATATTGTGATAATTATTGATGGTATAGTTAGGTACCTACTTGATATCAGTTATTTAGACTTCTTCTTCTTATCGAATGAGAGTGGCCAACTCTGGTGTCGAGAGTTTATCAAGCCGCCCTAAGGGCCCCTGACATGGCTTTACGACTGGCGTACAAGACAGCCTGGACAATTTAACGTGTCATCCGACTCACGGAAGCGCCCAAAATGGAATGCCACTTTTCAGCCATCCAAGAAATGACCGCGTTGAACTTTGCTTTACTTTTTCAATCGCATGCGATTGCTTCCGCTAGCTGAACCACAGAATACTATACGGGCGCTTATATTATTTAGACAAGGTTCTTACACAAATACCAAATGGCATATCACGATATTATAAGTCACTGGTAGTGAAACAAAACCGGCTGTAGATGATGATGATGATGACACTATCTTTAGCCTAAATGTATCTCTATAATGTAGGTAGGTAGGTTAAGGTCTTTGCTAGGTACCTATCTACTTATGTATGTAGATTAACTTCAAGAGTGGCTTTGCATAATTTGCTCCAGTTGGTATTATTTGTATAAAATGAAGAGCTATTTTTAGAGATTATGGAATTATTTAAAAAGATTCTACTTAACGTGACCTAACTGATCTTATCATTATGTTATTTTCTTGTGTACCTACGTTTATATAACACAGTAGGTTTTAAGGAATAAAAAGTAATTAATTTATTACGTAAGTATTGTATTTTTTTTATAATGTAACGGCAAAATAACCAAAACTAATACAGAATTTTTATGAATGCACAAAGCAAACAAATAAACAAACATTCAAAAGATTTGTGATAAAAAGTAAACACTTATCATACAAACTATGACTACTTATAGGAATCAATTAAGCGGGCCTTATTAATTATTAATGATTTAACACCCACGTCGGTTTCTGTTTAAAGTCAAACTAGAATGAACATGGAAATACTACATTAGTTGTCAGAGCGAGTGAAGCGAGCGAAGGATCCATGCCAAGGTAAGGTTTTTTTTTTTATATTTATTACGTACATAACAACCTTTATTACGCTCAATAGGCTTACTTATGGTTGCATTTTGTGTTTATGGCTACGTTCCGTAATTCATGACATGTTATTCGAACAGATCAATAATCAAATGTTTATCTGTTTATCATCTCGCCTGATGTTAAGCATCACTGTAGCAGGTTTCACTAAACAGTATCATATGTGAATATGATACTGTTGAGTATTTGCTGTACTGAAATAGAAATTAAGTACATTAGGTGCGACAGATTCCTAGGTACATCTGGGGGTGATAGTCAGCCAGGCGAGTACCAGAAGGTATACCATCCCGAAAAGGTCGGATTGTTTACCAACTTTTTTAATAAGTCGGGTAAAATACCAATGTCTACTGTTCGCAGGTAGTAAGTTACCTATTTAGGATATCATACGCGACTAATAGTGGCCAATGTGAAGCCAATTGTGGTATCTAGTTCTAATTTACTCCATATTTTGATTTAATTAATTAACATCAGGTGTCGCTTTATATCCGCCTTTCAAATGGTGTTCTGTTGTTAATATATGTTATAGGTATTTAACCATTAGGTATATAAACGTTAGATTAGTATGAACTATGTTCTAAAATTATGAGAATTTTACATATGTATGTATTTAAGATATCAACTAATGTAATATAATGTGTTTATCTTTTAGATATCAACTGATGTCGAGATTTTTCCAACCACGGCGTATGTAGGTCTCTAACATGGTTCGTACTAAGAACATGATATACTACCTATAATTAACTAAAAATCTCAAATTAGTCCAATTATATTAAGTCTATTTTGTTATGATGCTGATGCACTTAGCACCAGTCGTCAAAAATGTACGTCTCATTCAAACATTACAATTCCAATTTTACTTGTTTTTAGGTATTTACCTACCTTAAGGATTGTTTCCATGACAATACTCATAATTGAGTAAAAAATCCTCCCAAGTAATTTTCTGTATAAAGACATACATTTGGCTCCTTGTGCTATTTCCCCGATACAATTGCTTCCATTCATCTGGCCCATTAAAGCCATTTATGCCAAAACTGGAGTATATATTTTTTATGTTTATATAAAAAAAACTGGAGTCTACGTATCGTCTCACGCCGGTATGTAATTATTTCGAGTGAAGCCATGGGGGTCGGCTAGTGATGGGACGAATATTTGGGAGTTAGTGAGTGATGTTTATAACCCTTCACTTGATTTTTTTTATTCTGTGCGCTCACGTCAATTTATGAACTAAAAAAAAATTTATTTGAATGAAGTTTGCTTAGTGTGGGGCTAGATGGCGCTGTGTGCAATGTCCCGAAATATTTATTTATTTATTTATATATTCGAAGCAACAGTTTTGAATTATTCACATCGTGTGTAACTTTGATTTGGTTACGTTTTGTTATTTCTGTCTATTTTGAAACAATTTGAAGTAAAGGCTATATTTATTACTAGGACAATTAATATAACCATAACAAACAACGTTAACTGAATAGTAATAAAGAAGTTCGTTGACGTATTGCTAGTGTTATGCTTATATGTCAATAGTGGCATACACTTATCGTTGGATAAAAAAAAACATTATAATCTTGTGTTCTTTGTCAGTTGTATTTTCGTTGTAATTTTAGAAATTCTTTTTTAATAAAATCGAATAAATATTTGGCCACTTATACGCCGGTAACTTTTTCCGCCTAACATGTCCCATCACTTGTAAAGAAGTCAGTATGTGGTAAGAATGTCGAGTGCCATCTGCCGTCGTCCGCCGTTGGCCCGCATCCTACAACTTTGAGCTTTTTAAGCTTTTTACTTCAAGCTTTTTCTACTGAGGTAACTGTGTTACTAGGGGCACATTTGTTTTAATAGTTGACTTAGTGAAGTCTGTATAATCTGATCTATTGAAGCGCCCGTAGCTCAGCTAGCAGAAGCAATCGCATGGGATTACCAATGTTAAGCAAATTACGACACGGCCAGTACGTGGATGGGTGACCGAAAAATGCCATTCCATTTTGTGTTGTTTCAGTGGGTTTAGTACGGCAGTCGTTAAGCCATGTCTGAGGCCCTTAAGGCGGCTTAATAAACTCTCGACACTAGAGTTGGTCACTCTCATTCGATAGGAAGAAGACTGATCTATCTGTAAGTAAAAATAGCATTAAAAGTCAAAAGAGATAGTGGTTACAGAAATAAGATTATTTTTTTAGATAAACTATGTACACATTATGTAGTTGATTTATCTATAAGTACCTACATATGTATAAATAGTCAGCGTAACAACTTTTTTTGGTTTTCGTCTTTAAGAAAATAGCATTGATTGCAATTGATTGAAAATAGCTTGATTTTAAAGATAGGTTTGGTAAGACTAACACCCGTATTCACAAACGATACTATGAGGTCTCACAGCGCGCGCGGACGCACATGGTCCCAAAAACCTATTCATAAACAATACTTGAGTGGCGGCCGGCACTATGCGTCCTTTTAAACGCGCGCACAGCCAAGGGAGCTCGCTAGCTATTTTAACCTACGCATAGGGCTTGTCTTTATGATAGTTGTATGGCTGGTTATGTTTAGATACTTGTTTACCGATTTTTGCAGCGTTTATGAAGGAGTAATAAGTGGTATTCTCTTAGAATGTTTATAATAAGCCACTTTTAAGAAATAAAATAAACCATAATATGTATGTACCTCAACATTTTATTGCTTTTCAATGGTGAATGGTATTTTCTTAGAACTGGAATACAATGAATTATATTGTTTTATTTATAAGTCACTCTAAATTTTCGTTTATATGTAGGTATACTTAAATTTTCCTTAGTTTGCCAGTCAATATGCCATATTAAACCAAGTTAAAATTAAATACTTAAAAGCAAAATATTAACATAACAATGTTCATAATTTGTAAAGATAGCAAAATGAAATTTCTAAAATTTCACTTACCACATCGCGTCCGTAATGTATTTTTTTTTATTTGGTGTTTCTAAGTGCTGCGACATTTTTAAATACAATACACACACAAGTGTAAGCTTATTATTCAATTAAAATTAAGACGACAAATCGACAATGTTTCTAAACAAACGGTTTCAGGTTATTTTTATTTGATTTGATTGTCATTTACTCCTGTCAAACTCCACCATGAACTTAGCAATACAAAATGGACCAATCACATGTCGCCATTTCACGCAGTGCGTTTACTTTGCCAAGCATTACTTAAATTTTATCTATGAATAGAAAGGCTCGATGAATGGAACGCACTGAGAAGTGTTACCCTTAGCACAGTGTTGATGCTTTACTTAGGGAAGTTTTGTTTGTGAATACGGGCGTAAGACTTAATAAACTTTTAATGTATCCAAAAATCAAAATTTAAAAATGTCGTCGACGTTTTGTAAAAGTAAACACAATTTACGAGTTTTACAAACTTAGATGCGAAAAAATATTTTCTCCCTAAAAGAAAATAATTGAAACCAATTTATATGATTAATTCACATCGGTTCTATCAACGTTTTCAAATACTTAGAATTGTAAGTATACCTACTTTTATAAACAAGGTTATTCAACTTACATTGCTTCTTTTGATCACCGCAATTATAACTTAGTTTATATTTTTGGAGTAACATTTTTAAGACGTAGGTTTTGCGCTTTGCTTGTATACTAAAACCAACAAAATATTATCTAGCTAATGAAAGGTTTAAAATATGATTTTATCTCATTTTCTAGATGGCTTGCCAACAAATATATTATAAAAAATCGATTTTGTCAACAGAACCAAACTGTACGAGATTTTTTTGTATGAGTTGACATCAAGCTTTCTAGATTTGACATTTTGAAAAATAAAGAATATGTTCAGATTTACTGATAAGGCAAAAAATATGTACTTACTTACTCTCATTTTTATATAATTATGTTCAAAACTTTAACTTCAAAACAAGTTTATTATACAGATTTACAAATATAAAACCATATATATGAACTTGAATTAATTGTTTTCCTTCGACCTTTTCTCGTTTAAGTAAAGATTTAATCCAAAATACCGTAAAAGAAGGGTGTTCCTAAACAAATTGCTAACTGACTTTAATAACAAGGTTTGCAATCCCAAATCGGCTGTAATTTAATTTCTATTTAATTGTTTTTTATGAAAACGTAAATTGGACGATGGGGCACAGATAAATAAAGCAGTGAGAACTGACTACAATTTTGTAAGAAAATAAGAGTTATCAATTTTGACTATGAGAAACTAAGCTTTAGCCTTTTCGTTTTTTAGTAGGAGTTACAAATAGTATATTTCGTTATTGCTCCTAGTTTTTCTTTATATTAAATGATTTTGTTAAAAAGTCTGTTTGTGTGTAATTAATTTCTCACAATAAAAGTCAACAAGTTCACAAGCACTGATATCCTCAAATCCTTTTTTTTAAATGATTTGCATAACATAAAGATTAAAAGGCTGTACTTTTTATTCTAACAAATGAAAGTATATCTAAGACTACTAATGAAATTTATTCTACTTGCTCTCTTCACTTCAAAACGTTTGTCCAAAGTTTGCCTTCTGTACATTTGCACTGTGTCATCTCTACGCGCGTAATGAGAAATTATTGTAAGGATCTTTCTGGCAATTTTCGAAGTTTTAATTCGGGCTTTCAAGAGAATAATTTATGATTTTATTACTTTGTGCGTTAGAGGCTTTTAGAGTGTTCACTCACTGCGACCGAATTCATGAAAATGCGGATCTAGATGTTCTGTCGCGGAGATAATGAAGTGATACGCACTGCGTTGGATTTTGCTGTGATATGTTTATTGTAAAATATATCAGATAACAAGGTATCGTTCAAGAAAATATTTTATCAGCTATCACTATGTATGTGAACAAGAAAACTCCCCTGGTAAATCATCCCCTAATGAATCAATTCTAAGGGGAGGTTACCATATCGGCAATGAGGAATATGTATGTATGTATGTATTAGGTACGTTTTTTTTTTCTCTGGATTCCCCCGCGTTGCGGAGGCCCTTTGTTAGGGTTATTTCTGGTATGTTGTTTTAATTTTAATAAGTGACCTTAATGGTCATGAGTTTTAATTCGCAGTGTATTTTCATGTTATTAGACGTGTCTAAGATTTTAGATACTGTTATGTTTGTATTACGTTAAATCAAATAATACGATTCCAAAGACCCTTTTTGTATTTTTTCCTTTAGAAAATAATATTTCTGGTACACACTGCATAAAGGCAGGTCAAATGATCACTCAAGCTGGTATTATTTAGATATACAGCTTTTCGACTCGCGGTTAGTTTGCGTTTGGGTGCGAGGAGCTGTGAGCCGCATCGCTGCCAGTGTGGTACTGATGTCGACCAGCTCGGGCACCACGGCCTCTCATGTTCGAGGAGTGCTGGTAGAATTAGCCGCCACGCTAGTCTGAACGACATCATTCGCCGGGCTTTTTCCACTGCCAATGTTGCAGCTATGCTCGAACCGAGCGGCCTAGCACGTGACGATGGAAAAAGACCTGACGGTATGACTCTTGTGCCCTGGAAGTTGGGTCGGCCCCTTGTGTGGGACGCAACTTGCGTCGACACATTGGCGCCGTCTCATCTGTCTTTGACACGGTGTCGGGCTGGAGCGGCGGCTATTATTGCCGAGCATCACAAGAGACGCAAATATGCTAACCTCGGCCGAGGTTACATATTTGAGCCTTTTGGAGTCGAGACTTTGGGGCCGTGGGGTCCGGGAGCCCATACTATTTTCCAAAACCTCTCGGAGCGCTTGGTTGACGCGACGCATGACCAAAATGCTGGCCTTTTTCTGGCTCAACGTATCAGCATTGCCATCCAGCGTGGTAATGCGGCCAGTATGCTGGGCACGCTGCCCTCTGGTAGTGGGCTGGAGCACTTAGATTATCTTTAGGCTTTTCTAAAGATTTTCTAAGTGCCCCTATTTGTAGTAGTTAGAAGTAGAATGTTTAGTTTTTCTTTCCTTGTTTTTATATTTTATTATTGTAAATAAAGATTTATAGTAAAAAAAAAAAAAAAAAAAAACAGACACATACTCTTTATTATTGACTCAAATACAAAGTATTTTCTTTATTAACCTATACTATCCCACTCCTGGGCAAAAGTCTCCCCCAACTCCCTTCAAGCGTTCCGGTCGAAGGCCTCCTCACAAATAACACACAAATATTAAACTAGTGCCACTAATTTCAGCCTTATCGCTAAAAGCGTTAATATTCGGAATAAAAAAATATGCAATCGGATGCAGTAAGTAAATTTTCCGCGTTTGTCTTCACGACTCGGCCAAGTTTGTTGGTAATGTGATGAAATAATTAAAAGAAATAATTCAGGGCCGAGTAGGAAGTCCACTGCTTTGTGCTGTTATTTATTACTTTTGTTTATTTATCACACAATTCTCTTTGGAGTAAGAAGAATCTGTTCTTGTCTTTTGTGTTTCTTGTTTATAGGTTAAGTAAAGTGACCTCTGGTGGTTCTGTTGCTTAGTTTAGAAGACCTTTAGATAGATGGCTCTTTTTTCCGTGTCTTTAGGCTTAGACGTATACGTAGCTCAAGTCATTTTGTTACCGGGTAGTTTGCAAACTAAAAACTGTACGCAAATTAATGCTTACTAAATCGTAACCCTTTGTTCGACGAACAAGATCATATAATTAAATATAAAATATATATACACCAATTAGTATTAATTACTTTACACAATATACGTGAAAGATCATAAATATTAGATTAACATGGAGATACGGTGGACACTAATACACTTTAATTGCTTTACACGATATATGTATGTAGGTGAAGCTATATAAATATTCTTAACATGATTCACATAGAGATATGGTGGACACTAATACACATTAATTGCTTTACACGATATACGTGAAGCTATATAAATATTCTCAACATGATTTACATGGAGATTTGCTGTAAACTCATTCATATTAATCACGTAACACGATATACGTAAAGGAGCATAAATATACACAACATGATAAACATGAAACTTTGGTGGATCCACATTCATTGCTACACACGATACACGTGAAACCATTCAAATACTCTCAACATGATTGACATGGAGATTTGCTGTAAACTAATGCATATTAATTACTTAACACGATATACGTGATGCATCATAAATATTCTCCACAGGAATTACATGGATTTTTACTAATTTACTACGATTAACGCGAGTAAAACGCATAGCATCATCATATAAAAAGCTACGATCGAATAATAAACCGTTTAGGTTGATCTGAGCAGTTAAATTGAGAATCGTTGTGAATAATGATAGAAAACAATTAAATCTTATTTGCGCCAGGGCGCGATGTTGCATGCTCATTCTCTATTTGTACATTATTTTGTTACATGTAGTATTAAAGTCTTATAAAGGACTAATTTTTTAAGAAAAAGTACAAAAGGTGGGTACTTGAGTAGTTATTACAATCAAGTAAAAACATAAACTACCATTATCATAAATTCGAGGGTAATTCAAAAATAAGATCGTATGTTAATAAAATAAGTCACTCACCAAAGAAAATTTATCCATAATATTCCGTCATAGACAGAATTCCAGCAACCTGGTCTCACAAAAGCAATTACTATTCACTGGTTTTGTCGTAATGTTTGGTTAAATGATTTAACAATTTTAATTACCGTTATTTTTGTTTAATTTAGTTTTTTGTTAGTAACACATTTCGAATTTATAAATTTGAACGTTATAGGTATTTGGAACGGTTCACAATGTTCTTTAATAATCACTGGACACAACACGTAAGGAATATTTAAAATAAAATAGATTTTTAAACAAATTGTTTAAGGCGTGCGACAGCGGCGACACAAAATCACGTAATGGCGAGTTGCAGGCGCCTTCCCACGTGGTGAGCCGAGTGGAGCGGATACGGAAACGAGTGAATTTGAATTATGCTTTTTTAAAGTAGTTAACTATCTAAATGTGTGACAGTGGCAGCACAATTCCACAGACTGCTGCTTAGTAAATAATATAATCGTCTTCGGTTGACCCGAAGTATAATTACTTTCTATTATTATACCTACAGAGTTATCTTATAATCTGAGTTTAGTGACGGTCTTTTAAATATTGCGACGTTATAATTTTAATTACTTACATTTTAAAAAAAACTTCGAGTATTAAATTTCACAGAAATGGTAGGTACATACTTATTTGTTAAAATTTTGTGGTTTATATTTTTACAGAGGCAAGAGGCCCATAGAGCGATTACATAAATGTGTATACGTTTTTAAACAAAATGAATTTACTCTTGCCCATGTCTGATGGTAAGCGATTATTTTATTAAAGTGTTCCTACAATGGGGCTAGATGGCGCTGTGTGCAATGTCTCGAAATATTTATGTATTATATTATTATTAATGTTCACAGCACCTGCGACCTAGACTAAAACTATAGCAGGAAATTTGTCTGCAAATCACAAAGGATCCTTGAAGTAGTAATTTGTTTCACCCTTTGAACTAGAAAGTTTCCACAAATCCCACATCTGACTCACCAGGTCAAGGTTTCTGACGTCACTGTTATTGGACACATGTAACCATAGATTACCCACCATGGATTACATGAAATGAAAATGGATATCCTCACAATATAAAATAAGACTTCATGTACGTCGATGAGTATCAAAAATTAATTAAAATATTTTTTTAAACAGTTGGAAATCCCTAAAAGTATTAGGTAACTAGATTAGGCACCACCACCATTAAATAAAAGAGCATACCTACACCAAAGATTTAAAAAGTGGGTTTATTTTTATGAAAATTACCTTAATGTTTAAGCATATTTTTTTATCCATTATACAAGATCTGAAAATGTATTTTTTGGATTTTGAATTTTTAGTTCTTACTAATAAATTTTCGGTGATTTTTTCGTGTCCGTAAAAATATTTTTTTTTTACTTATGATAGGTTTGCGTTTGACTACAGCCTGCCTGCAGACCGATCGCGCTAATGAATCACAAACGAAGCGCAACTGGACCGCAACTGAACTTGATACGTTGGTCAAATTTCGTATCGCACTAACAGTCCGGACCAAAGTTCAACCGTTTATGGATCGTAACTGAACCGTTCACGCTGTCAAACTAACGTTTCTGGTTCAGTTACTACAACACGACTTTTGGATCGATAATGGAACGTTGCTGAAACGTTAGTCATTCTTATAATATTTTTACTGAGAAATCTCGTAAATATAAACGCTTACGTGGATTTATTGGACCTATATCATGAAGTGAATACCTATATGTGTTGCACGAGCCCAAGCAAACAATAAAAATAGAAGTGCAAGAGTAATGTCTGGAGCTTTTGATATGTACGACATAAGCTTTATCAAACGATATAGGCTGACAAAGAAATTTTACCAACTAATAGCTAATTTGACTCTTCACTGACCAGTCATACGTCGTTCAGATGGTTTGGATGTTGAAACCAAGGTAATACCTAGGCGTTGTGTGCAATGAAAAAGATTGTATTTCTTGTGTATGTATTCATAACTATAATGTCGCACAATGCAATAAGAGTAGCCTACAACAACGTCTTCAGGCACCTGATGGGCCTGAAGTGGTATTGTAGTGCCTCGGAAATGTACACGAATTCGCGAGTTGACTCATTTAACGCTATCCAAAGAAAACGCATCGCATCCTTCATGTTCAGAATTGATACGGGTAAAAATAAGATTGTCAGAAGCCTTATGGACCGGCAGCTGCTGTCTGCAACATATGAACGATGGGTAGCAATTGCAACTTAAAATGTACCTTTCCATATAATATTGTATATATTCTCTGTTTGTGATTGTGTGTGATATGGATCTCAGTGTCTGCAATAAAAAGTTATTATTATTATTATTATAACCTCATATTTACTTGATATATTTGTATTTTAGTGGAGAGAAGGTTGCATTATACACCTCAAGCTACATCAAGAATAGCATGATACATGACATAGTGCGCCGGAGCAGCAGCGGTGTGGCTGGCACCGAGCGGGAGCAGCCCGGCCGGCCACCACCCTCACCCAGCTGGAGCTGGGGTGAAGTCGCACGGAGTCAGTCATTACAGCTTTCATTTACCATAGCCTATTTGATAGAATATTTACTTGACATGTCAACAAGATATATCTCTATACCAACGTACAAGTAATCTTATTCAATCAATTAAATACTATACATACTTACACATATAAATATATTTTTATTTATATATACCTGGTTTTTAGTTTACATAGGCTCTCAATTAGGTTTGCCAACTTTATATAAGTTGTATGAATAGGAACTTGATGCAATATGTGAATAAAAAACCCATAACACAGTGTCTCAACATTAGTTATAAACAATTTTATTAATTGACCTTTTTATAAATAAATGTAGCTGCTGCCTACTATACAATAAGACCATTACACAATTTTAGTAAAATTAACACTAAACTTTTAAATCTTATTAAAGCTAGATACAATCAAATTTTAACTAGATTATACCTATAAAGATACATAAACATCATAGAATTTATAACAAATTTTGACATAAATATGTACTTTACAAAGATAGCAAGAATCATAGGAATTAAAGAACAAGTTTAAATATCTTTGTGGAATTCATGTACAGAACATATTATTGTTAGCTTAGAGATACAAACATTATTTACTAGTAAGACAACAATAACATTAGTAAGTAAAACAACAAAAAGCTTACAATAATGTTAATAAAATTTAATTTAATTATTCCTGCTTCATGCAGGCATGTCATTTTGTGGGGTTGGTGTCTGGAAATACTGAAACAAAAAGTAAATATCATTGGCCATGCATGGTAAGTTAACACATAGAGATGTCTCACAGCTTTTGGTAGTAAGCTGACAAACATTATGGAAGTATGACAGCTTGTTTCTGTAGGTAGGCAATTACTTGGGTAATGCAAAAGAATAGGAAGATAATTAGTTTCACCTTCCCATAGCATGCTTGCTGGGATTTGTAATGTTATGTGATATATCCAGCATATTGGTAATATTATCAGCCAACAGGATTATAAACACTTGAAGGATTTACTTCAAAAATAAACAAGAAAAACTCAACTAACAATAGGTTCATATCTTACATTGTGTTCATGCAGGTGCTGTGATGGGTACATGTGGATGTAATACATGTGTATACATGGTGTATAGTGAGTTTGGTTTGTTCTCTGACTTCCTCTTGCACATCTAATGCCACTACCTGCATGGCATGGAGGATGCAGGCGGTGCTAGTTCTATATGTGAACTGATGGTTGTGTTGCTTAGGGACATCTGTATAGAGCCGGAGCATCAGTCAATTAAACTGAAATAATAAGTGAAAATGTTGTATTAATTATGTTGAATAGGTACACCAAAAGTATGACAACAATCCGAGTAAAATGTATTACCTATATAAAAGGACATTTATACATTATTTTCAGACCGGACATTAATGTAATGTTATGCATTTTATTAATTGTAATCAGTTTCTTCTTTCTTCCCTACACTAGATGAAGGCTGAATTACATTGTTTCTGAATCAGCTTTTTCATAATGTTATACTCAATGTTGCTTACTACTAGTCTATAGCATTATAAATAAAATATTGTATAAATAATAAAACATCAATACTTTGGAAATATTAATTATACATATTTTTAAACTTGTGATACTTACCTACATATAGGTATAATTCCAAGCAACATGATCTTGCCTCACATTAGGTAGGGGGCCCAATGTCCATGTCTTTAATTTTGCCAACCCAGTCCACTGGTTCCACCGCCAGTTATAAGCTGGTTAATCTTTCTTCCAACAAATTTTTGCACTACCAAGTTATTCCACACCTGAAATAAATATGATATTCAATTTTTCGAATCCCAAAGTTTAAATAAAAGTATGAGTAAGTAGGTAAGTAGGTACTAGTAAGTAAGTACTCTATACTCAGATTTTTTCACATCATAAAAGTTGTAAATAGGTACCTGGCTTATTTCTTTCCTGTGCTCGCAAATCCTTCAGATATGAGTTTCGGTGAACTATCCGTACCTAGCTGAGACTGCTCGAGTTTCCTTGGACTTGATTCTCTTAGAGCGAAGCTAGGTTATCGTGGCCTTCCATAAACGATTATGTATGTACCTACGATATTCTTTCATTATCAGCGCTTAAACTTTTTCACAATACACAATAAGATCTGGAGCAAGTCAGCTACAATACTACCGACCAACACAGAGTACCGTATGAACACTGAGTCCACTGATTCAAAATACCACTTTAATAGACTCCAATTTCAAGGCATTTGAAGTAGTAGATAGTATTTCAAGTGATGTGGGCCGCAGCTGTAACACATTTGGTTTAATTGCATAACATTTTTGTCACTAAAACACTTGAGAATATTTTATAACAAACTTCAGAAAGGTTATTTGTTTATTTACTTTTTTTTTTGGCCATAACTTTGTATTGTGCCAGTTCTCAAGTAAAATTGTTTATTTACTTTCGGCCTAGTTAGTTTTGACATTGATATACTTTTCGTCTGTTTTGCACAGATAATACTCAAAATAACCTGCTATTAGCATGATATAGCTTCATGTTTGCTACAAAAGATTACATTACTAGTAACGGTCGAGATATGGGAGTGGTTACGCTTTGGTTTAACTTTGTCTGAAATTTGAACCTTAGCGCGATACCTTTTTAAGCAAAGTTGATACAGAGTTGGAGCGTAACCGTAGCGTAACCAAAACTGGACCACTAACGTTCGATGTTGTTTTATATTAGCCCGATTGGCCTGTGTTTAGCAACACTTAGCATCAGGCAGGCTGTTGCATTTATCATTAATTCAATTTCAAATCACCTTTTATCATTTCATATGCAAACCTAAACATTTATCCTTCTAGTTCTTCTCAGATACAATTCTAACGAGCAGATAAATGAGGATCTGCACGCAACCCCTACTTGAAAAAGAGAATCTATCCTAAAGTAATCGTTAGTGTCAAGTAAGCACAACACCATAGTTACCACAGAAAAGACAATAGTGCAATAACTTGGTTCTCTGACTCACTTCCGATGATTAAGTGAGTACTTACAAGTAGGTACTTACTTTGTGCATGCGTTTTACAAAGTTTAGTGATTTCAGGTTGCTGGTAAACTGAAATGATTGACGATCGTATACATGGACTTTTTCGTTTATGTTTTTTTTGTGAATACTTTGTTTGTGATATATACTTAAATTTAATTTGTAAAAAAAATGTTTGGGTATGAGTACCTACATATTTTTTTTTATGTTTTAGCATTTTTATAATTTTTGTCCGTTTAATTAAACGCTCATCACGCAAAAACGGCTGAACGGACCATCATGGTATGTAGGTAGTATGAGGTCTTAGGAGTGCCTTAGGCTACTTTTTATCCTGAAATAATGCACTAGTTACAAATATTTTAACCATGTCTGAATAATATTATAATAATTTTGCTAGTTTATATGTTTCTTCTATATATTTCTATAGTCGTAGCAGGTCAGAATTGTTCATAAACAGTATTTTCTTAATTAATTATTTTATACTGACTCACACCCAATGATTCAGTTATTACTGAGTGCATACATTGCATTATATTGATTGACTAAGTTCAGTGGGGCGGTTTCAGGTTGCAACTAAACAGAAGTAGACAATGGTTCTGATGAATCATACACAATTGTCAACTAGACGGATGGCAAAATGATTTCCTTTGTAAATATAAATTCAGATTTTGATGACGCATGACCAAAATGCTGGCCTTTTTTGGCTCAACGTATCAGCATTGCCATCCAGCGTGGTAATGCGGCCAGTATGCTGGGTAAGCTGCCCTCTGGTAGTGGGCTGGAGCACTTAGATTATCTTTAGGCTTTTCTAAAGATTTTTAAAGTGCCCCTTTTTTGTAGTAGTTAGAAGTAGTATGTTTAGTTTTTCTTCCCTTGTTTTTATATTTTATTATTGTAGATTTTGATATATTAAAAACTAGGAATATATTTATTCAAAACAACTTACAAAACACATAGGGAATTAAGAATAACTAATCAAAAACTTAACCTTATAATAAACTTAAAACAACTATAAATTGACAACTATATAATCTAAAATATATACAACCTTACAAATTACATACTAAACTTAACTCGGAGTCTGCGGGCAAGGTGCTTAAAATGCTGAAATGTTAAAGGTTTTGATATAATTATTTACTAACTAAACAGTAGGTAGTCTATGTGTTTAAGAATCCAGGCTTCCATCTTAGCATGAGCGTGGCCAACGCTCTAAAAAATTAAAAAATCATTTGTTAAGAAATTGTTGTACTTACATTCTTTCTTACAATGATCTTCTATATCTTTCTTAATTACTACTTAACATACTGGGTGAGGCTACACCCGTGCTATGTTAGCTAGTCCCTTCCAATGGTCTTGTTTAGAGTACAGTAACAATATAGAGAGTAAATAAGTTAAGAAATTATTTGAATGTTAAATATTTTGAAGTACTCTTATTTCTTTCTTTATTAAATATCTTTATTGAATAAATGCTATACCACGTCCTACTAGAACCATGACAGCTAAACCCTACATATCAACGAATCATTTATAAAAATGTATTGTAAATATTCATGCGACCCGTAAAAGAGGCCAAATGAATAAAAACTATTAATAAATATTTCGGAACATTGCACACAGCGCCATCTAGCCCCACAATAAGGTAAAATAATAATATAACGTAATAATAGATAATGGATAGCGTAAAAAAAATAGAATCCAACTTCACAAGACTGCAATAATACTTCAGCAATATTACTAGCAAAACACGCACAATGAAAACCCAACAGAGTTTCAACAACTCAACATTTTCCATACAAGTTAATCAGGACCCGCAAACAAACATATTTTGTTATCAACGCACGTGGATATCAGTAGTTTTAATTGAAACAATAATAACTGCCCTTTATCTTTGTTTCTAGTGCATCGTTTGTTTGACGTGGGGTAGGTACCTTATGTGGGGCAAATGTTGTTAAAGATAAGTAAGTACGTATGAAAGTGAGCTTCTGGTTAAGAGTTCAAAGACAAAGAGAAGGATCATTGGAACTTTGGATCAATATACGGTCAGTTTTGTGTGCGCCGGTACATCGGTCGATGTTGCTGCCCCTGATGAAGCAGTGGAGCGACCCGAGGACGAAGCGGCCGGGAGTAGTAACATCGCCTCGCCTCCACCCCCACCACCCCAGGCCCCCGCGCCCGTGTTCCGGCGGGCCGCTCGCGCGGCGGCGCGCAGTCTGCGTGCTGCCGCGGTCCCGGAACATACGTTCTGAAGATGGATGTCATAACATCCGAAACGCGTAAACAACTTACGCGATTTACACGTGAGTGAAAACCGTTTAGGAGTTCAAAACTAATCTAGAGCAATGACAGTGCATTTAAGATACCAAAATATATAGGAGTAGTCAATACATTTGTTAACATACGCCGCCTCATTTTTAAGCGGTATAAAAAGCAGTATGTGTGTCTCAAGTCTGATGTACGTATATGTCCGTATAAAATTTCATAAAATCGGTTCAGCTGTTTGAACGTGAAGATTCGTCACGTTTAAATAGTCAAATTCAAATTCACTTACACTTATACACAATCATACATTACACTCACAAAATATACACCTTATCAATATGTATGGTAACTTCGATTTTTCACAAAGTAAAAATACAATGAGTCATTGCTTAGCACATATTAGTAAGTCTGTGCTGAAACGATAACTACCCACTTTTATTTTTTGTAGATGTAATAGTATATCACAAAAATATCTAAATCTTAATAAATAAAACTCAAAAGTGACTGACTTACTGACGCAGTGATCTATCAACGCACAGCCCAAATCACTGTACGGATGCTGAAACTTGGCATGCAGGTAGATGTTATGACGTAGACATCCGCAAGAAAGGATTTTTGACATGCCACTTTTAAAAGGTTGAAATAGGGAATGCAAGTTTAACTTCTTAATGCGAACGAAGCCGCGAGCACCCACTAATCCAATATAACATTCACATCAGTAGATATATTTAGCTATATCCTGTCAGAATACAGCAGAGGTCCACGGGTTCAGTCCCGCAGTGGAGCGGCAAATTTGTCGCTCCCACTGGAATTACAGGCAGCTCTGTTTTACTGGACGATGTCACGTTCAGGTAGATGAGACTGGAAAAGACTGTCCAAAACATAAATAATAAATATTTCAGGACATATCACACAACGCCATCTAGCCCCATACTAAGCTTATGCTTGTATCATGCGGATATCATACATGTATACTTTTCTTTTGTAAAAACGTACTTATTATACATAGAAACGACCAGACTCAACACAAGCAATTACAAATTTTAATATTCATAATTACTTGTGTCATGCGAGAATCGAACCCGCACCCCTAGATTAGAAGGCAGAGCACTGCCAAGTAAGCTAACAGAGCTGGCAATAATCAAATAAAATCAACATAAAGTATACCTTCATACTTAGGAATAAGTGTGTGTCTCAATAAAATATTTCTATATATTTTTACTTACTTAAGTCTTAACTGTGTGTAAAAATACAAACAGTGTGTTTGTACATACAGACTTAAAGTGCAGTCGCCTGGCCGCTATTTCTATACAAAATATTGTATAGTTAAGACTCAAAAACTAAGAAAGATAGACAGATGGTTTATATAATATCTCGAATTGTTATGTAAATAAAGATTTCACCTCTAAAAAACCAAAGGATTCACGTTATATATGTGATTATTGCTCTCGCTTAGCGGTGAAGGAAAACTTCGTGAGGAAACCGACATGTTTGAAGACCACAATATCCGAGGACATGTGTCTTCTGTGGAAGTAGAACCTAGGCGCCCACCACGATGTATTTGCCTAAGAAAACTCCCCTAACAAATTATTCTGCTGGGGAGTCACGACCCTCAGTCACGAGGAAATACGACTCAAGAGAGAGATGTGATTATTTTTTAATCATTCATTAGAAAAATATGTATGTTACTATAGTTTCGGAGAAATCCGTAGTTATTTTTATGGATTATGTGTCGGACAATAAAGAAATTATTTAGTATTTTTCCATTGTACCATATCCAGTAACTTCCCCATGTATGTTTGCAAGGGGTGATGAACGTAATGGGCTAACAATGTCACACATTCAGGCCTCCGAGGAAGATGCATTTGTTGTTAGTTGTCAGTTACATTTATTTAATCAAGCTTATTATAATACATCTCTTATGACCAGTCTTCATATCTTTAGACTTTAATTAGCTAAGTCGTGTCTTGTATTGTTTTTAACCGACTTCAAAAAAAGCGGTTATCAAGTCTTCTGGAAGTTTTTTTTAGGTTATTTCAAGATTTTCTGTGGATTTGTGTGGCCATATATGTATGTATGTATGTACGTTATAACAGCATTTATATTAACACTCGTCCTTCAAAACTTTCAAAGAGCATTTCGCAATAAACTCACTGAATAATCTATCCTTGGCCACAGTTGTAAACTTTTGACCCTGGAAAGGCTTAAAGTGGCCTTAAATACAAAGGTCAAATACATTTGGAACCTTATTCATATCGTCATAAGGTTGAATACGCAAATGGCTTAAATAATTAATGTGTTAATATTGGTGAAACCAATATTGAACATTTATTTCATTATGAATGTTTGCTATCCTTCTACAGCGCTGAATAAATAATGTTAATGATTTACAAAGCTTATTCAAGTTATTAAAAAAATCCTGCAATAATTCGAGTACAGTTGTCAAACTTGGGTTCCATCCATTAAAATTAAACTATTGATATCGAAAGACAAGTTACCAAGCGAGATACTTATATTATGCTAGTATGCCAGGATACTTCCTAAACCCAACGAAAACACTTATTTCGACACTAGTAATAAAATATTTATGAATTCAAATATTTTTCAAGTTATTTTATCATAACTAGATATGTTTACGCTTGACTACAACTTGCCTGATGTTAAGCAACGTTATAATTTACAACCTAGCGCGCTTGCCTAGAAGAAACCGATTCATCGACTTGAAGACCGATAAAATATAGATATAGGGGAATAGATAGGCAAGGCAAGAAGTTTCACAGTTTGGCAGTTAGAATAGAATAGAATAGAATAGAATATATCTTTAATGTACACTATAAAACATAGAAATAACAAAACAGGAAATAAACTTAAATATATTAAAGTGATGCACATTGGGCGGCCTTATCGCCTTAAGCGATTTCTTCCAGGCAACCTTTTGGATGGACATTACTAAGAATTATAAACAGGCGGTGTACTAAAAAATATAATTAGATACAAACATTAGTTAAAAGACCAATACATACTCATAATATACATAAATAAATACAATACATACATATTTCATACATATTACACAAAACATTTAGGAAATAAGCTACTATTTTTATATAAGTAAACTACATAAATTAATGCTGTAACAATGACAAATAATGGTGATACACTAACTTTTGTGGTTAGCACTATAATAATAATATATGTAAGTAACTTAAAATAAAATAATGTAACAAAACTTAAAATAATATAGGTACATATATACTGAAACTTATCACAATCCCATTTATAATCCCATACCAAATTTAATAAACCAATGTATAAAATTCGTGTTATGACTACCAAAAACTGTTCAGCTACAAATGTAATTTTAATAAGTATAGGTAATATGATCCCAGCAACAGTCTGACCTACTAATATACTGACACCGATTTGAATTCCGACATGGATGTAATTTGACTCAGTGATAAACAGTGCCTAGGTACTCTTTTACAGTGATTTGGTGACATAGATTGTTGAACGGTTTACTAGCGCTCATAGACTACACGATTTACAATGTTGCAATTTAAAACGAAATATGATCAAATATATTATCTGATTTATTTGCCTTTCGAGCGTAAAAAGAAACAAACATACACACTTTAACACGCACAAACATTTGCCTTTATAGTTCATATTAGTGGGATATGCTAGTCGTACTTATTGCAATAAAAAAAATCCATGTATGTGACCAAAACCTGAACTGTGAGCAACGAAAGATTGTCAATCATTTATGATTGTCGTTTTTGTGGGTTGGATTAATTTAATCAGTGCTGGTTAAATTTGGCCAGTTTTAGCTCTTCGCTTAATTCCCTTAGCTTTAGAGTGATTTGAAAACATACATAGTCTTCGGAGGTTCTCTGAGGCATCACAGACTCAGATATCCTACTTAATGTACGCGCAGACAGACTGGTAACTTACAAAAATAGGTATATTATTTTAGTCGACTCACATTACTGACTAGGTACTTTGGATTACTAATTTCTTGCTTACACTCTTTTTAACACCGAATACTGCAAGCAAAAATCTTCCGTGTAGTTTTGTAATTATGATTCAATTTAGTCTAACAACTGGTTAGGTATCTATTAATGGTGTTATGGATACAGAGTTACCATTACCTAAACTATAACGGGATAGGTAATTTTAACAACCATAATGCGGGTGTAGCCCTTGTCAAAATAACTTATTTGAACCGTTTTATACTGCAAAGATATTTTATGTACTGCAGGTACATAATCAAATATTGGGACGTACCTACAATTGAACAAAACATGCGAATCACAGAAATGCCCTGTTCAGGATTGACCATGGTATACCATAGAACATCTGTTACGGAGCAAAGGAAATAAAATAAAATAAACCAAGTTGTTTAAAATAAATCGGATTCCAAAATAAACCATGCTAGTTAGAATTTCTAAATTGAACGATTGATTGATTTCTTCGTATAAACATTTAGGAGAAGAAGAATTTTAAGTGTTTGTTTTTTTATATTTTGGTTGGGACAATTTTTTTAAGATCTGTCGGGACGGTTAAAGTGGCTTGGTTTGATCAAAATGTATTTTGTCTAGAAGATAAGATGAACTGTTTAAAAAAAGGAGTTCAGCCATTTTGGGCCTGCATTATCACGTGTAAATATTTTTATTACTACGTAAGTACATAAATTACGTGTTAATTTGTTGGTTATTTAATAATTTACAGCTAAGCTTGAATAATCCTAATAAGCGTGTGAAATTGAATCGAATCATGGTGGCTATGATTTGTTGCTTAAAACCTCATTAGTATTTGTCTAGTAATAAACAACAGATGTGCGGATTTAATATGGCTTTGATGTTTAATCCAATGATGGTTATAATAATAATAAAGCCACGGGATTTAATTAATGTATAGTTCGTGTGACAAAAAATATAAGTTTAATTTTGATTTAACTTTTAACTGGCAATGCTGATACGTTGAGCCAGAAAAAGGCCAGCATTTTGGTCATGCGTCGCGTCAACCAAGCGCTCCGATAGGTTTTGGAAAATAGTATGGGCTCCCGGACCCCACGGCCCCAAAGTCTCGACTCCAAAAGGCTCAAATATGTAACCTAGCCGAGGTTAGCATATTTGCGTCTCTTGTGATGCTCGGCAATAGCCGCCGCTCCAGCCCGACACCGTGTCAAAGACAGATGAGACGGCGCCAATGTGTCGACGCAAGTTGCGTCCCACACAAGGGGCCGACCCAACTTCCAGGGCACAAGAGTAGTAATGCGGCCAGTATGCTGGGCACGCTGCCCTCTGGTAGTGGTGCTCCAGGCACTTAGATTATCTTTAGGCTTTTCTAAAGATTTTCTAAGTGCCCCTTTTTGTAGTAGTTAGAAGTACTTAGTATGTTTAGTTTTTCTTCCCTTATTTTTATATTTTATTACTCTTAACTTACTCGTATGATTACTTATTATGATTCAGGATAATACATTTATTATGTAACTTTCATGACCAAATATGCCTCCAAAAGCGAAATATGTACTTGATCCTTTTTAGTCTGATGTGTAAAAATGTTCTCAACGAATTGGTGACTATGACTAGTACGCTAGGTTTTAAAGTTCAAAATCGACATTTACCGATTCTCTCGACTCGATTCCTCAAATTGACAAGTGCGACGTTATCATGCATTATAATATAAAAATTACGCTACGTATTTACTCAAGCCAACCCAAATAGATTACTAGGTCTACACGCATACCTAAACTCATTAATTTGACTAAATTAATTTACTATCTCGACCTATTTTTAACCAAACACTGTTATCTCTAAACTGGTAACGGGTCATGCCTAATTATGTCATTTAACTGATACTAACTTGTTTAACTTGCAATCTCACGAGTACATTTTAATTATATTTTATTAAAATATTGTAAATATATCTATTAATTTTAAGACATTGTTGAAAAGTAGACCTAACTTGCAATAAGATTTTCTAACTTTTTTTTACAAGGAATGGGTTTGCACTTGACCGAAATTCGCCTGATGGTAAGCAATCATTACGATCTAGGATGGAACGTGCTTACCCAGTAAGAACCGATTCACTCTCGCTCTCGCGATCTTTAAGATCGCAAGGTTCCGCGGGGAACAGGGAGTAACATAACATAAAAGTAGCTGTATAATAGTTTGCTGCTGATTTAATCTGTATGGTCATTAGTTTACCATTTAGGAAGCCATACATTTACAGACACAAAATAAACATGCTTTCTTTACAAGCTAATTATGCAGAAATTAAAAAAAACTGCTGCTTTTATCCCAAATAAAAGCTTACTACTAGTTTATAAGACATATTTATTATCAACATTACTAAAAACTTAGACTATTTACCAACAAACATACAGTATTGTACAGCTATCTACCCACGCGGGTTACATCGAAAGGTGTTCAGGCCTTGGCCTATTGCTCCGATGCAAATGTCTTGAATTAACTTGTATTTTGTCGTGATTTGCTGCTTGAGATTGTGAGCTTTGAGCAAAGGTGAAATCTTGCGAGTACACTGTTTCTAAGTTTATTTTTGAAGAGACATACTAGGTATATAAGATCCATGATACTACTAGCGTTTGTTTGGATGGGGCTAGATGGTGCTGTAGGATATGTCCCGAAATATTTATTCATTCTTTTCTAAAAACAACTACAATCAAGCTCGTTAAATCTACGATAAAAAGATTTTTTAAGGCAAGCGGGACTGTATTCACATAAGGGCATAGTACCCGTTAAAAACAAATTTGGTGTCCAGAAATTATAAAGGTTTTATACAAAATACATATATGGTAACATTATATTACAAGCAAAAATTTGCAAAGATATACTTATCTTCATGAAAAGGGCAGTATTATTATTGAATTATATCCTTAGAAATACAGCAACAACTTGCCAGTGATTTTCAAATCTAGAGAAAAAAAAAGTTATTAAGTTTTACCAGGAAATTAACTTTTATCTTGCTAACTTCTTTCTAGTTCTCTAAGATAAGTTCTAGTTTGCACTTTGTATGATTCAATTAATAAACAAACAACCGTCGAATCACGCCACGCTGCTATTTGTTTACAACATATCTCAGATAGGGTTCTAGTAATTCTTATCTAAGATTCCGAACATTCTTCTCAGAGGTATTAAGTCATCGGTGAATATATTTTATAGGTTTGAGATTAGATAGTTGACTACAGATCGAGCGAGTGAAGTGAGCGAATTCTGTTACTAGGCGTGTTTACTTTGAATAAAGATTTTGAGTTAATCTTAAATGTGTTTTTGGTCAGTTGATCTGCAACTGAGCAATGCACTATCATGATTTTTTGTATGTTGATGGTATGGGATTCTGAGACTGACATAATAATAATAATAATTTTTATTTCATAAGTAATTAACACGTCAATACAATAAATTAAGAAAAATATTGACAAAAATATCCTCCGTCGAAACCACATTAGTGAAGCCGCGATCTATACTCTGTTCCTTCCACCCTCCTCCTTCGTCGCATGCCTCATATCCGAGGGTTGTGTTATGTTTGAGGACCACAAAATCCAAAATCCTTCCGTGGAAGGATCTAGATACTCACCGCGAAGTACTTGCCAAAGATTCAATTCTACAGGATGGTCCACCATCACTAATAAGGAATGCTACTTGAAGAACCATCCAAAAGTCAATCTCATGATTTTCTGTTATCTCATTCTTTCTTCGGCTCATGTTTCTATAAACAATGTAATTACACCTGCACCTTACAATGATAGTAAGTACACAAGTATTTGCTTTGTAAATGTTTCTCGGGAGCCTTATCATCGGATTCCTCGCGGAGTTCCGAGGTGTATCAAGACATCGGTGAGATCTGATCGTCTAATTGTACTGGGCTTACTTTTATGTTAGGCTGATTGTACATGAGGTATTATTATAGTAAAACAGCCCTAATCATTTTCTAAAAAAATTGTAGTATATTAAGACTAAGACTAATGTTTAAAAGCTCATAAATAATTAATTAGGAATTATTATTTTTGTTTTCGTTTTGTACTTTAATAATGCAATGATTGCTTAAGCATCGTGTCAACAAACAAAGAAGAAAAAATTGTGAGGAGCTGTAGAATGCTTACTCAAAGCATCTATATGTTCTTTATGTTTTTGTAAGTGAATTTGATGATAGTGCTTTGGTGGTTTTTTCTGCAACCTTGCTTAACAGGACAACTTCGGTAACTAGAGCAAGTTTTCAGGGTTACTTTGAGTACCGAATGCTTCACTGCACTTGTAAACTGTACCTAAAGAATGTACGTACTAAGTTTCTTGTGAAATATATAAATGATTTGAATTATACCTCAAATTATAGATATCTAAACTGAAAACTAATTTCAAGAAATTGTAGTACGTAAGTTTTCGTGAAAAATAAAGAACAAGCCAGCATTTTGGTCATGCGTAGCTTCTTTTAATCGCATTTTTTTTTCTCTGAGAACATAATTTATTAGTATTTTTCTTACATATAATCTTAACATAAGCCTACTACTGGTTCTGCAAATCTATGTCCACCTTTACACCTAGGCCCAATGATTCAGCGTCGATTTTGCTGAGTTACCTCACGTAGCATATTTTCCAAGAAATTAGACCGCTCGGAAAAAAATATAGGCCTGTTTGACTTTCTGGTTTGCGTGAGTTTACACACCAACTTTCATAAGCAGCTCTAGAACAAAAGAAAACAACCCTTTTGACCCTTATGTTTACTCTAATAAGATCTATTTTAACGTAAACTTATTGTTTGTAAATTGATAAGTAAAGTTGCAATTTGAAACTATCGCTCATTTTTCACACAGCGTTTTGGTGGGAGACGTTTTGGGCATGTGTGCTAAATAATATCAGAATATAATTTATTTTAGTTCGCGGCAAGTTTTGGTTTTGCGGTGTCAGCTATGCGAAATACGAAAGGAGGCATTTTATAAAGTTGTAACTGCTTACATGAATATGGTGATCATAATTAATAAACATGGTATCCGTAAACTTATGTTTCTGTTGCATAGTTCTGTGAATATTAATATTACTAAAATTTTCTCGAAAACGATACACACAGGTGCTAACCTAAATTCCTAGAAAACGTATATCTCAAATATTTGTTAAACAAATAACAAGTCATTTAATCAAGTTTATATTGTCGCCGGCATTCTCAGGAATAAGTCTTAAATTAAATCGCCCAGACGCCGTATGTTAATTTAATTTTGTGAAGAAAATAAATGAAATAATTTGAATTTGGAATAATAATAAATGTTTGGCGAGCGCGAGTGGTTTGATGGGTGAAATTGTTTCGTTTAATTAAATATTTTATAAGCAACCAATGATGCGGTCGGTGGCTTTGTGAAACATTTATTGACTGATTGTTTCCATCGTTACTGGTTTGAATGCCTGGAACGCTTCATTGTTTCGTATTTGATTTTAGTTCCGTTGTATTTGCTTTTATTTTTATACTAGTGGCTGAAAGCTTTACACTTTGTTTTAGAATAAAGTATAGTCCTGAACGTACCATTTGTAACTTTCGGGAGCCTATACTATGACTATGCCAAATATTACGAAGATTTGTGGACCAGATACAGTGTGAAAGAGAAACAAACAGAAATGAAGCAAGCAATATAAATAAATAAATGTGTTTCCTGCGAACTACAATCCAGCTGTCTTCAAATCTAGAGTTAATAGGTATCTTCTAGGTAAGCGTGTTACACCCTAGGCTGCAGCAATGCTTAACATCAGCCAGGCTGTAATCAAACGTAAACCTATCCCACGTAAAAAAACGGATTTTTATATATTCACCCAATTAAGTAAACTTTTGTCTCAATAGTTTTTGCGATTCCTGAAAAAATAAACATTAACTTATACCTATAATCGTCAAACATTTCACTTCCTTGCAAGCGACAAGAAATGCACTTATATAAATATGACTGATAAATGCAATTTCGATAAAATGTGTTACAAATAGTAATTATATAGCAACTTAACCATACGTCCGGTTTATCTTACGACCGACAACGTCATAATGAGATCATACATTTACAAAATCACAAATCACCTTATATGGTATTATCATACAAAGTAATTATCAGTTTATGCCTAAGCGTTGATGTTTCCCATATGTATTGAATAATAACATAGTTTAAATAACACAGC
The DNA here is from genome assembly GCA_964023185.1 of Macaria liturata. Taxonomy (NCBI): domain Eukaryota; kingdom Metazoa; phylum Arthropoda; class Insecta; order Lepidoptera; family Geometridae; genus Macaria; species Macaria liturata. The sequence goes on along the minus strand of OZ026824.1, from coordinate 1,199,923 downwards.
CAGCCACAACGGAAGATCAGCGGTGGTTGCTTTTAAACAACCAGCACTATGCTGAGTTGGGGCTGTGTTGTGATTTAAATTTTTTTTCTTAGTGTTGTTGTTTTTAACATCTGTCATAATAAATGATTTCATTCCTTAAATTAACGTTTTTATGACACGTCTTCATATTTACATGGATCAAGAAACGTTTACAACATCACAAATAATTGCTAACCTATAAAAACCAGCGTGTTTTTTTAGCAAATAAACGGAAATATTTTTCCGGAAGTTTTCCAGCAATTTTTGTTTTTCCAAGTCAAATTATTGCCCGGCTAGTGGTTCACTATGACTTAATTCAAAAGGTGAAATGATCACCATAAATCTAGGCTATGAGAGATTTTTTCAGCGTGGGGTAACAACACTGTTCGAAGATTTTCTATCATAAAAAACTTTATATCCATGATAATATTAACTTATTAAAAGTATTTGAAACCCTTACCCCTTGTTATTTTTTAGCTATTCTTAATCTCCATATCCCGAGTAAAATCAAGACACTAGTACATTTAATAAATAAATGTTTAGCGTAGCATCGACAAACGTAATAAGGTAAAAAGTTTTTTTTTTAATTTAGGTCTATTTTATCATTCTATCCATTTTTACTTTATTTAATTATATGTTGCTGAGTAAGGCCGTGAATTGAGTCTGTATTGTTCTAGTTATAAGAATACGTCAAATCAAGCCAACGGCAAGTTCTATAGTAAGTGAAGTGAGCATATATGTAAATAAAACTAATAATACCTATTACATATATTACATTACAGTGTTTGTTTTTTTATTGTTACTCTATTCCCCGCAAATTCCTGCCATGCCCAACCTCATGGTGTCTTTATCCCCAAGTTATTTACGTCCAAAGTTGCCGCCAGGGGGCCACGGGGCCATTCCGCCATCAGATTATAACCACCAATTGTTTTCTTTTCTAGTTTGTGAGGCTTAGTTCGGTAGGGGAAGATAAGTAATTGTCGTATAAGCTGGATGAGAGTTTTTTTTTACCACGGGCCTAGAAGAGGGTGTTATTAACATGACTGTTTATGCACGGATATGGCATGGAAGTTTGGAATGGAATTGTGGATAATGTTAAGTCACAATCCAGAAGGTGTTAAAAGGCTACACGTCCAAGGACTGACTGAAACGATTAGAAATGAGTGTAGGTGACATACAAACTGTTGTTTAATAAGATTCAAAAAATTGTCATAACAAAAAGTTTAGTACTTACGAGTAACAAAAGATTAAGAGATGTCTCCAACGACTCGCTTTTACATCTATACTAACATTTTTTTTTATAAAAAAACTATTGTTATAATGTTATAAAACGTTAGGTATGTTAATATAATATGACTGTATTACCTACTAAATAGTATATAAATACATTAATTACCATCACAGCAAGCTACGATTCCGGTCACGTCCCTCTGGAGACAAATCGTCAGTGTTGTATCAATTATGAGGGAATCGGCGCAACCGGCCAGATTAGCGGATGTTTCATTAGGCTGCTTAGTTCTGAACAATATCGGGCTGGTGAGACCACTGGGGCTAAGGAACTAAGGCATTATTAATTTATTACTAATACCATAAATCAACCGTGTCTTTTATCTCGTTGATTGAGGAACTGCAATATGTAATGTTCGATTTTAATGATACTTAAAAATATATTCGACATATTTTGACTAGTTGTATCACATCTGTAGCTCCTTTAAGACCCTATATTACCTAAATAGGGAAACGGCAAAGCTTTGAAATATTATACGAACAGCTATGTTTTGTTGTAACTTTAATCCGGGGGTCTTCAAATCTAAAGTAAATGTAAGTATCTTCTAGATAAGCGTGCAAAATTAAAACTGGCGTAATACCTAACTGTTGGCCAGTGAAGGGTGTTGACGAATACAAATTTTTACTACGTAAAAAAATTAAGACCCGGCGCTCAGTTGAGTCGTGAAAAACAATGACAACTAAACAAACTCACTATTTATTTATATTATGATGTGATTGCTATAAAATAACCGAGCGTGGCTCAGTGGTTCCAGTGTCTGCTTTTCATCCAGACGCACCCTGGTTCGAATCCGGCCCTACACCAAAGACTTGTATTTTAAAGTTATGTGTGGATTTGCACTAGCTTAACGGTGAAGGAAAACATCGTGAGGAAACCGACATGTTTGAGGACCACAATATCCGAGGACATGGTGTTTTCCGTGGAAGGACCTGGGCGCCCACCACGATGTATCTGCCCAAGAAAACTCCCCTAACGAATTAATTCTGCGGGGGAGTCACGACCCTCAGTCATGTGGAAATACGACTCAAAGAGAGAGCTATATTATAATAATGACCAAAATCCACAGTCAACTGACTACTGTCAGTCGACTAGCGCACACCTTTTCGAACCAATATCAGCGCAGATGTCCTAATTAAGGACGCAGGCTGGGCGGGCCTCCGTAATGAATGGGGGGACGGGGAGGTTATGATCTAGAGGACGTTTTTTGGTCATTCCGGATTTATTAGGTTCTGCTTTGCTGGTGTGAGAGGAATTTGATCTTTGTGAGTTTGTATTCTGTTGTTTTAGGAAGTGGTGTTTTGTGTGAGTGTTAAATTCATGTAGGACTGTTTTAAACCTATTTTTTTAAATTTTGACATTATTTTGTGACTTTCCTACTATGACGAAAAGTATTTACATATTTGTTAACAGCATAGGCGCAAATGATGTAAATTTAGCTTTTCGTATTGTACCAATATAGTCCAAAGAGGACAACAAGACTAAGTAATCCCAAACAAACAACATACTTGTCACAGAAAAAAAAAAACACTTTTAGCATTGCATCATTATGATGTAGGTAAATAAATTTCTTAGTAAGATACTTCTTTTTTTCTTCGTTAACTTACATTGTTGATAATCTATTGTTAGCGGCGGTAAGAAAATATGGAACCAGAAAAATCATTCCACACAGTCGAATAAAAATATCAAAATAAGCACTTGAACGCAACTGGATGTATAATCGTAGCGAGAAACCCCTGATTGAAGCGAAAACCAACGTCATCTGTGGAAGATTGCAACCGATCGAGCCTTCGATATTTTACCTTTTTTATTTGCCCCAAATACTTCCCCATACAGAGACCTCTTTGAAACGAAATAGTTCGGTGGGTCGTTGAACTGGTTGATAGTTTGATTTTTATCATCCTTTTTAAATTCTTGCTCCGGTTTTTAAATAAACAGGACCAAGAATGCAACAAAATAAAATCATACAATAATATTTCAAAAAAAATCTTCCTCGTTAACAAAATCTCGCAAGCTAACCCATATAGCAGGTCCAGAAGTTTATAACAGGTTACCAGATACAGTCAGGTCAGCGACAAATAGTAATATATTTAAATTTCGCCTTGATCATTGGCTTATCAAGCAGACTTTCTATAGTTACGAAGATTTTCTAAAAGTCGACGGCAGCATTAGAATTAAATAATAATAAAAACTTAATTGTAATAATAATATTGATTTAATTAATGTATACATTACATTAAGCAATAATCACATGAAATTATAATGTATAACTATGTATTTATGTATATGGATTGTTGTAACTAATTTTATAAATGTATTAATATTTAATTAATGACATGTAAGAATTTACTTACCAATAAATAACTTTGACTTTGAGAAACTAAAATTTGGAGTCGAACGCTTTGGGAAACAAACATTTATTTACCTATTGTAAAATTCCATGGATAATTTTGCCCAAAATATTTTCAATTTATAAAAGTCACTTCCTTATATCAAAAAACAATATCAAAAATTCAAAATTTATTTATTAGGACAGCTACAAGACTCTACAAGATATATATTTATGTAATTACAAGTTATTTAAAAATAAGTTAACTTTATTTTGTGAGTACAGTAATAGAAATTAACAAACAAGTTCCAACTTGACCACTTGACCTTTTGCCGGTATTTAAAGCTTTTCGTGATCAATCTAAACTGTGTTATGAAGAGATTAGTAACAAGTAACATGTAACCCTGAATTTTACCATTTTTATCCTCCTCGATAGTGTCCTATATTGATTTCACAATATTTATTCTGATGTTTACGCTGTAGAGAGAAAATTTGGAATATTTGGTTTCACGGGAATTGGCATCTATTTTCATTTCCCCCGTTACGGGGTATTCGATGGGGATGTTGTTTTTTGTTTTATTTGTCTTTTTTGGTGGTTTTTAGGGGTTCGTAGGATTTGTCCTTCTAAAGTAAATATGAAACCTTTACGAGGCCATTTTGTTGTATCTCCTATCACTTTGAATTTAACCACAGCAACGCAGCATATTAGCTACTGAGTACTGACACATGCTTGCGGCTTATTTGTTTTATCAGTTTCCCATCAACTATTACACAGATAAAACTAACAAATCTCACGAATGAAAGCACCTCGGTAACACACCCAAACACGAACTTATTGCGGCCTGTATTGCTGTACAAATACTAGCTGCCACCCACTTGTTTGGACACATTTCTCTCCGTCGCATCCTCTAAGACTCGTGTCAACATTTGGTGAGTTCACCTTACTCCTTATAGGCTTTCCTTTACACTCTCTGATTTACGCAAATTTCTACTTTATGACTCAAAGAATTAGGTTTGAAATTCTTTAAAGATGTCAGTGTTGTAGGCTTGCGCCTGAGGCGTTTATCTCTCATCTAATTTAAACCCTACAAACTATGTTATAAGGTTGAATAAAATGTCGGGAAGTATTGTAAAATGTTCAAACGTAACAAATTGTGTTTACGTATGAAGGAATATAGTGTTAAGTAGAATTTTGAGATGTTTCCTGCGGTGAATAGGTTGTTGGTTCTGGTGTGGATAGGCTTTCTTATAGAGAAACCATTATGAATGTAAGTAACCCTTGAATGATATTTTAATGTGTACTAAGAGATGAAATTCAAGAAGCTAACCAAGGTAATTTGCTGGCCTTTTTCTGGCTCAACGTATCAGCATTACCATCCAGCGTGGTAATGCGGCCAGTATGCTGGGCACGCTGCCCTCTGGTAGTGGGCTGGAGCACTTAGATTATCTTTAGGCTTTTATAAAGATTTTCTAAGTGCCCCTTTTTGTAGTAGTTTAGTTAGAAGTAGTATGTTTAGTTTTTCTTCCCTTGTTTTTATATTTTATTATTGTAAATAAACAGTTAAGGTAATTTTAGATGAAATATTAAAATCTCTTTGTTGTATAACATACTGTAAAAAAAGTTACATTCACCTCAGATTATAGTTTTTTGCATAATGTCGAATACATAAGTAAGTAGGAATCACATTTTATCAAGTCTTCTATATAATAAAGTTAATTATTACAAAAGCATCCTAGTAAAAAAGTTTCAGAAGACTTGATAACCCTTTGTTTTTGAAGTCGTTTAAAAATGCTAAAGCTTGAAAATTCATGACTGTTTATACAATTTTGGTCGCATATTTATTATTAATAATCTTTCTCCCTTGGAATACATTAAAGAAATTAGGAATAAATACTTTCAAAAACTGATTTTATAAAATTATCCCCGTAAACGTAAGCGTTTTTTACACGTTCAATCATAAAAAATGCTTCGTAAAATGTTCCTTTTAACAGTCATTAATTTTAAATGTGCTAATTGTACATCAAAACGATCATTATTTATTCATTGAGGGTATTTCCTTAAATTAGCGATAGGGAGATATTTCTCAAAGGGAATGACTAAATATGAGACGCTTAATAGGAATTGAGATAACATTTTCGTTTGAATAATATTTTTGTAATTTAATTTTATTGAGATAAAATAAAAAATGGTAAAGTAAATATGTTATATGGTAAATATGTTATATATATAAATACATATGTTATCGAAGTTTACAACTTACAATAGTTTTAAGAATTCGTTTATAATTTTGTTTAATCCCCTGAGATAAAAATATATAGGTATCCATCTTCCTACTAACCTTACTAATATTATAAGGAATTGATTTGGATAAAATGTTGTATTTAGATAATATCAGACCCTGGATAAGATAAGATATATCTGTTCGATAGACTAGTTTTTAACCCAGATTAACGCGAGTAACACCGCGCGCGAGTGCCGCTAGTTTACAAATAACCCACCAAAAATTAACATTTCATACATACGTACAAACATTTGTATTTAACTGTTTTAGTATCTGTTTACAACACCTCGCTCCTAAAAGCTTACCGGTATCCATTACAAATTCGTCTACTATCATAGTTTTCACGGCACTTAATTTCTACCCATTGTCTACTTAACTATTAAGATGAAGAACTTGAGATAAAGATTAGAACAGATAGGTGTGAGATTAGGTGCCACTTACCAGGTGAAGGTTTGTGCATACTTTTCGATAGTCAAAATCATCATCATCGGGTGCCATCTTCATATTGAAGTTCGTAGGTCAGTTGGTAAAAATTCTCTCGATCTTCTTGTAAATATGCATGTACTTAATTAGTGCAAATTTAACTAGTTTGCAAGCGTTTGTGTTCATTCATACGTTCGATAAGTAGTAACTAAATAAAGACGTTAAGCACCATCTTAGGCTCAGATTTAGCACCCTTGGTTTAAAGAAACCTATACCTATAAACATTGACTGAACGACCCTCTTGTGATTCTCAAGAAACAGTGCTAAAAATAGAGCTTTGATCATGCCACCCAATTGCAAAGTATCCAGTAATGAGTAGTTAATATAAACATCTTAACAAACATTAATTTACAATAAGCACAAATATAGCACAAATATATAATTATAATATATATATAATAAGCACACTACAAAAGCACAAGATCAATAATGAATTCAGATGTCTAACCAGTGTTGTTAGAGAAATGTTTTAGATCAGTGGGTGCTTGCAGCTTCAATCGCATTAAAAAGTAAAACTTGCATCCCCTATTTCACCCCTTTTAAGATGGCATTTCCAAAAATCCTTTCTAAGTGGATGCCTACGTCACGTCAGCCCGATTCGTCCAGTGGTTTGGGTTGTGCGTTGATAGATCACTATGTCAGTCACCTTTGATTTTGTATATATAGATTTATCATTTATCAGTACGAGTTTTAGGGTATATAATATCGAAGATTATGTACAAAAATCCACCCTCGCAACTTCACCTTAACTATTAAGACTAAGAACTTGATATAAAGATTAGAAACAGATACGTGTTTAAAGGTTATTCACACGTTTTATTTCTATTTACAATTGTATTATTACGAGTTTATTTTGTGCCCTTTGGTGTTTTACGGTGCACTGTAAAAATGTTGATTTCGTGATTAGAGTTAGTAGGTGGGTAAAAGGCGGTAGTAAAAGTGTGTTGAATTTACTTTGGCTGTTTGACTGAACAAATAAGGGGTTCTATAAAATATGGTCAGTGTAAGATGTTATTTAAAATTTCCTTTTTTGTTTTTTGATAGGGAATATTCGTATTATTTATTGTTAGTTGCGTGCCTGATAATGAAGAATTTTTATTTATTTATTATTTATTAGGCGATTTTATAAGAGTGAAATAATTCTTACAGGGTAAAAAGCCCAGCTTAGACTGGAATGATCGCTTACCATCAGGCAAATTATGGTCAAGAGTAAACCTAACATTTCTTAAAAAGGATAATGATATTTATTTATTACACTTATTTATTTCATTTGTTATTTGCGTAAAATAAAAATATTATTAATGATTATCTGGTTCTAAATCGTAACCTTATTCTAATTATTTATAGATATTCTTTTCGTATTCTTTTATACATAAACTTTTTTTGACTGTACTAAAAAATCAATTCTAGCAAGTAATTTTATATAAAACACAAAAAAATATTGTGCTGCTTTAACATCATTATCAGTTTTACATTTTCTTTGTGGATTCATAAAATTCAAGTAAAACTAGAATAAACGTGGCGCAGTAAAGCATCATTATAAAAAGTTATTTTTATTCCAACACGAAGTATGAAGTCATTATAAATAAATCAGGTGACCAACGGCCCCTAAACAGTGCTACAACTAAGCAACGCAGTACATTAACTCAACATTTTTTAAATAACCACGCTAAATCACAAAATGTTCAACATTTTTAAGAGCAACCAAGTTATTAATAATGCATTTAATTCAGGGTCAGGTTGTGTTCTATCCAAAAACATTTTAATTCATATTTGAACAGAAATGGAACCAATTAACACCTTATTAACACCTGACCTTATTAGTCTTTTTTGAAAGTCATCCAAAATCCAAACGTTATACACCTTTGTAACGTTTACGTATTACACCTTAGGCTGCAGCAATACTTAACATCAGGTCAGGCGGGCTATAGTCGATTGCAAACGTATCCTATGTAAATAACACTTTTTATACATGTAAATATTTTGGTTAATTGTACATTTAAGTCTCAGTGAACGTGCAAAGCTCTGTAACTGCGTATGCTGTAACAAACACCGCTAGAAATAGTTCAACAAAACGCACTTTAGTTCTCGAGTTAAACGGTTTAATTAACATTATGTATTCGGTTGCGTAAAAACAGTGAACTCGAAATTCGATAGCATACCTACTTACTGTACAATAGCTGGTTGGTTATGGCATTTGTGCACTTGATATTTGACTCGTATAATATAACTCACATGGTTAAGAGGGAATGATTGAAATCGGTTCATAAATAGCGGAGTAATCGTGTGACAGTACAAAAAAAAAATTAGATCTTTTTTATGAAGTCTGTTCAAAATTACATCATACTAATATTATAAAAGCATAAATTGGTACGTGAGTATGTTAATTCTTTAAGCTAAAACGGTTCAACCATTTTTGATGAAAGTTGAAATGGAAATAGATTAGACTCAGCATTAAAATAGTGTCTAAATATAATCCCGGATTAACACGGGTAGCATGGTAGGATACGGCTAGTATTAAAGTCACAGAAATCTATATAAACAGTTATATAGATTTCTGTGATTAAAGTCATCGACGGTGTTATGATATAATATTGTGAAACGCTTATTTTAGGAAATCAGGTAAATAAGGCAAGCTACAACCAGTAATGCTTAACTTCAAGCAGGAATTAGTGTAGTCAAACGCAAACCACGTAAAAAAAGTAGATATGAGCATTTCTAGATTATTTTTATTTCACCAAATTAGTCACTAGATTGTAAAATCCGAGTGCTGGCAGTAAGCAGAGAGAATATTGAGCACCATCTCCGCCTAGGCCTGCCGCAACGTCGGACAACTTGAGATTTGTCTAGGATCAATAAATACTTTTAAAATTATATATGTATTTCAAATTTAATTAAAATAAATATTCTCAGAATGAGGCGGTATGTCAATTTGTAAACAAAACCGTAAGGTTCTAAATCAACATTCTTGCACCAGACAGTTATTTTTCACAATTAATCTGTGTTGTTTGTTTGTAAGAAATAAAGATTTTTTATTCATTCACAGCTAAACAGTAGGGTATAACCCTTTCGGAAATTATCGGGGTCCAGTCCAAGTAAATTAAATACCAAACACGGTCCCTGTTTAACGAACCGATTTTAAGAGAAGAATACTTTCGGCCATTTTTGTTTCCGGTTTAAAAATAGAACGCGTTGTGATTGTTTTTGTGACGTTTGGATATTGTTTTGCTTTTTCTATTTTCTTTAATGAAACTTAATTTTATTTTGAAAATATTTTATGTTACCCTCACATTTTCTGGAAATCGCTATCAGTAGGGTACACATTTTAACAGGCTTTAACATTTTAAATATTTTTCAATGGAACTTAAATTTAATAAAGGCTTCCAATATTAACAACAGGTTTCTCCGAAATATTTTAAACAAAAGATGCAAAATTCAGCAGCAAAAGTGATTAATATTCAACACATTTTAAGCTTATTTTAAAGTATTTATTGTTCGTCAAACTCACATACAAAATTCAATAAATATCCATTGTTTTACGTTTTTACTCAAACTCTTTTGTAAATAAACTATAAAATTAATAAAAAATGCCTTAATAAACCTGCATAAAATACGAACATGCTTTGGTACTCTAAAACAAATTCATTTTTTTAGAAAAAAAACCCAATAAATGAACGCATGTTTTAGCTTTACGCACCAATCATATATTAAAAAAAAGAAATAAAAAGACCTGATCGATGCAATCCAACGTTAACCCTTAAAAAGTAGCTCGGGTCTCGCGTGACCCGACCAATTAATTCCAAAAAACACCGTCAGTTGAGCGACTTTTATCTAAATTACAAATGCAGTACACTGTAATGTGTTAATACGTACGCACCGTGAAACTCTGTTATGGTCAATAAACATGTGATAATGTGTTGATTTTTGTTTATTTTTCGACCATTTCGGACTTAATTGGTGCGTATTTGTAAAATTGTTGCCGTAATTTGATGGTACCGGTTGGATGTTTGGGATCTTAAATTTTAATGAGCAAGGGGTGATCTGATCAAGAGATTTTTTACGGTGCTTGACCGAATTTAGAAATTGTATTTTAATTTTCTGCCTTTAAATAATATAGTCTTAAACTAAACTGATACATATAACTAAACCGGCTGCAAATGAAGAATGAACGTAGCTAGTTTTGTATAAGTATTTCGTTTCATTTTTTGTTGGATATATTAACACCAAACTTCCACAAGTGGTAGCTATGTTTGTGTGTAACTATTATTAAAAACGTGAATTAAATTAATTACAAAAAGGCACAAATACTTAAGTCTAAAGACTGTGGATAGCAAAACTTAATAAAAACTTTTAAAAAGACTCTCAAACGAAGACAATTGACCATAAACATATCTCAGTACCTGTTACAAGTCTGCTACATGCAGTTTTAATAACAAGCCATTTTTCACGTTTAATTTAAATTCCAACTGCTTTATTTTAACTTAAACTGTTATAATTAACGCTAGACACGGGAATATCACAGGTCGTTATTATAAATAGTGATGCGCCCAGTTATCGATAGTTTTGATTTTGATGATATGAGATAAAATTTGAATCTAGTGTAAAAATATCGTATACAACTGGTTTATGAATTTCATACATACTAATCCACGCACTTTTTACCTATCCATGTGCATAATTAAATCCGTTGTCAGTGCAATATAATTATTTTTACCGTTAGTTAATTAAATAAAAAAAAAGAATACTCTGTACACATTTTTTTCAAACACCGGTATAACTCACACGGTATTTTTGTGTAGTTTAAACATCAGTAAGAAAAAGAGCTTCGGAAATTGTTATTCTTTTTCTACTTTTTTAGTGTATTTCTCCTGCAAAGATTTTATTCAATCGACATCGACAAAACGACCACATCACTACCAATAGCCCTATAATTGTTCCGTTAATGACCCATGGCGTAAATAGGGTTAACAGAGCAAGAAATCCACATGTTTTAGCTATTTTTTTTCACAACGTCGACATTTTGATTGATGTTGTGTATCGCTTTGTCGGCAAAACGTAGTGTTTGATGTTGGCAGATGTGCGAATATGTTTGATCCATACTATACTATTAAAGAATATACATATATCATACTAGCTGTACCTTGAGGATTTCAAGGTTATATTAAAACCTAATGTCGCCGCGCGGTTTTTATCTGCTTAGTGTAAGGAATATATTTTTTGCAAGGCATTTGTCTGGATTCAATCTGCGGAGACGGGGATGACTGGCGTACTAGACGAGAGGCCTATGCTCAGCAGTGGGCAATAACGGGCTGATGTTGATAATGATGATGATGATTAGTCTAACGTTATAATCTGCTTGTAAAATGTTATTGAAATCAATGCAGCCGTTCGTATGTACAAATTCACATACAAACATGTACTGTACATGCGACAATCACATGTATGATCGATGACAATATTTTTTATGGAAAATTAGAATTGTGGATATGCTCCTTTTTTTTAAGTTCACTAAATAACATAGCTGCGATGAAATAGCAATTTATAAAGACATACACAACCAACATGGTTTGCTTATATGTGTACTTGAATAATATAAAAAAATCTACATCTGCGACAGAAATATGATACTTACAAGATGTCACTCTATTTTTTTTCACGTACTTTAATCATAATTAATGATATGTCATTAGTTTAATAAAGATTAAGATCACATAAAGATCAAAGCGAACAAAAGAACATCGCAATCGCTAAAAAAATCTAGAAGTCATTATTGGGAAACATTTTTGATCTCCATACTTACTCATAATTATTGTAAATATGTAGGTACATACAACATCAAGCGAGTGTGGCTCAGCTGTACCAGTGTCTGCTTTTCATCCAGACGTACCCTGGTTCGAATCCGGCCCTACACCAATGATTTGCATTTTCAAGTTATGTGTGGATTTGCACTCGCTTAACGGTGAAGGAAAACATTGTAAGGAAACCGACATGTTTGAGAACCACAATATCCGAGGACATGTGTCTTTCGTGGAAGGACCTGGGCGCCCACCACGCGTTAGTTTTGATGCCTGGACGTACAGTGTATAGGCGTGATCCATATTATACTAGTGTGGCTTCAGGCAAATTGCAGTAAAAACATTGACTGACAAGTATTAGAACTTAGTAAGTTTTGATTTGTTATAAGACTTTTCGTCAGCTTTGTCCTATTCTATATTACACTTTTGTATTTCATTATTTCTTTATATTCCCTTCCACCCACACTATTTGAAATCAAATAAGGGATAACAATAAATAGTCATAATTTAATGTAAACCATTCCTTAACATAACATTTAAGGAAAATGTCAACGATAAGCCTAGTGGCTCACCTTGCTTTGCCCGCGCTGATAATAGGAGTTTGCAATGTCTTCATGTCATAAATAAAATTATCTAGGACCTTAACCGAATGTAAATATGTCGCTACATAAAGAATGTTACAGTAAGGATAGTTCATCTAATAAGTGATTATTTCGCTAGCTGTGTACTACAGTAATGTTAACTATTACTGTTGAGAATATGGATTAAATAAAAAATATAAAATTCAATTCTTTTAATGAATTCCTTTCACATTAACACATTAAGCAAAAGGCGGTTTTGTGTGATAATAAACACATTTAGTAGGTAAATTTGTTTGTGAATAACACAAAAGACAAGTACCTATACGAAATATGTTAAAAATATTCCACTGACTTCCTTAAAAAAACGGGGGAAATGGATCTATTTATCCAGACCACCCTATCAAAGAATACTTAATTATATTATTTAAATCAGATTGTAAATCAAAGTTCTAGAACGAACTAAAAACCTCCAGCTCTTTATGAGTCGGTTAAAAGCCCATACTGTATGAGTTTATAACACCCACTCTTGGCATTGTCGGCCAAAGCGCGGCGAAGCTGTTTAATCAAATAATGGACGCCGAGGGAAATGTGATTTATTATTGCCATTATAATAATTAAATTATTATGACAATTTAATCTTACTACTTTGTACCGTTTATTGCTGCTTTTTACGCTTTAAATGTGAGACATTTTTTGGAACTCTGTGATGCTACATTTTGTATGAAATCAAGCTTACGTATTGCTACGAGAATGTATTTTAATGTTTTGCATTGTGTTTCATTTGTGTGTTCAATAAAATACTAATCTGTCCATCTTTCTCATGATATAAACAAGAAACTTGTTTTGAAATTTAAAACTCGGTATGTACAAAACTTCACCTGAAGTGGGCCAGTGTATGCTTTCCCTGTGATGCGATGCTTCCTTATGCCTATTATTTTACATTCGTAACATTTAAAATAAGGTTTATTCATGTTTTGACCACCGTTTTACATTCTTCACACTTAAGCAGTAAAATAATCCAGATTTTTGGGTAAATACCACTTAATTTGTTTAAGGTTTGAACCCTTTCTTTTCAACCTAATTAAAATCCTTCATGAATAAATTCACACTCGAAAAACTTATTTCGTATGCGTCTTATCAAGACATTTGGGAATAAAAGTTTGATAATAGTATCGGAGTTGAGGTTCCGTACGTATTATTTAAATCCGTTTAGTTTAGGTCGATTCCAGGAAAATTTTAAATCTAGCATAACAATGACATGTTTTTTATACACGTTAAAATTTAACTCCACAAAAATCTATGCGGTTCAGCCACCGGACCGTGGAGAAGAAACAAACAAACATTCTTGCAAAATGTCACGTTTATAAAAGGAAATATTCCGATCTGTCACCCTCAAATTAATTAAATTTATGAATGATACTTTGTACAATAAATATTTAGATAGAAACAGATTTTGAGTTTTTAATCTCTATAGTAAGCCTTCTTCTTATCGAATGAGAGTGGCCAACTCTGGTGTCGTGAGTTTTAAAACCACCCTAAGGGCCTCTGACATCTGACATGGCTTAACGACTGCCGAACTAGACAAACAGAACCGACATGGAACCTACATTTTTTTTTCAATTTAATTTATAGTAAGCCTGTTTTCCCCAAATGAAACAAAATTTTCTTCTATAGGTTCTATATGTATACAAATATCACGGAACTCTAAATTATGCAAATACCCTGTTCCATACGCAGGTGTTCTCAAAATAAAGTAATGTATACTTTTTGTCTGTAATTAATTTACTCCCTAACGAGTTTTTAATGATGCTTTATTAATACGATTGCCTTGTTTCTATTACAATTACATTTATTATACGCTGAAATAACTTGCCTAAAGTAACTCGTGAAGTTTGTGTTATTTTTTAATTAAAAGCAGCAATAAATAATAATTTATTAGTTGAAAAACTATTGAGCTGTTACCGATTATTTTATATCTTTTAGCCTTGTTTTTTTTAAATAAAGCTTACTGTAAAATTCAAATTTTGCGAACCTAGTCGTCACATGTGACACCTCAATGTTAAGAAGTATATATTTAAGTGAGTGTCTAAATGAAGAATAGAAGATATATAGAAGATAATGTATACACCTAAAAAGCTCACATACGAAGCTTATCTCCATCTATTACTGTTACATAATACCTTATTAGCTTCCAGATCATAGAAAACTACACAAAAATACAATAGAAACTACTTACTTACCCGTTATAAACCTATTTTATCATTGATATAATATGAACCTTAACCAACAAGTTTTACAGGCTATATTGGAAAAACAAGGCTTCAATGGCTGGACTTAAAGAAACTTTCAAATAAAATAGGTTAATAGGCTTTTTAACGCCGAAACTTAAGTTACGTTTCGTTTTAAACATGCACGTTTTGGGTCAAAGATTATGTAAGTAACAGAAGGTTTCTGACTTGACTTGTCAACAATAAGTACAATTTTCTGTTTCTTCAGTTATACCAAATCACTTCATATCTTCGTTTTTAATAGTTGAAAACGAGGAAAATTTTAATCCATTATTTCACTAAAGTAAAAACTAAACGCCTATGAATGTCAGACATCTAAAACATAACAAGTGTGCCAGAAACATACCTAACTAAAATTACTTCCAAGTAATAATAAATATGATTACAATAAAACAACAATATTAAGTGGAACAACAATAGACATATAGAACAATAATGTATATAAACAATACTAAACAAGTACCCAAATTGTAAATGTCGTGTCTAAATTGACGGTTTCAATACTGAAATCGATTTAATATCTAACGATGTAAAGGAGGACCTGCTGAAAAATAAGTTCAATGCTTCTGTGCTATAGTCTTTGTCACCTCCTATAAAGGTAGCCACAGTAATAGCGAGTGTTTAGTAAAGTCTTATCTGCACAGAAGCCGTGCTTTCACTCTAGGGTCAAAACAATATTGATTGTCAACTTGAGTAAGATCGTAGACAAAATAAACAACATACCTTCTTGTATTACGATAGGATACAGATAGTATTACTTGGAATTAACATGTGCTAGAAGTGTGTTGTTGTCTATGTTTAGCAAAGAGAAAAAGTTGCAGGCAAATTATCGTTATCTTTCAATCCAATTACTTAAATCTCAGTATTATCAGTAACAAATTGTATCTGAGTTAGTTCTGCTGTATCAGTGTTAAAGAGCAAATAAAACGCGCAAAGTAAGTAAATATTATTATTTCTTCAAAGTTACTTCAAGGTTCGATGTAACACACAAACTATTATAAGCATGGTGATAGAAAACGTTTAATAAAATTTGTGTCTTGCCTTAACCAATAAAAATATAGACTTTTTAATAATTTAAACAGCTAAATATTTCATGCCTTTTTTATTAATGTATTAATTCTATTTTCTAATAAGGTGTCTAAAGATAATAATATATTCGAATGGGATGATGTCATGAATGCATTAGAAGGTTGTTAGGCAATTTAATAGTTGACTTTATTGTAATTGGGAGTTGTGTACTTAAATTTATGAGTTAAAAGTATTATTGTATTTAAAGATATTCTCCTTAACTTTTTTTGACTAAACATAACTGAAAGCTCGCTTGCATGACGAATCAACACATTTAGCTATTTTTTTTTATGCTTGTTTATTTCTATTTACTGACTCAATGTGTTCCAAAAAAGTTTTGTTACTGGGCATTAGCTAATAATGTAATTACATGTTTAATTAGACAGCCTTAATAAGATGTGATAAGATCTATGTATATGAAAAGTCTATGATATCTTACTTTTCTAAAGTGAACGTCTGAAACAGACCCGACAACTATTCTTTTTAAATCAAAACCAGGTAACCCATAGCTATATTAGTCACATATACATACATATAATACACAACCTCAGCCTCAACCACCCACAAAAACGCAAGACCAGTCACAGACTAAGGAATAAAAAAGAAACAGAAAAGACAAAACACTCAGACTATCCTCGAGGCGCAAAATTTCAAGAGGCAAGTTAAGCGAGCTCGGGACGCGTGGAAAAAAGTGGAGGACACATGAACCGAGTCGACGCGAGTCGGAACTTTGCTCGAGGAGTTGTGTAAAGTTACTTAACTCTGTGTCGTGTGGGGTTGATGTGCATTGGTGAGGTATGGGATTTAAATCTTATATATTTTTAAACATATTGCACTTAATCACGTATCTCTTAAAATTGATAACGTAATTAAAATTCTTTTAAATTACATCACACGATCAGTTGTCTGTGTGAAAAATTCAACCAACCAGAAAACTTCTTTATAAAATAACCAGGAATCTTCTGCAACAGTTGAATTTCACAATTTTCGTCTGCCAAATGTTCCAAAACTTCAATCACAGCTCTTTTTTCGCCTCGCAGGTTTTTGTAAATAAATTATCCCAGTAATAGTTATGAAAACTCAACTACCACTTTTTTATTCTTCTATGCGTTACAGTTTCAGGTATGACTTCATCCTGCCTGATATTCAGTATTGTGCATCTTAGTGTATAACACGCTTACTTAGAAGATAATAATATTAACTGTGAAGCAAAATAACTTCAGTTATTCTTCACAATGCCAATGCACAACGACCCTCGTGTAAGCAGCCGCGATCCGTGTATTTGTCAACTGGCACCGTATAGTGTAGTCGCGGCTTTTGATTCCTCGCGGACTTTGCGGTTGAGATTACATCTATGTTCATTTGCCAGCTACGAACTAGTGCTTCGAGATTAGGTACTACAATAAATGTTATATTTTTTACGTAAAACGTAGGTTGGCGTATGTCTACAGCCCGGTTGATGTTAAGATTTCAATTGGTAACTGTTTGTTAGGCCTGTTACCACAGTGCGTTTGTATTATCACATTAAGCCATTTACGAGAAAGTTTTGTCGCTGTATGCGTTTAAGAATCGAAAAATACATAGATAAAACTCTTTATTGTAACACAAACAGGACAGAAAAAAAGACGAACAGAAACACAACAGACTAAAAAAAAAAATGTGCCATAATAGGCGGCCTTATCGCTAACAGCGATTTCTTCCAGGCAACCGTAGGATAGAGAAGAGTCTATAGAAAAATAAAGGTTAATCGTTGTGCGAGGTATCTTATACAGACTCCCTGCATAAGATGCCTTGTATACCTTGCAATGCTGAAAGTTAGTTTAAGTTCGAATTATTTATGTATTAAATATAAATTAAACAAATGATCTAATGAGAACTTTACTATCCTCAATAATGAGGAACACCGGCTAAAAGGAGGAGAAAAAACATCTTTCAATATAAGTAATTTATTGAAACTTTATAAATTTTTGTGTTCCGAAAATGTATGTGTACACAAAAGTAAGCTTAAGTGATTTTTATTTAAATAATCACCTTGTATACATGTGTATTATGTGTTAGGCATGGCAAGGTTTGCGGAAAGGTTAATTGTTTTTGAGTTAATCGTAGATCTAGATCGAGTTAAGAGCTGACATTTAAGTACAGTAGCAATTACTGGAATTTAACTGACAGAGATTTGAGTAGAACATTTTGTAGTTAGAATTAACTTAATTATATTAAAATCAGAATTAAGAAATCAATCTTGCGTTACTAGGTGGTTTTCCTTAGATCAAAAGAAAGATGTGTTTATTATTCTTTTTTTTTAAATAGTGGTCTGGTTTTGCCATTAATATCCAATTTAATTGTACATCTAAAAAATATGGCATACAATATTATAACTGTATGGTCTTAAGCCAGTTTTAAAACTCGACACCAGAGTTCGCCACTCTCATACAAACTTTAACTTATTGTGTAGTAACAACAAGCGCACACATCTTGCCACAAAGAGTGGATGTTGTGATCGAATTTGAATAGAATTAAATAAAGTAACATCGCACACGCATGTCGCGGTGTGCGGCCGAGGGGGATACACTGAGGCCTACAATTTATATTCATCATCATCACCATGATCCACAGCCCGATTTTTTCCCAGGGCTGGGTATAGGCCTCTCTTTTGTTATGCTAATAGTTTAAGTCGTGTGATCTTGTCCTGTCCAATTTAGTTATAGTAGTAATTTATATTACTTACAATAAAATCACAAAATGTAGTTGGTAAAATAATCTCATAATACTCTAACAACACTCATAATAATCATGTATGTTGTAAACAATTACAGTGGAATAAAGAAAAAAAACTGAATGAGTAACAATTGTTTATTAAAACTATCTATGTTCAAGTGCAAACTTGTTTTAGTTTAAAAAAATGTTACCAAGAACAACTTTTTTTTAAAATTCAAGGGTTCATCCTACCAACGAAACACACACAAACGTGGACAAAAGTTCTTATAAGTTACAAGTTATGAAAGATAAATCAATTTAATTTTTGCCAATCCTGTATTTACGTAAATGTCGTAAACAATACCTAGCCCATTATAGTTTAATCTAATGGTAACCCCCCAAACCACGGGCGGTCTACACGCAACATTAAGTTATTTATTAGTTTAAAAATGATACTTTTTGAATATGTAAAGCAGATTTTTAATTTATATTGTAAATTGTATTGTTACGAAATCTATGGTTTTAGGTATCATCTTTATAATCTATGGATTAGATTGCAATTTAATAAATAGTGGTTACGTAGTAGAATGTATTTTTTCGCATTTAGCTTTCATATATTAATGAAGTAAGTTGGTTGTCAACTGTTTTTAAAGTCAGTTTTTTGACTTGCAAAGATACACGTTTAAATTCTTTGAATGGAACATGAAAAATTCGTGGCAAATTTGTATTTTTTTTTATATTTTAACGAAACGAATTCACAGACACAGACAGCAGACCTAGTGCAGGACCCAGAGGCCTACCGAGGTACGTAAAAGTATGACTTTTAATATGGGTAATTAATGAACAACTAAATGTACCTAAGTATGAAAATATGAAATAAATAACTTTTTACTTTTACTTTTACTTTACTTTTACATATATTTTTATTTGCACATATCGCACATTACAGCGTTATAGTGCGTCAGTCGTTAAGCCATGTCAGAGGCCCTTAGGGCGGCTTTATTAACTCTAGACACCAGAGTTGGCCACTCTCATTCGATAAGAAGAAACGTTATAGTACCTTTAGGATAACGTCATTATTTGCTATCACTAGAGTATCAATTAGTAACTAATATAGTCTCATTAGTCAGTTCAGTCACAAACGAGTAAATCAAAGGCCAAAATAATATCAAACATCAACGGTCTCGATATCGCAAAGCTTTAGAGATCCGTGGGCTCAAAGCGGACTGTAAGTGAACGCTCCGGAACCCTCAAGCCAATGATGTTGTCTGTTGATTGGCAGTAGTGACATTTTGCAGGGAAAAAAACAGTTCTCACCAGAGGGAGGTTAGAAAAATGGTAAAATTTATTCAAATTTCTACCTATATTTTATGTAGAAAAGGAAAGTAAAAATAACAAGTACATAGGTATAATTTTAGATTTGTGGATGAGTAATATGGAATGTAGAAAGCAATTTGTAGATTTCAATATTACTTCGCAGTAAATTGTTCAACCAAAAGTGAATACACTGCAAAAACTGTTGAACATTTAATTCAATTTCAACACATATTTTTTTAATAAGTCATCAACAGTCATATAACAGCAGTCTCTTTAATAAGCACTAATCAAAAAGTAATGTCATCAAAGTATCCATTAAAACAGTATTGAATTTTAAATTCGTATCATATCAACTCTATCAAACCAGTGTAACATTTTAAAGTACAGCATTGTTTTAGATTGACCAAGTTTCACATCTGAGACTACAGTGGTGCTTACCATCAGGCAGGCTGAAGTCAAACGTAAGCCTATTACGTGTAAAATAAGTTATTTTATTATTTTTCTACTAGTAAACGCCCGCGGCTTCGCTCGCATTACTTCTGGATAAAAAGGTAGCCTTTGACACTCGTAAGATATCATACTACCTACAGACCATAAATTATAATTATTTGTTCAGCCGTTTTTGCGTTACGAGCGTTTAAATAAACAAAAACACAGATAAATACAAAAAAAAACTAAAAACGGCTGAAACGTGTTTTGTTATCGGTTTAAAGTTTACCCAAACATTTTTTTCTAACATGTTCCTATTTTTGATCCTCATCAGCTTGATTACATGTATATTATGTAGATCTAGGATCAGTCAACAGTATATAAAGTGTCATCCATCAGCACTGTCTGTTAGCCCCCGGCTAATATGTCCAGTAATTGGGAATGCATGTACGCTCTGCAGGCTCTGCTTTTTGGAACGGACAGCCTTTTCAGTGGGGTTTGTAATACAATATTACATGGAAATCACCTTGGAGTATTGGGCATTTTTGAAAACTATGGAGTAATTTAAAAATAGTTGATTTTTTTTTTGGTAACTTAAAAAAATACACAAAATCTAACGAATCTATTTAATAAAAAGATTTAGTTTTTATAATAATATGATAAACTGTTCTAAGAAGCTTACTTTTAAAAATAAACTCATAAACTTTTTGATGACTTATATAGTACCTATATCTAAGAATGTTTGAGTATGAGAATAATATAAGTACCTATACTTTTTCACAAACAATTTTAAGTTTACAATTTAAAAAAAAAGTAAGTCACATGATTTTAATTTCTATACAGTGTATATAGTAAATTTATGAATCTCATTGTGAGTCATATTTCCTCACGGCTGAGAGTCGTGATTCCCCCACAGAATTAATTAGTAAGGGGAGTTCTTTTGGGCAGATACATCGTGGTGGGCGCCCAGGTCCTTCCACAGTCCTCGGATATTGTGGTCCTCAAACATGTCGGTTTCGTCACGATGTTTTCCGTCACCGCTAAACGAGTAGAAATCCGCACATAACTTGAATATACAAGTCTTTGGTGTAGGGCCGGATTCCAACCAGGGTGCGTCTGGATGAAAGGAAGACACTGGAACCGCTGAGCCACACTCGCTTCACACAATGTATAAATGTTTGTATGTACTATATACGAATAGATGTAAAAACCCTTTATTACCTACAATTTGTGTGACTAATAAGAAACACGATTGCCATACGAGATTTAATACTTAAGTTTTATAATACCTAACTATAATCAATAACTAAATATAAAGGCTAATGGAATAGTTGTAAATAGTAATGCAAACAGAACACAAGTAACTTTTAAATTATATTTTATATTACATTCCACATTACAGTAGACAGTGCGTTTTAGTAAATAAAATAATTTGGGTAGAATTGTGACGATTTATTGTTTCCCTACCTAGGACTAGTCTTACTCTAGCTTTAGCACAGAATACAGAGTACAACAGAAACCTATCTCCCTGTTCCGAACACACAGCGAGCGGAGGGCACAGTAAAGTACGCTCGACAGTCGTGTGTCAAACGGCACATCACTCACTCGCTGACAGCGTAGCCTAATAAAAAATGAATTCTAATTGTATCAGTAACTATATCTAGGTACTTAAATAAATAAGCAATTTAGAGAATTCGTGAGAAACATGCTTATTTTTGTAAAATTGTTATAAAAAAGTTTGTAAATATATTTTTTTAAATTACCTACCTACTTATATAAGACTATCACTGATAAAGTATGAATTTGTCAAAAATGATTCACCATTGATTAAGTATTACATCCTTAATCAATAGTGATCCTTAAAAGTCATGCTAGATTTATTTGATATAAAACAAAATTGTGTCTATTATCCGCCATACACTCACGCAGATATTTGACATAATTTAGACTTCTTTTCGTGGTGTTGAACTTAGCACGAAGTAATATGTGATATCAACCTGTATTTTTATCACGTTGGTATCATTTCGGTTGACTCCTTGAACTGTTTGTTGTCAACGGAAATTATATTTACAAAAAAAAAATGCCAAAATTTTTAAGGATCCCAATGTAATTGGAATGAATTCTCTGAGTTCATACCTTGAAAGTATTGTCGACATAAAACTCATCTATACTACCCTATATACTATAATATTATAAAGCTGAAGAGTTTGTTTGTATGTTTGTTTGTTTGAACGCGCTAATCTCAGGAACTACTGGTGGGAATTGAAAAATTATTTTTGTGTTGGATAGACCATTTATCGAGGAAGGCTTTAGGCTATATAACATCACGCTGCAACTAACATGAGCGAAGAAACAATGAAAAATGTGAAAAAAAAAAAGGGGAAAAATATTCATCTTGGAGAGATTCCGTTGCGTGTGCTGCGAAAACGGTTCAAGATATCAAAAAAATGTGTATGAAAGAATTATTTCTCTTGAAATGATCTAACAAAATGTCTGCAACAGTATATGTCTATCTTTTAAGATTACCTCACTAAAACCGCTGGCACAGCTAGTTATTAATACTCAACATCAGTTAGTGAGTGGCTTTAAAATAATTGTTTTTGTAACTACCCTACCTATCCACGCGTACAAACAAAGTAGCCTAGATAGTTTAAATAATCTAGATGATAGACTTCGATACTCTGATCAAAAACTTGAAGGCAACAAAATAAATAAAAAAATCTTTATTTTTCTTATAAATAGAAATAGAAATAGAAAATCATTTATTAAGACAGTCTTCAAAACATACACACACACATATATAGTACAATAAATAAATAAATAAGTCTGCCTCAACACAGCCCCAACTCAGCATAATGCTGATTACTGGAAGTAATCATACGAAACAACATCACAACAACTTGTATGTTAACTTAAGGCGAGTCACCAGTGAAGAAGCGAAGAAAAGCGTTTTACTATATCAAATTTTTTAGGTATTTACTCCTAAATATCGGCCTTGCAAAAAATATACGATATACTTAAGGATATTGTCTGAGGAATGTGCTAATTTGTTACACGATAGGGTATAATTTACTCGATCATAAAAAATTCCAAAGACAGCTTAATGTAAAAGTCTAAATCGAATATATTATTAATAAAATTTCTGACTTTACACATCATTTTTATATAGAAATGTTTCTCTTTAAATACTACAGAGAACCTGCTAAAATTTGGGTTTCAACTAAAGTCCTATATTTTTGAGTTAATTATTAATCCCAAAACTTGAATATTTCCCAGCAGTTTGACAAGACGCCGCGCCGCCCGCTACCCCGTCAGTCGCAATCGGGCGCTTGCCAACGTTAGACCTGTGCCAAATTTTCTCCGCCCGTTCTTACATTCTTGCCACAGTGTAATAATTGAAAATGGTTAATAAAAAAAAAACAGTTAGGAAGAAATCAGTGTTAATATCTAAAAGAAGGACAGGGAAAGAGAACTATAAGAAACGGTATGTTAATCACTCCCTTTTATAGTAAAATTATGAAGTTTACTCTTTTTTTGAAGTAAAATTACTAAGCACGCAACAATATTTCTAAAAGTGGCCCAATTTTTTTATTCTTTATGTTTCTCCTCAGGTATATGAGAATTTTCTATAATTTTAGTTGATTTCGTAAATTTTCGTCATTACTTGCCACAGACTAAATTATATCAGTATGACCAAAAGTATGTACCTATGTACGAGTACCCTATAATTAATTTATTATTTAATTTAGGTCGAAAAAGCAGTCACGAGTATCTAATACTAGCAGTCCATTAGTAGAATTGCAACCTGTGAATTTCAATACTTCAACGACAGATGGGTAAGTGGATCATGTACTAAACAATAATACCATAAAATAGGCCGATCTATTTATTTTTTATATTATTTACTATTGACTATAAACTCTACAGCTGATAAAGAATGACTTGCAGAATGTGATGATAAATTATCTCAAAATAATATCAATGATGAGTGAGTATATTATAACGTCATTAGTTTGTCACATAATACACAAAACAGAACCAAGCTGAATTTATACAATCATAAACGTAATAATTATGGTAATTTATATTTGTTGTTACGACTGTATGTGTTCGAAATAAATAAAATAAACAAACACGACTTTGTTTTATATTTATAGATATAAAGTAATAAATTATTACTTAGCTTATTTAAAACTGACAAAAAAACACTTTACATTAATAGAAGTTGATCATAGTATAACAGCTGAAATATTTATACTGTGGCGTAGTGCTAACGTTACGAGAAATGGACAGCGCGCGGAGTGAGACGCGCGGGCGGCCCCCCACACCTCACCTCCTAAAATTGTAGTTCGCGCGAAAATGCCTCGCCTTAATTATGACACTATTTAGTTTATAGAAAGGGTGCAATTTCAAGCTATACGATTAATGTGTATGTTACAGTCACTTCCACGAACGCGCATAAAAGGAAAAAATCCAATGCATACCGAAGACAAGAATCAAAGGTGTCAGATAAAAACATCGTTTCTGAAGAAACAATAAGTTCAAAAGGGAAGGCAAAAGTCCGAACACTGTCGGGGCCCAAAGTTGTATCCAATGCTGATCAATCGAGAAAGAAGAGTTATTTAGCCAGAAATCTAAAAATTTCAGAAATAAATTTACGCGGCGATAATACAGGTGTTTATTTTTCCGTAGATTTTTGCACTTGATAGACTCACGCTTGACTATAACTCTGGACTTTGTCTTATCGTTTATTGATAGCATAAGTCACATCTCTGTAAATCACTGTAATATTATAATTCAAGTAAAGATTAAAACGAAGCTTAAGCAGCTAACTGTTGGACTTAAAAGTATGTTCGTAAAAGGTAAACATTTCTCATTGCTTATAAAATTGAGACTACAAATACATTATTCAACAGCATATAAAATCTGTCTGTTAGCCCCTGACTAATATGTCCAATAATTAGCGATTGTCCAGTACCAAGTTAAAATGTATACAATATTGGAGTTAGTAGATCTAAAATCGAGTGTGGCCACGAGTGGCTCAGCGGTTCCAGTGTCTGCTTTTCATCCAGACACACCCTAGCTCGAATCCGGCCTTACACCAATGACTTGTATTTTCAAGTTGTGTGAATTTGCACTCGCAACGTGTTTGAAGACCTCAATATTCAAGGACATGTGTCGTCCGTGGAAGGACCTCGGCGCCCACCGCAATGTATCTGCTCAAGAGGACGAAACGAAT
Organism: Macaria liturata; assembly: GCA_964023185.1. Taxonomy (NCBI): domain Eukaryota; kingdom Metazoa; phylum Arthropoda; class Insecta; order Lepidoptera; family Geometridae; genus Macaria; species Macaria liturata. The sequence goes on along the minus strand of OZ026824.1, from coordinate 1,174,115 downwards.
TAATTCTGCGGGGGAGTCACGACCCGCAGTTATGATCAAATACGACTCAAGGGTGTGTTATAGAGAGAGAGAGATATCTATAATCAAGAGCTAACTATATGCTATAGCTATACCTATATAATATGGTTGTAAATATAGTCTTTACCTATGAAATTGCCGTTTTTTTCTTACATTTTAATCTGTTTGTAACTTTTACATACGTATAGCTATATTTTTTCCAAATACAATTTTTATTGTATCAATTGTTGAATTATGTACCTTTTAGATAAAAAAAAAATTATTACTAGTGCATATTACTTATAGGGAAGTCATTGAAAACACCTCATTCAATGTGTCGTCGGTTTCACTACTTTAACTAGGTATATTTTTATTATATACTCTGTTTTTGAGAAATTGATATACGCAGTGCATAGCTTTTTTTCTATCTAACTGTAGTTATCAATTGCATCTAAATCTGTTCAGACATATCCATACAAACATTTTTAATGTTTGTATCATTTTTCATCATCATTTTTCATCATCAATCATTTTTCTCAATTTCATCATACAAATCGGCAATTTCATAGGTAAAGACCTATAGTAATGCAGTTACTTTTGAGATAAATAGATTGTTGTTTCTAAGCACTGTTCATTTTTGCGATAAGAATAAATAGTATTAATATTGTTGAATATATAGTTATAGTTGTGTCATTATGAGCATTATTCCCTTAACTTAAGCGGAACTCCTCATCAATATTATATTTAAACAAGTTAGGTGCTATACGAGCAAACCGAGTGTGATTCCATTTTCCGAAAATTTTAACGAATATGCCTTAGTGCATAATGCCATATACAACGTATAAAATACAGGAGTAAGTGTAAAAACATATTTTTATCTCAAAATAACACGAGTAACACCGCGGGGCATCGCTAGTTACCAAATAAAAACAAGTAATTTTTTAAGTAGTTATTGTAACCTCATATGTTTAAGTGTAGAATTTTAATAGGTTTTGCTAAACATTTATTTGATTTCCGATAAAATAAAATAAAATATTTCAATGTACCTGCTTCCATTGCAGTCATTTAATTACGTTTAAAAAATAAAAAGCTGGTGGAAAATGTTGATTGCGGGAAAAACATTTTGTGGAGTTTTTATCGTATTTATAGTGATTTTATCCTTGTGTAAGTACTATTATTTATATTGTATATTGTCGGATGTTCATGTGTCTTACGTGGAAGGACCTGGGCGCCCACCTCGATGTATCTGCCCAAGAGAACTCCCCTAATGAATTCATTCTGCGGGGGAGACACGACCCTCAGTCATGAGGAAATACGACTCAAAGATGGAGATTATCAAATATTAGGTAATATGAGAGTGGCTCTGGTGTTTTGAGATTTCATACCGCGACAACAGTCAAATCTGTCTTGGTTTATTGCCGTGTCTCGAAAGGCACATTTCAATTGTAGACAGGTTTTCTTTTATAATTTGTCGCTTAACTGAAGGCTCGAGCGCGATTTAGTCACTTTAAAATAATTGCTTTCGTGTACCAATACCAACCCTACCAATCAATGCGAACAATCAAAGTAGCCTAGCCAATCAAATTTGCCACACTGATAAAAAAAAAACAAGAGACATCAAAATAAAAAAAAAACCTTTATTTTTCTCATACGAAACAACACCCTAACCACAACTTGTATGTTAACTTAACTTAATATATTATATAACACTTATTGAGTTTATAGTAAAGTTGTAATTTCATTATCTTATAATAATAATTCAAAGCTTCTATCTCTAAATATATAAAACTCAAAGGTGACTGACTGACTGACTTATAGTGATCTATCAATGCTCAGCCCAAACCAATGGACGCATCGGGCTGATATTTGGCATGTAGGTAGATGTAAATATGACGTAGGCATCTGCTAAGAAAGGATTTATGGAAATGTCACTTTTAAAGCAGTGAAATAGGAGATGCAAGTTTTACTTCTTAATGCGAGCGAAGCGGCGAGCAAACACTAGATTTAACATAAGCATTGTAATTAAACAAATAACTATATATGTATTACAGTCACGTCTACAAACGCACATAAAAGGAAAAACTCGCACGATGCGTACCACAGAAGACATGAATCAAAGGTGCCAGCTAGAAACATAATTTCCGAAGAAACAGTAAGTTCTAAAGAGAAGGTAAAAGACCGAACGCTGTCGGGGCTCAAAGTTGTATTCAACGCTGATGCACCGAGCAAGAGGAGGCAATATAAATATGTCCCCAGAATTTATAAACTGTAAGAAATAAAATAATACGGAAATGGTTAAAGTGTTTCTTTTTCTATAGATTTTTTTACACTTGATAGGCTCATGATCGACTACAATATGTCTGATGTTAAGCAACGTTGTAATCTACGATCTAGCACGGATCTAGCCTAGAAACAATTCTGGTTATGCTGATACTGAAGTGGGGTATGCTTGGACACATACATATATGTACGTACATGTATTGATAGATATAATCTCAAATGTACAACAAAATAAAACATTTATTGTGTGGTGGCCTTATCGCTTTATAGCCGGTTTCTTTCAGTCCTTGTACTTGAAGGTGTTTTCGAAATTTGCTGCCCAACAGCACTCCTCAAAGGAAGTAATGCGGGGAAACCACGACCCTCATATAGAGGATAGTTAGTGCCATTGGTTGAATATGCTACATGACCAATTTTCCATTGTGTGGTATGAATACATACTTTTGACTTTAAAATAACTAAAGCACAAAATCCCAGTCCAGACAGAGCCTCAAATCGTCAATTTGGCTCCGTCATAACACTCTTGCTTTACGATCGAATATGGGCCACAGATCGTAAACTCAAAACTTTCGTCTCCATTTCAAAACCTCAGCGTCTAAATACGCCGTCGGAACAGTTACCTTCATCCTCCTGCCCTTTACGAGAAACCTTAACCAACATAACAAACCATAATTTGTACCAAAATGAACTTTACACTTCACGACTTTAGGTCGGAGCGAACCGCAAAAAAATCGAAGCGAAATTGTAACTGGTTTTATAAGCGCTGTCCCACTACCGAACTACGCAAAGCTGCGTATTATATGTATATTGCAGCTTACTAACGATACGCTAGCTTTGTTTGGGATTTAAATAATTTATTGAAGCTTAGAGACCGACCAGTACAAGATAATCTCAATTTGAAACAATCTGTTTGATGGGAGAGGTCTTGTGAAGATGGGCGGTGTGACGAAACAATAACGGATTGAATTGAGTAAGATGATTAACAGTAGTTTTGTCCTTTTTATTTGATTTCTATTGGCATTGACTATAAACTCTGTCTTCAAGTTCAAGGAACATTGACTAGTAAATTAACACCTACTTAATAAAAAAAAACACTTCAAGTAAAAGTCTGACTAAAACTACTCCTTTGTTAAATGTATAACTTTGTTTCCTATATTTATGCGTATAAAGATATTTATGGACTTATAAAGCAATGACAAATTGAGCTCCTAAAACGACGGTGTCGTAAACTTTATGACTTCAAAATGTCATTAACTTCTGAACCGTAGAAAATTACTAAATTTCCTTGTTAGCAACGTAATGAGATATACGCGCAGTATAATGTATTTTTGGATAGACACTAAAATAAAATTACTTACGATGTACTAAGCCTATCAATATCTTCGTCTTTTAACATAGTAAGCAAAGTACAGTGGTATTTAAACTTTCTTCGTATTGCAACATCAATATAATATTAGGTACTACTCGTACTTGTACATACACATAAGAATAAATAATGCTTTCAACCTACGTATTTTCTTTTATTTACCTCTATTTAATGAGTTTTCTTTCATATTGTTAAAACTATAAATGATTTAGAAGAAAAAACATGTCAATCAAAGCAATTGTTTATTGACATAAAAAGATTACTTCAAAGTTTCGATCTACTTCTACCAAAGAAAGCCTTCAAAGTTTCGATCTACTTCTACCAAAGAAAGCTTCCAAGAAAGCTCCAGCAAGCGAGTAAAACTTAAAGCTGCAGGTTCGAGCTGTGGAGTGGCCGGGCGGGAATAGAACCGAAACCTCTGCGCCGCGGTCACGACTCTCATGCAATAAACCATCGCTGCCTCTCGGCCACTGCCGTGTGCTAATAAAAACCGGTCTCGGAGATATTTAGCGGTTACGATTTTATTGTATTTTTGGATTAATACTTTTGTGACAAATCATTTCTAGTAGGTAGGTACGAATTTATAGAATTCAAAGAAAATAATGAGATTTATAACTGCTTAGTAACAAAAAAATTAGGTCACTTTTCTAGTTTGATCAGATATTAATTATCAGTTCTTAAGTTCTCTGTCTTTTTTGTTATACTTAAAGTAGCAAAAAATTTTTTCCCCCTACTCCTTAAGGAACGCCAAATTTAGGTACATATATTTTTTTTAAATTACAAAAAGCTTTCTTAATTGTTTAGGGCATACTCAATAATAACATATAGGTATCATATTGTTTTTATTTTTTGCTATAAAATATATCACAGCAGTACTTCATTAATCGTGTCGTCGGATATAAAATGTCTCACCCGATCACTACTGAGCTACGCAAAACGTGTTTCTAATACGTTCCGAGTTGAATTTATGCGCCTCGCTTTTTGTTTCTGGTTATTTGATACAAATGACGAATAAATCTCGGTGGAGATTGCAATCGAACGGATATTCAGATGCAGTTCTAAGCCCTTAGCATGCTCTTCAAAGCAATACTCTGTCTGAATCTCCGGGCATTTTGTTGTTTTACTGCATGGGATTTTGTATGTGAAATGACAAAGAGGATGATATAGTTTAAAAAATCGCTTTCGTTTTTCAGTATGTTTGACTCACAAAGTTGCATTTAAGTAAATTAATTTCAGATGGACCTTACCTTTGCCTTTTTTGTACCTTTGGCTTTTGCTCTAAACTGAACTGGGCTGGGCCCTGATTCCGTAAGGCACTGGCTTGTCTTGCCACAAACGCGTGACGTCATACGACATCTTAACTTTTTTCGTAAAACGACACGGTAAGACACGGTTAAATGGAATTCTTTATGCCATACGATAGGTTGTCTATGCCTAGTTATCAATTACACGTGTTCGTTCAAAAATCTTCTTTCCGGTTTTTTCGACAAATTGCGGTTTTTGATGTGAGCGTTTATTTATTTATTAAAAGTTAATTAGGTAGAAAAAACCATAAAATAACTTATACTATATATATACTACTATACACAATTTCTTGATTGATTACAAAAATTCTAATAAAAAGCTACAAAATCACTATTGATTACTAAAATAAAATCTCTGAACTATGGTTTTTTAACGAACAATTTACTCGTCTTGTCAGTGTCAATTTTAGAATTTGTTTTGTAAATATCTGTATATAGTAGTAATGTGTTAAGTTAATTTCTTAGGTTGTATATATGTAAAGCTTTCCCCGTTTTTACTTGAGAACTGGCACAACACAAAGCTATGGCCAAACAAAAAAAAAAAAAAAAAACTGTAAATATTTTTCCTGCATTTATTTTTGCGTGAGTGTTTTGCAGAATGGAAAGTATTTTACGCAGAAGGATAATTCGACTGGCGAAGCAATAGCCGCTCCCTCTCGTGAGGTTGCGTGCGCCGGTTGTGGTGCTGTTGCTCCCGAATGGGAGGTCGACGCGACTGCATCACCTTCAGGAACCACTGCCTGTCGTCCCGGTGCTGTAGAAAAGCGCTGCCCCGGCAGGCACTTCGTCACCAACATCACCACGTCGAGCAACGCCGACCGTCACTGGAACGCCGCCGGACAGAGCGACTCGACGTGACTTCCCCGGGGTCAGCGTGCCCTGGAGCCTAGTCCCTCAATAGAGAGCAATCTCGATGAGGCCCTACCAGCTCCACCTTGGGGACTGGCAGACGACCCAGTGATGATGCTGGCGTATGGAATAAATGAATTTGTAAAAATAGGCATACTATTGAATCTCCCATGAGATTTGTTTGTAGGTTAGTGATGAGTGTAGAATAAAAATGTATTTAAGCAACAATAATATACTATTTTAGTCCCTTCAGTGCCTTGGTTAAGATAATTAGTGTTAATAGGGCTCAAATTCCCTCCAGTACATACAAGAATTGTATAAATATAATTTGATAGACACAAATACAAGACAAAGTAATCAAAGAGCTTTGAAGCCAATAGTACCCATAGTCCCACAACCACTAAAGACAAACTGATAATAAAATAGCCCAGCCCCGTTCAAGGGCCACCCGCCCTTGCAGGGATTGGCCGAGAACTGAAGCCATATCGCTATGGTATTTCATGTAATCTGCCAAATATCCCAGCTGGGCCGGAGCCGCCTTTTGACGGCTGACTGGGCTGGGCTTACAACGGCTAGGTGATGGGTCCAAATTGAATGATCATACATTTAACGACACCATTCACAATGATCACTAATCACTTTCTTATACCACATATAAGATTAAAAAATGTCATATTATGTTGAAAATGATGTTAAACTAACAATTGAAGTAGGATAGGATACTTACTTATTTTATTAATTATCCATACACCAACCAAGCAGAAGATCGGGAAGGATGGCGTATGCTCCACAGACAAGGGCCTTGCCCTTAAATTTGTGATGATGATGTTCCAACAAGTCATGACTAATCCTGTATGAGGCATGAATATTCAAAATCTAATTTCAATAATACCCAATCCTCCGTTGAACTTGTAACTTCAAGTTCAATCACCATATTTGGCAGACTTCTCTGTAATCGTATAAAAATCAGCCCGCCTCCGCTGTCCCAAACTAAGCCTTCTTAGAACACTCAATCAGCCGTATAAGGCAGTTATGGTCAATAACTAAGTTAATTAACAAGTTCCCGTTAAATCTGTATTATTGGGTGATCAGAACACCGATTAGTCGCATGATTTTTGACGCTTTGATTCGTAAAATAGGCCTGCGCGATTGTGGCGGAACGTAAAACGTGATGGAGTTGATGTTACTTTTGTTTATTATCTCGTTTTACTTACAGTTGCTAGAGAGAAACAAGTGATAAAAACAATAATAAAACAGCAATACTGTGTATCTTTTTGTAGGCGTTCTGTTCTGATATTTCTGTTAAAAAAAGAGAGGCATGGGAAACTTTGATTTATTAATTATCGCCAGTTAGTGGGTGCAGCTTGCTGCTTAGAACTTGATTTAGTGGTATTGAGTAATGTTATCGATAGGAAGTGATTTTACTTCATGTAAAAGCAAATTTTGACGATAGTTTTAAATTTATAGCGACAATTTTGTACAGCCTGTATAATATCAAGCAGCGTTGTCGTCTTAAGTGTGTGTAGGGTCAAGTAAATTAGTATTAAATACCTATTGACTTTTGATTGAAAGACACCCATGTGACAGGTAAGGGAATACCCCCTTAAGTAAGTTCATATGAAAGTGGCCAACTCTAGTGTCAGAGTTTTCAATCCACCTTAGGGGCTTTTGACATGACTTTAACAATTATCCTTCAAGGAGAAGAACTCTTTATTTGAAGATACCCAGGTGACAAGTAAGGCAACACTTCCACAATTATTGCAATTAACAGGCTATTAGAACTAAGTATATAATAAGACTAATAATTCCGTGCTACAAAAGCATAAACATTAAATCAAAACATGTCAGCTTCAAATTCAAAATTCTTTATCAAAAATGACATATTTTTTGATAAAGAATTTTGAGGACTGGTTCAAATACGAAGTTATGGCCAAAGGAGGAAAAAAAAAGTTTTTTTTTAGTCAAGTCACAGAACATATTATACTATGGTCTAGTTAACTTGACCAAACCCAAACGCTTGGTCTCGCCATAATTTATTTCCATTTGTTTTGCCTAGTGCTTCGATACGCTTATTAGCTGCGTATCAGCAGGCCGGTTGTACCTAGTGTAGTGAGTGACGCACTGATACTATCTGCCTTTCACTCACTTGGGATACAGGCTTGGGACCTGTTACGACATGTATGTATGTACATTGTACATATGTGGTGATGGGTGATGACAAATAACACCATTTTAAAAGTGAATTTGTTGGTGTAATGAGGATGTTTTTCCTTCATGCCAAAACGGAGCAGATCTGAGGGTTTTTTTATTAACCTTGAACTGGTTTGCGCTTGGCCATAGTTTACCTGATATTTTATAGTTTGGCCATAGTTTATAGATGTTTTCTGTTACCATAGAAACATGAAAGTGAAACACCTCAAAGCAATGAGCTAGTAGTATCGACATCTAACAGTCAGTACTGGTGGTACCTTTTTTGGTGACTTAGCAATTCTATCTACATTTAACTCACTCTGGGTTTTGACCTTACGACATGTATCTCCATATTATGATGAGATGATTACTAAAATTACCTACTGATGATTGTCACCCCTTTTTATGGTTTGCACCAAATATTGATGAATGATGGTTGGAACAATATTATCATTAGTCAGATGAATCTAGTTTTTTCTAAATAGTATTATTCTTAGGAGAGATGTGAAATCAAATATCGAGAGTTGTCAAATCACTCAGGCAGGAGCTTCTAAATTGGCCTAGCATATACGCTATGATCAACAGTAGTGATATTTTTTATTTTATCATCCAATCTATGACAGCGCTTAGATGTGTGTGCTAATTTTTGAACCAGCATCATCTATTGAAGCAGCATCGGATTGCAGAAAATTTTGCTAATTGACCTCCAAACTTCTATATGAAGATGGCACCCGATGATGATGATGATAATATAAATAATAGGTCACCCATCCAAAGGCTAATCAAATCAGTGGTTGTTACATAAATTTGATAACGAAACACTACGTTTATCATTCGATGCATCCCTAAACGTGACAATCATGAAAAATATTAATGACTTTATTAATATTATAATTTATTAGATGATGAATCATAAAGCATTTCCACTAGATCGCATTCAAACGGGTTTAGTTTTTTAACGTTTTGCTTCGGCAGTAAATCGACGATAGAAACTGTGACTCATGCACGATAAAGATGCGTTGTAGTGTTTATGTGTCGACATGGAGGTTTGTGGAACTGGAAGAGCCTCTATATGATTATTAAATTATAAAACGAGTAAGTCGCGAGTGTTATGGTATCAGTAAGCATCTTTTGGTTCTGTGAATTCGTTAACAAACAAACCTAATCTCTTAAATTTAAAAAGATTACTCCCAATTACAAACGCCACTACAAACAATGTTTCAAATATAGTGGGATTTTCATTAATCCCGAAACATTACTTTTTTGTATATTTAGTCTGTGATTGCTATTTACGAGAAATATTATCAGTTTGTACAAAACATTATAAGAATCAAAATAATACCAACACCTCAAAAAGTTTTTAACAACCAGAGTGACCGTTACCACTGATGTTTCGCTATCCCAAACAGTTTTACATTCTGCTGTAATAAAGCATCAATAAAACTTTATATTTAAGCAAAATGTTTCTATGATCATATTATTTATTTATTTATCGTATGGCATTTTTTATAAATATCTACTTCATAAATTTATTGTTTTTAAAATACGCAATCGCATTTGCAGTTAAGGTTTTAAAATCCTCCATTTGTCCGTCATATGATATATAAGTAATCAACGTTTATCATTCTTGTTTGGAAATTTATGCTTGCGCAGTCTTCTTCTTCTTATAGAATGAGAGTGGCCAACTCTAGTGTCGAGAGTTTATCACCCTAAGGCTTCTGACATGGCTTTACGACTGCCGAACTTGACAAACATCCACGCAGTAATACGAGGTATGCTAAAATTCTAGTAGAGGACTCTTCCAGTACTTTAACCTCTTCCCATGCAATAGTTATACGTGTTACGTTACCGTATGAGTCATTTTTGTTGTTAGCCAGTTTTTATGACACTCGCAGGAGTTGTTATTGGGTTATCGTTATTCTATCGGAGCTGGCGCGTGTGGACTTTGAATCTTGTGGCTTGTGTTGTGTGGCTTCAAGTGTCAGGTTAGATTGGATGTTATTTTCTAATTATTATATATTTCTTTACTAGTAGTTGGTATCCTTAATTTCTAACTAACACTATCTACTAGCATATGCTACTTTAATCATTCATTATAAAAATATGTATGTTACTATAGTTTCGGAGAAATCCGTAGTTATTTTTATGGATTATGTGTCGGACAATAAAGAAATGTAAGTATTATTTATTATTATAACTTAAAAAAAATATTATTATAACTTTCTATTTCTTGTTTTTTAACAGCGTATAACTAGCACAGCAAAATGTTTGTAACGGAATTGACATAATAAAGAGACATATACAAATCAATGAAACTGTCGGGGTGATTAATTACTTAGGTAACTAATATTGTGTCCCTACAAGACGTTACTTATTGCTTATGTGGATGAAGAGATAGTATAATGTTAAATCATGAACATATTAATATAATCGTGTTCTTCTGTTAAATCTGTCACAATAAATGTTTTCTTTCTTTCTTAATCCCTTTATGATTGTAGATTTGGAAAAATAATAGTAGGTACTAAATTTGACATAGAAAGTTTTTTTCGATACATATAATTAGATACTTACTATGGTAGTTATAGAACTATAGAAGTACACTGTCATTTAACTAAATAACAAGTTGAACTACTAGTACCATAATCAGGTTGGTAAAGTGTAAAGAAAACCAATAGGTTTTCTTTACACTTTACTTTATACTTATTTCTTCTTTATACTTAGTGTAAAGAAAACCTATTATCAAGCTGTTACCATAATAAACGGCTTCAACATTAAAAAGCAGCATTATCTCCAAACCAAATTATCCAAACTAGTTGAGGACATTTTTTTACACGAAATCCACCCCAAAAATAACACAATAGACTCAACCGAGCATTAATTTTATTCTTCGAGTTGATTCGACGTCAAAATTCGAAATGATTTTTAAGATTCATTCACTCAGAAATGTCCGTAAACAGTGCCCTATTTTTTGCTGCTATTCTATTTTGTCGTGTTTTTGATCGTAGAGCTATAAACCAAGATACAAAAGAGAATACCATCGCCTTTAATATTAGTGCAATAAAGTTCAAATTTCTTTAACTTTAAATATAAAATATTGGTTTTATGTAAGAATTTTAAGGAGCAGTTGGAGTGATTTTATTTTGTCTCTGCGTTCTGAGATTATTATCCCTTAGTTGTGTGAGACGTGCAGGCATTACTAATGTGGCGTTCAAATCTAGTTTTGTTTACAAGTGGGGTAGAAAATTTCTCATAATATGTCAAAGGTTAAAAGAAACTAAGCATTTGATTACTAGGTCACCTAAAGCGACACCCGCATATACTTCTGTAGTAGTATGTTAGAAAGTTGAAAATACAATGATTTATTGAACAAATGGAACATACCAAACCAACCCAAATTTATATCGCAATGGGTTGCACTCTCTGGATAATAGGATAAATAAAATTAGAGGTAAATATGATGCAGTTATAAACTAAACACCTTAACCAATAAACAACAACAAAATTGTGTAAGCAATTTTTTCTTCAGAATTCGCAGAGCTCAACAAATAGTAGGTAGAATAGTAAATAAGTCCATAATTTGCTGAAATTCCGAAACTAGTGCAAAAACTGTGTGCGCGGCAATTATTCAAGTTTGCGTTCAGCTGTGGTTGGTCACATAACACACTTCCTATACTTTACAACTCATTGCCAATGACTAAGTAATACTGTAGATGAGAGACTGACATTTTATTTAAACAGTATATTTCAGGAGTCTCGTTTAAGAGCCAGTTCCTTTCCAATACATGTACGAGTATGCTCCAGTTTGGGCCGTTTAATTTTTTTATCATGTGTGGATATCGCTCTGGTATCCAGATGTTTCAATACTTATCTGATTATCCAGCGTAAAAAGGTCACCTGATGTCATTGAAATGAAACTGGCTCTCAAATCAAGCTGCCGGACCATAACCTTCCAAACAAAATTCATAAACCATATCTCCATCTTTCCTAATCAAGCCTAATTGTGACAAACATAAAAATACACAGCTCCGTAACACCCAAAAACAGAAGTGACAAAAATGAATACCTACAAAACAAATTGTTCCTATTAACTTTTGTAACAGGCGTACGTCATCTGTCCCTCTCATTTGCCACCGACCATAAAAGAGGAGCATACCATAGACCACAGAATACAAGCAGTTAGTGCGCAGTAGGTACACATCACGACGAAAATGAGTTCCGTACCCTCCAATATCACGCCAAGACCGTCGTTAAAGAGCTCTTAAATTAAAAACTGCATTATGTCGTGTCTGTTTAATTTATTTTATTAGTCTTTGGCCAACCCCTTGCTCGTAAATAACAATGCGATTTGCATAAGAAACGGCGGCAGTCACACACTTTGTACTGAATAAATTAAATATATTAAGCTTTTGACTCTTTTTTTGCAGTCATCTGTGTTGCTACTTTTGTTGGATTCCGTAATAAACTCGGGAATGAGTTACGTCTTCATCTTGTTTTGGTGGTTTATTTCGTTTAGTGACTTCTGTTGCGGAGGTTGGGGATGTTTTTTTTCTGTGTATACTTATATGAAATCTGCGTAGGAATGTTTGTCATTTTTAAAGGGTAGATAGGTGTATTGAATAATATCTGCATATTTTATATAGGTACGATCAAAATTGTTGACATAGATTCATGTTATTTGTAGGATCTGGCTGTTTGACGTAATACATCAGTTTTTAAGTAATGTGACATTATTTAAAGTTGCAGTAAGCCGGAGTCTAAACCAATGTGAATTTATTTTAGATTCTATCATTCGACCATACATTCTTTCTGCATCTTTGAATAAAATCATATACATACCTAGCTGTCCAAGATGGAACCTGTACTACATCCATCTGGATCTAAACGATGGCAGGTGCCTGACCGTCCACATCGTCCTCCCGTCCAGGCAAAGGGGTTACAATGGAATAAACCCGCAAACATTCTGGACATTATTGTTTTATCTTGATTTGCTCTTTGATTGCGTATTGAAGATTGACAAGAAGATGAAGATAACGTCCACAATTTTAAATAATTCCAAATTTCACTTTGATCATCATTGTGACTTTTACATATTGTGTATACCAACCAACTTAGCTCCAGTATAATTAGATATGATAACAGATAAACAAAGATTATACCATTACTAGGGCATGCCGGAACAAAATGTATGTCACTCCATTAAATGCCAGGAATAATGAAGCGTCCGTAGCTCAGCTGGCAGAGGTAATGGCATGCGATTACCAATGTTAAGAAATTGTCGGCACGGTCAGTCCTTGGGTGGGTGACCAAAAAGTGGCATTCCATTTTGGCCGCTTCCTTGGGTCGGATGACACGGTAAATTGTAGGTCCCGGCTGTTTGTCATAGTAGGTACGGCAGTCGTTAAGCCATGTCCATGATATCAGAGTTGGCCACTCTCATTCGATAAGAAGAAGAAGAAGAAAAAGAAAAAAGAAGGTAGGAATTACTAAAAATCATGAAGATCCGTTACATTTTCTCAATTCTCAACTCATCTTCGAATTTATACAATTGTATGATGTGCTGAATAAATGGGTATTTGAACTTGAATGATGTGCTGAGAAAAGCATCATAGTAACCCCATCGTTCTATTATAAGCAAGGCAATTAGGATAATTGGCTTCGATTTAGAGCAAGCTCTGAACTAGTTGCTGTGTCGAAAGAAAATAAATAGGGCTTAATGAATGGGACGCGTCCTTTGAGAGATTTAATTTTATCATGTTGTACCTACTACAGTCAGACGAGGAGTGGGTTGGCTGACAAACAGATAAAAATAAGTTATGGGTGTGACAAAGTCTGGTGTGGAGAGTTTTTAAACCGCAAAAGCGCTGCTGCTTAGCTATTGAAATAACCAAAAAAATCACAGCATACTGAGCCACAGGCAATTAAATAGTCAACGATATATGTAGTTAAATCGCGGGTCCTCTGAATCTACACAAGATTGGTGCAGATCTAAAATAAACAATGAGTTGTATTCGAATGCATTCTTATTTTGCTGTAAAACAGTTTAAGTAAATTGTTAAACAACAACGCTTTAAACTGGATAAATTAAACTATAAAATATTCTAGAACACCATAAATAAAGACCCTAATTTCCATACTCGCTGTAGGTAACACTATCAGCTATTTATTTTATCTTGATCTTTCACAATCAAATTAATTACAAAGTCAGATTATCTTAAAAAGCGTTTCAGCAAATTTCCAATTTAATATTATTGTGCTATATTTTACTAGAATATAAGACCTCTTTTAAAAGTAGTACGGCTCAATTTGGCGCGTTAATTTTTGACAGATGTTTTCGATGTTGCCACGTTCGAAAAATTTCACTTTCAATAAATAAAAGCTCGCGTGACCGATGCAGATGGTAGGTTTATCTTTGAAGACTTTAAAAAAGAAAGCCTATATTGTGTTTAAATAGTGCAAAATAGTTTTTATAAGGTCACTGTTAATTATATTATGTATCACGCTTGTTTATCGATGTATGGCCCGTTTAATTCGAGAATGTCTGCGTTTGACATTCGATGGGTTTGCCATGATTATTAAATGGTTTATGGTGAAGGCAACCTTTCAATTTGGCTTGGTTATTGCGGCCGTATTGTTGATTATATCGACATTATTCACTTTGGTAATAGCTTTGTGGACATTAATCTGTTGGAATTGAAATTAGAGACAACGTTGATGTGATGTTTTGAATAATGGTATTTATTAATATGGGTAGGTTTAATTTAATATTATAACTTACGTGTATGGTAAATAATTGTTGAAGAGTGTGTTGTTATTGTTCCTCTTATCATGTACCTCTGATATCAAATAGGTATTTTATAATCTATATATTTATAATAATATTATAAAGCTGAAGAGTTTGTTTGTTTGTTTGTTTGTTTGAACGCGCTAATATCAGGAACTACTGGTGCGAATTGAATATTTCTTTTTGTGTTGAATAGACCATTTATCGAGGAAGCCTTTAGGCTATATTTGAAGGCTTCCGTTGCGTGCACGGCGAAAACGGTTCAAGATTAAAAAAAAAATGTATCAAAGAACTGATGCCCAAAATAACTTATTCCACGCGGACGAAGTCGCAGGTACAGCTAGTGTCAAATAAGTGCCTGTAAATAAGAAATGATGAAGAAAGAATTCAGACTTACCAACAAAAAATATACAATTAAATTCATAGGTGGGTATATGTTTTTGCTGACTATTTTCACTTGGATACAACCTAGCAAAATTGCTCCAAAACTATGGTTCTGAACTCTGTACCTACCTCAATTTGTTAATAGCGTGCGATCTGATCGAATTTGGCCTTATTCTTCTGTTCGCACATAACTTCAGGTTTCAATTGGTTTGGTATTGCTCTGCAGATGTAACAAAACTCAGGATACGTACTTGAATGAAACAAGTGGTATTCAGTATTATTGTATAAAATTTTGTGGAATCCTCAAATTATGGCCTATATTAAAATCGTCATTTTTGAGGACAATACAATCCAAAGACACCCGTGGATGGACATGGGAGCCCACTACGATTAATCTACCCAAGATAATTAATTTTTTGGAAGAGTCTTTACATGACTCCCCGTAATGAGGAATAAGGATTTAATGAATGTATTTGTTGGTTTGTTTGACTTTTTAGATTATACATCCAATCATTGACTGACAGCTTCGTTACTTTTGCAATCGCAAACGGTTATCGCTGTGAGCAGAACCACAGAAAATGCAATAATTACAATTTTATTTATATTTCTTATCCTTGAATTGAGGCCCACGGTGTGTGCCTCCTCAAAAAAACAACTTGAAAACAGGTTTCCATTTTTGACTCGACTATGGCCAAATAGCTAAAGATATCCTGTGCTTCCAGAAAGATATAGGTGCGACTCCTACTGGTCATGTCTGTTTCCGCTAATTTATCAAATAAGTTTATGAATCAGAACCGCCCAAAGCTGCCCAAAGATACACTAGATACGTATACTAATACTAGTGTGTTATAATGTCAATGAAGAGTCCAGTCACATCTCCAATATCTCCAATTAGAGCCGTCAGTTTGGTGGATCGAGCGGTATAGATCAAGTCTAGTGTAAAACCAGGAATCTGTATGTACTGTGTTAAACCACAGAAACCCCGTTAAAGCTGCTTTTGTGGCACAAATGTAAGACTTCGCGATTTGAAAACTAAGTTGGTGATCATTTTAGGCATAAATGGTACGTTAGGTTTTTAAATTATCATCATCATCTTCAGCACTTGGCGACCCACTGCTGGGTTTAGGCCTCCTAAGTGGTTTTACTATAGTTAAATTGGCATCTTATTAACTATTCAATTTATCCAAATAACTCTGGGTTTATGTTGAAATACGAAATTTCTATGTTTTACCTACCTACATTACATTCTTTTTTAATAGGTAATCCATTTACATAGTTATGTAAAACAACGAGTTTTTGAACTTTAGTGCATAAATGGTTTTGTGCGAAAAAAACGAAAGCTATTTTTACTAAAAAAATATTATTATGTTTGATTGAGTCGGTCTTAAGGGTTTCCTTAAAATTTTCCTAGACAGTTTAATTAGGTTGTAATTGGTCAAATAGTTAAAACATATTAAGTATCTAATGATAATTTGCACAATATCGACGCAGGTGGCACATACAAAGGGAGGCCTATACCCAGCAGTGGAATCCCAAGGGCTGTGGATGATGATGATTATTATTATAATTTGCTATTCTTCTTTGGTTTGTCAAACACTCAGTATGATGGTTGACATGATTGTGTATGACAGGACAGTCTGACTGTACCCCGCACCTCCCATATCCTGCACGGGTCCCAAAGAGCAACAGAGCGAGTACATGTCGGCCCGCGGCGCTGACTGTACACCTGCATTGGATTTGTAATATAGCGCTGTAATTGTAACTACGAACATTACCCGTACATATTTTTATAAATATATATATATGTATGATATGGGTTAATAAAGTACGCAACAGTTTAGTACCCATACCTTGCAAATAATGCAAAACTTGTAAATGTTTTAAAAGGCATTAATCATAATCTTATAAAATAAGATAAAACGAATATTGATAACCTCTTCTAAAATCATGTTGTTATGTAATCTTCACAACGTAAGCGTCGGATTTTTAATTAAAAACGGGTTACTCCTCCACAAAACAACATACTTTATCCGCTTCCTTTCTTGGACTTAAATCTGGCTGAATTTTTCTTACATATCTCCAGATGATTGTCCTTCATAATCGAATTTCACTCGATACTTTCAAAACATACTAGAAGCTTTGTATAACATAGGCATGTATAGGTACATGCGAGTATTAGGTAATAAGTAAGCATGAAGTACTTACTCGTAACTATGTAAGTTTCGTGCAGTTTTCACTTTTCGCACATACCGTAAATATGTTCGGAAATGAAATTAAAGTACCACACGCTGGTCTCGTATTGAATTACAGAGGTAGAACGTTGTTATGCTTGTTTGAAGTAGGGTTGCCATGAAAATATAGTTATAGGTACATAGAAATAATATTATAGTCGAGATTTTATGACATTGTATTAGGTAGGTATATATCATATTTTGCTGTTTAAATGTAGTGTACTGCTTAACTATGTACGACAACAAAAAATAAATATGAAGTTTATAACAACCATGTCATGGAGTTAATCAAAAGTTATGGTCTTGTATATATGCAGGGTCTAATCTATTCTTTACAATTTAATAAACATACACTGTATATAACTAGTGCATTAATTATATTTTTGGACTGTTCAAAATTGATAATATTACCTACATTCCTTGCTTTCATTGATTGATACACACAAAGTTATATTTTATTTTGACAACAGAACTGTCATCGTACAGAGATAGCACCTGTCAAAGTGAAATGTACGACGAAGAAAGAATAACAGAGGCAACCCTCAGCAGTATTACCAAATAAGGTGGACCTATCATTGGTGGTTACTATGAAAGCTGGCGTTATTTCACCGCGCCGTGCCTTACGAGAATCAAACCATATTTGTAAAAGATTACATTAAACGCAACAATGTTGTTTGGATTAATGTTAGACCTATATGATTATATTATCATTCTGTATGCACAATTTATTTGTTGTATAAGGTTAACATGACACAGGCTTTTCATTTTACGACTTTTTATCCCGCGGGCGACGCCGAGGGCATCGATTAGTTTTGTGGAAAAAACAGGTTTTAATATAGTTGTATTTGTTGAATTTCTTTAGACAAAGTATGTCACTTCAATGCAAATTTTCATAATATTTTATAAGTACTGAATTATTACGAACTCGCATAAAACTAAACAAAATTACTTTCAATGTAAGATCAAACAAAAAAACTGGTCAAATCAAATCAATATTCTTTATTGTACACCAAATACAAAAATCACAATTATAAGGAAACTTAATGTATACGATTCGGACAGAAGACCGCCTTATCACTAAGAGTAATATCTTGTAGGTAACCTAGCTTTGATAACAAGAGATAGGTACATAACATAAACTCATCGTAATAAAGAAATGAACAACAAACTTGATTTCAATTTGATGGCAAATGCGTAATTCAAACTTGAAACATCTAAAAATAGGCTCACTTAACTGCAAAAACTAGTCTTAAAATAAGATTCAATAAAACAAGAATTCTACCTTAATAAATATAAAATCACACACTTTACCTGGGTAATGGGCCGTAAATGAAATAAAAAATACTCTCATCGAACGATCACTCAACGAATCTATAAAATCAATGTCCAATAAAAAAGTAGACATAATTTGTTCCATAATACCACATAAATCTTTTTGACGAAGTTCAATACCTTTTATGGTAACTATTTTGCTATTGAAAGTAGCTGAAACTGTTCCATTTTGAACCTTATTATATAGAAAATAAGAGCTAGGTACATATTACATGCTTCAAAAGTAAACTTTGTTCAAATAGTTTTATGAAAACAGCGCATTTTATGACTACATACGAAAGGTCTAGTTAATGGTAAGTAAATACTTATTTAAACGAACCCATTTTGGTCTCTATTACGTTAGTTATAAAGCTGAATTTATGTTATCAGAATGAGTCTTTTGAGAAACATGCATTGTCAATCAAAGGCCGAGAGTGACGTTGTAAAAAAGTAAAACAGTTTTATGTGAGTGTATTGATGTTTGATGTTGATTGTAAAGGAAATACGTGTCCCAATATAGGTTTGATAACTGAAGTATATTATAGTACCTACACAAATATATCGGATGATTTTCCTTACATGGACTGTTTACGAATAAAGAAGTTAATTTCAGTATTGCTTTTTATAATTATAAAAGTATTGTCTATATCAGCTGTATTGTGTGGATATTGTATATTAAGTATGATAGCTTGGTTATCTATACTAATATTATAAAGCTGAAGAGTTTGTTTGTTTATTTGTTTGTTTGAACGCGCTAATCTCAGGAACTACTGGTGCGAATTGAAAAATTCTTTTTGTGTTGAATAGACCATTTATCGAGGAAGGCTTTAGGCTATATAACATCATACTGCAACTAATAGGAGCGAAGAAACAATGGAAAATCTGGAAAAGCGGGGAAAATTATTCATCTTTGAGGGCTTCCGTTGCGTGCGCTGCGAAAACGGTTCAAGTCGTGGGTAACAGCTATAATTTATAAAGCTGAAGAGGTTGCCCAAAATAATTATTCCACGCGGACGAAGTCGCAGGCACAGCTAGTGATCTTATAATATTAATGTTTAAAATTGTTTTATTAGCATTCAGACGACATTTACAAAATATGCAATTGTGGGGCTGATGTTTTTCCCAGATTAATGCAGGTAAGCACTGTAAATACAAACATTTTATGAATACAACGTAAAATGTTTATATTATACATGAATAAAATTGATGAAATCCTTTCGAATATAGTGCTTTCATCTACCCCGAGTATTATTTTATTACCTTTCATACATTGCGTTCCGTTCAACGTACGATTTTACCATCATATTACGTTCCGATGCCTTTGTTCCGATACACACAGGTTATTAAAAATATTTCAGCTTATTTCAGTTTTCTGGGAAATAATATTCAATATCAAAATTTCAGGAACCCGACAGCAATCCTTTCAAGTTTGTAAATATGTATATGTATTATATAGTACGATTCAGACTGAGTGACGTTGACCAGAAAAGCTTGAGCCGCGTCCTGGCTTGAAAAACTGGTTTTTGGGAGTGAATGCAAGGATGTTGCAGCTCATTTTGTGGTGGATTAAATGTATGCAAGGGATCCAGGCGACCATTGTATGCTGATCCCTCGTCTCGACGTGTTTGTTTGTGTATTTTTGTTTTTAACTGCTTGGTGTTCGGACGTGGGTCACATTCTGATTAGTAAGGAACTGTTTGTAAAGTTGGGGCCCCTTATTTAGCAATGTATATCTAGGTACAGATAAATTTCAATTATAATCTATTCGAATAATATTTGCTACTCGATTTTGTTATAAATGCTTCTATCTCTCAGCCATAAGATAAGTGCTACAGTAAAATTGATAATATTATCCGTAAATACCTATCTGTGGCACCATGTTGTACTAAAATACTGTATTTTTTTAAATATAGTTTTGCTAAACCAAAAACATCTTCATTTTCTTTCCATAATTCAAACCAGCTTTCTTCTCTTCTCTTCCATCCACACAACCACTGAGCCAGCACCAGAAGATGAGAGTTCCAACTCCGCTGGTCTCAGTAAGGATACTTGTACAATGAATTGCATTAAGCGACAGCCTCTACGAGCTATGAATGTTCTTAATGTATGGATACGATTTGATCGCTCCAGGCGTTTAGGGATGCGGTTCAACTTGTATCGATAAGATAAACTGGGTAGAGAAAAAAAAAATAACCACGTTCCCTCCATTTTAGTTATGGTATATAATAATACATAAATTATGCATAATTTAACGTGCATATCTATTTTTAAGTACCTTTTGAAGTTTGACTTTTAGTCTAACTTACATATGTCTAAGTCGGAGCCACATTTTCTCTGGTGTTCTTTTTTTTGTTTAATACTTATTCTAGATCATTTTGCTTCCCAAGCCTCTTTCCTTTTTTCCTTTTATAGTTGAAAGGTCAAACGAATTTTACAGATTTGGAATCTACGACTGTAGTAAAGAGATCAAAGCTACAATCTATCTTATCGTATGAAAGTTAAAATCTTATCGTTTATTTTCATCAACACCCATATCGAATGAGTGTGGAGTCTAAGTACGTTTATCGATATCGACATTTGGCCAAGCCCCATGCCTAGTGAAAGCTCCAAGTCACGACTGGTTAGCTTTACACAGGGCTCCTATTATTTCTTGCCATTCTACATCTACATGCTTCGTCTACTCATTTTTCAATTTTAATATAAGAATACTTTGCTTTAGGTATTTTTATTATGACGATGTCTTTTCTGTTAGTTATAAGCGCTTTAAAAAAAGAGATACAATCAATTCGACTCATTTTATTTGTAAAACAGTCATAATTGAATTAAATTTGGGAATGTTTAATTGAGTCTTCTAAACACATCTTTAGTTTGATTTTAATTTAAACATGTGCATAATTTTGCGAGCGAATGTTTGTGTATGTGTATGGATGTTTGTTATCCACGATTGAATTAAAAACTATAAGTGATATTGATGTGGTTCTTTTGTAGTACATAGATTAGGAATGTTTCATCATAGGGAACAGTAACAGTTTCATAAAAATTGATTCAGTAGTTTTTTTAATAATACGTCGTTGTTTCGGTTTTATTGACTGGCCTCTTAGCTTAGTTGGTAGTGGCTCTGCCTTCTAATCTAGGGGTTGCGGGTTCGATTCCCGCGTGACACAAGTATTTATGCATTTAAAATATATATAAAGATAAAGATAAGATAAAGAATCTTTATTGATAATGTAAAGTTGTAACATACATAGGTACCTATAGGTATAAGTACTAATATCACAGAATATGCTACACAAATTACAATATCTCGTCAAATTGAATTTATAACATTTAGTTTTATAAAATTTTAGAAGTTACAATGTCTAGTTTTATTAATAAAATAATGAATTTTTTTGTTATTAAAATCATGTCAAACATAATAATAGGTATGTAATCATACAATATGTCAACTTAAATAAATCTTGGTACTGTCACTTTAGCTGTATAGGGGCTAAAATGACATTATATATATATATAATTACTTGTGTTGAGTCTGGTCGTTTGTATGTATAATAAGTATGTATTTACAAAAGAAAAGTATTATAAGTATTATATCCGTTGTCTAGTACCCACGACACAAGCGTTTGCTTAGTGTGGGGCTAGATGGCGCTGTGTGCAATGTCCCGGTTTTTTTTTTATTTAACAAATTGCCACATGTATTATCATGTCGTCATGATAATACAAGTTATATTCTGTTTGAGTCGAAACTCATTGAATTACAACCTTCATGCATTTTGTATTTTGCAGATGCGAATTAATTTATTTCACTATATAGGTATATTTTTTGATAAGTTTGAGCGCTATTATTAAGGTTATAATTTTTTATTTTAATGCTTAGGTCTTGTTTATTGCTCTGCGGTTGTCTTGTTTGTAGTTATAAGTATTTTATGTGGTTGATTATTTGAATAAAATGTTTATTGTAATGTAACTTACATGGTATTATGTTATAAATAAATAATGATACACACACACACACAAATATAAGGACATAAAAATGAAATCGTTTTATGTCATGTCACGTTCACAAACCATTAGGAGACATTTCTAAAATGGCTCCATAAAGATTTTAACAGTAAATATTTTTTTAATTATCTTCCTAGTACAAATGCCGATGGGTTGCAATTTATTATATGTATAGATAGATAGAAGATTGATAAATAAATCTCAGCCCCTTTACAAATAAGTTTATCAGTGTATTAACGAAATAAAGCCATCCCTCCACTTATAGTATCGACATGCAAAACTGTGTAATGGAATCGCTCAATCGAACTAATGTTCGATAGTGAGTGATTTATAACTCCTCCAACAAGAAAAATGACTATAAAATACACTACGATTTTTATATCAGACGATACGTTTTTTTACGACTAGTGGTTTTTCGTGCATCTAAAACATTCTTATGTTTTTTTGAAAATGAGTGTAAATAATCATTAGCACAATGAAGCGAGCCTGTATTTATATACAATAATTCGAGTCTAGTATAACAATAAAATCAAACAAGGTAATTTACGGATATAAAGTGTGCAAAAATTATGTTTGTTTTCAAGCCGTAACTGACTGACGGATTATACTTACTGTGATTTACTAAGTTTTTAATAAATTCTTAAGAGCTACAAGAAACTGATATGTGTCCTCCATTATTTTGATAATTATGACTACATAACAGGGCCATGGACCATTAGGATATAATTGATCACAAAGCATAAAAAACTGTTTTAAAATTATACGGAACTATTTCAGAGCTATTTCCAGCAACTTGTAAAGGCACCTTCACAAAACCTTCAGCTCTTTAACAGATTATAATCGGGGTAGCTTTCGGCTGATGTAGATTTATGTATCCACCGCCTAATGAACTATCCCTAATGTACACGATATTGATCATATGTGCAGAATGAGAACTCGATCATTTAGTTAGTTAGTGTTTTAGGCGAGGGTGTATCGGTTTCTTCAAGGCAAGCGCAATGTTTATTAGACCACAACGTTAGATAACACCCAGTCAAGCCGTCAAGAGCAAGCTTTCATTTTGTTGTAAAAAAGTAAGTTTTTTAGCAAAATGATAATCACCGAGATTGATTCTTGTGAAATTTTATAATAATACATACATATGTATAAGATCCATACATATTATATTAGCTACTTTTGGTTAATAAGATATTGAATCAGGTGTTACTTTGCGGAAAACCATTGTAACTGAAACTCTGGAAAAATATGTAGTGTTTTTCCAGAGTTTCAGCTACTTTTGGTTAAATTAAAAGTACCCATACTGCATGTAGAAATAAATCAACCTATGAAGTAATGCTGATAGATTGTTTGGCATTAATATTAATTTTTGCGAGCCACACCCGGAAAAACGATATTAAAGTAGATTGAAGACGGATTTGCTATCATTGCTTTTTATACCAACAACTCTTATTTCAAAAGATAATTATATGTAAGTACCTTTTGTTGTACAATATTTTCAACTTTCATAATTATTTAAACGCTAAGCTGGCAATTTTTAAGTTTAAAGATTAAACCATAAGGCTGTGTATCCTTTCTTAGCCGTTTTTTAGTGTCCGTATACGCCCGCTCTGATATTCATATCTCAAAAGTATGAATCAATGAATCTTCCATTGTTCCCTGTGATAAAACATTCATAATCTAATAAAAAACGTTATTAATTATATACTCGTATTTTTGTTATTGAATATAATTCTTTTTTTAATAGAAAACCACATGTATGTATATCACTTAAGTATATTTAATAGTTAGTGATAGCCGTCTCTTACAGGGCGCTAATTTGCCAGTTTTCAATCTAAGCTCCCATAACTTTTTTTTTTACGCCACATAGGCTTACGTTTGACCATAGCCTGCCTGATGTTAAGCACCGCTATAGTCTAAGATGTAGCAAGCTTGCCTAGAAGAAGCCTATACTCTAGATAACTAATCTAGTTTCCCAACAATTCTTGTTTACGATACACAATACACTCACAAATTATAGTTGTGTGTGTCTCACGGTGCGCTATGAATATTAACGGGGCCAGACAAAACATGTAAATAAGTCTAGTATAGATTAGGTTGCGAGACTCGGTTAGGTTTGTTTACAGATGAAATAATGTAAAAAGCACTATAGACTTTGCATTACCTACATAATAAGTAATCCATCGTATACTTGAATTTTATTATGTACCTATCAGGTAATTATTAACCAATTAATAAATGAACAGGATGTCAAATAATGTATTCTGAATGAAATGAACATCGTTGCCTACTAAAGGAAATTAAAAAAGAGGTTGAATTAAAAGGAGTTCTTATGTGTATACATGTATATCATAGTGAAAAGAAACTTTTGTACATTTATTTTATTTATTTATTTATTTATAATGGTACACAAAACAGAATGTGTTCCCAAATAAGCTAAGTATACATTCAAAACTGGTTTTGATCCAGAACAAATTCCTAAGATATGTGTACACAGCTTGAACAACATAAATGCGATTAATTATGGTATGCATTAGGTATTATTGAACAAATATTTAGACAGAAGTCAAAATAAATACCTTATGTAATTAGGCATGACAACAAAATCAAAATTGGTTATTAGTAACAATATTTAACAAAGCCTCAGAAACTAAACAACTTATTCAGCTCCCGAAACGAAGTTTTCAATTTTTATTTTATGGCGTCATATTTTTGTATTGAACTCGTAAAGTGCTCGGTTTAAAAAGCGTTTGCACTTAGACGAGTGAATTCTATGAAATGCTTTTGCTGTGGTCACGTACAGGAGAACTGCTGTTGCAAGCTAATGTGATCATGGCTCAGTGATTGAAGGGATGGTTTAGAAACGCGTGTGCATTGGTTTGATATGACTTTAAATGTCTGTTTGGCTTGTGTTGGCGAATAATTTGTGTTATTTGTCTGTATAAAAAAATAATAGTAAGTAATTGAGAAATATATATATTAATAAATAATGATGAAAAAAGACAGTTTGTTCTTAACTCTTTATTAACCATTAGTAAATTTATAATTATTAGTATTTTTAAAACAAACACTTGGTAAGGTAGGAGCAAAAAGGTCCCAATCCTCGCATCCTCCTCGATGTCACTCTGCCATAAATTCCTCGCACTGAAATTAGGTACCACCAAAATACTCCACACTTACGGAGAGTAAGGTATAACAAGGGTGGGTACATATTTGAGGTAAGTTTTATAAAAAAAAAAGTATAATTTTATACAATTTTGGTTTAGTGTATGTGTACGGTACATAAAGGCAAACTAGTGATAAAATTTTTAAGATAATTAAAGTTTTTAAACCACAAATTATTTATCAAGTAAGACTACAACCCATTTTATCTAGGAAACTCGCTAAAAACTTAAATGCCTGCCGTTGAGATAATCAAATGAATAAAAAGAGCTGTATATATATGCTGTCAAAATAAAATGAACACAACAATAAGATTTGCTGAATTATTTTTATTTATTTACTCAATTAACACTTCGCTTCTACTACTTTGCATTCTATATTATTTATCCATTCGAGTTTATTAAAGTCCAATGACAGTCGCAATGTGAAAACCAATATTTTGCCTAATCAGGAGGATGAGGTTCCCATAATTGGGAACATGGCAAAAATAAACTACCGCAACAACACTTTGCAACAACCAGCAGGACTAGTACGGCTTCGTGACTAATAGTCATTTCCACCATTTTTATCCACTTGGTGTAAGGTGACAGGTGGATAAAATGGCGGAAAGACTATTAGTCCCAGTGCCGTGCTAGCCCTGCAGCTGCATTGAAGCTTGGTGGGACAGTCATGATATTACCATGATTGTCCCACCCTAACAGTGAACACACTTTACGTAGAGCACGGGCATGCATAATCCGGCGTGGGCATAATATTTGGTCGATTTATGCGCCCCGGCCGCAGGTCAGGATATCTTACTCTAGATCAGCTGAACGCGCCCCAATGTAGTGGTAGCAAAATAAAATATTGACAAACAATCTGGACAAAAAATAATTGCGAGCATATTATAACATTGCGATTAGCACACTAAATGGTTGCTTGTCATCATAGTACGATAATGGTTAAGTTATGTCAGAGGCCCTCTGCGCGGCTAGAACCCTCTCGATAGCAGAGTGGGCTATTCACATACGAGTTAACTTAGTTGTGCTTAGCTGACTGATAGGCGTTTTTATACAATTCTCTTGTAATCTAAATTTTCAAAGGCGAAACTTTAGCCGGAAATAATTAGTGTGGCGGCTTTTAATACCTAATACGAAAAAACCCTATTTTTATATTCTTTTTACGAAAAAGCACTAGGTACCTAAAAAAAATAACTTCGTTTAATGTAATGCAGAAAATCCGACGTTTTTGCTGTCCCTACCCCACGTCCCTGAGTTGACCGCACTTATCTACGGTAGGTATGCCTTATTACATGAGTTGTAGCGGGTATCTACGGCCCTGGCCTCCAACAATGGCAACACAACACTTACCATTTTACTAAAGTTGCTAAATGAAAAATGTCAGGTATGTTTAACATGAGTTGTTACCTTCTGCCCTGGGTTGGATAGGTACTACCAAATACGTCGGTACTTTCTACGGAATTTTCAGCATTATCATTACCTGGCAACATTGATATTTTTTATCAAAATAACTGACATTATATCAATTTATTTTGGTATTTGTTTCGCATAACGACGGCAGGGAAAAAAAACACAGCGTCAAAAATACTTACTACAAATGTTCGTTTCTTAAGACGGGGTGCTATGTGAAATCGACATTTCATAAAAATCAAATAAAATAGAAGTATATAAGATAGAGCTACATCTTTTTCAGTTTATATAATTTTGATTCAGTGTTAAGACAATAAAAAACGCCAAAACACGATTACGTATACTTCGCTCGATAGTTTTATTTTTTGAAAAATAGTTGTTTTGAAATATTTTTCCCCTTTTTTTCAAAAGTAGTACTAGCAGATGGCTACTTCTATCCTGGATTAATATAGGTACTTAGATTAAACAATGTTTTGTATGTCTTAAATGTCGACTTACGTCATCGATCTATGTGAAGAAAAAAAACAGTGTTTCAACACAAAATTACGAGTCTTCTGCCAGTAAAAGATGTACTTAACTTAAATAGTACTCAATAAAAATATCCATTATTTAAATTAGAAACATAACGTACAATAATGATTCTTTTGTAGCCTATTTACAACAATAGCTCCAGTTTTCCATATCTTTATAGATCACTGTTAAAAGTTAATTTTCATAAAATAACGATGCATACTTTTTCTAATAGGTTACGAAGTACTTGTGACCACAGATTGTAAATGATCAGATGTATATATTCAGCGCAGCAGTGTCAATTCATTTGATCAAATAATATGTGATATCAATGTATGCCGAGGCAACCACCAGTGATTATTTTATACAACATAATCATACAAATATTTCCATGGGTCCGCTGCCAAAGAGGTAAGTAATTGTTACCTGCGAACTACAATCCAGGGGTCTTTAAATCTAGAGTTAATATGTATCTTCTAGGTAAGCGTGTTACATCCTAAGCTGCAGCAATGCTTAACATCAGGCAGGCTGTAGTCAAACGTAAACCCATCCCACGTAAAAAACATGTAAATGGTTTGTTACGCTACCTACTTAAATATGACTGATGCCAAAGCTTTGTCATTCCTTATGAATAGTTTCTATAGAAAATTAGAGACCATCTATCCATCCATCCATCTATGGCTAGGTATATCTATTGCTTACCATCAAGCAAACTGTGTTCAAGGGCATACCTGTTTTAGTTAAAAAAATACAACAACATTTTGTCAAATAAATAAGTCATACGAAAGGATGCTTTGA
Source organism: Macaria liturata (assembly GCA_964023185.1). Lineage (NCBI taxonomy): Eukaryota > Metazoa > Arthropoda > Insecta > Lepidoptera > Geometridae > Macaria > Macaria liturata. Next base: position 1,145,547 of record OZ026824.1, on the reverse strand, counting down.
AAAAAAAACACGGATATAATTCCAAAACCACTGATCAGACTTTATCCATCTGCTTTAATCCTAATCTGTAACAATACGTAATCTCTTGAACCTCGGGTCAAAGTCGTGATCTGTCTTATCTCTAACTCGTATCTCGATTATATCGATTCCAAAGAATCGATTCGAAATCATTCGACCTTGATACCAATGATCGAGTTTGGAAGATCGTTGCTGCAGATTAATGATGATGCTTTTCGAATATTAAAAAGTATTATGGTGTCTCCATAGGCAGTATACGAGGGTTATTAAAAAAGAAAAACATGTTTTAGTATCTATAAGAGTTTATTGCATTCTTGGATTTATTAATTTGACAATAATTTCTTACAAAATTGTAACTTAATTTCTATGTAGAAATAGATTTTTAAAACTTTTTGTCATACGACTCTTAGGGTGTTTACACATGGAGCCAAGGCAGACTACTGCAGCGGCGCGGGCGCCGCGGCGGCGACGGTGCCGCTGCCGCTGCGGCATAATGAGTAAACACCCTTTACTGTCATTATGACTAAAAGATTACTATTCAAAGAATAACGTGCCGTAAGATAAATACTCATCAACTGAAAAAAATATGAGCGTGGTCAACTCAGGATTTTTAAATAACCGAGGCACTGGCGATGACAATAGTAATACAACATTATACACAGATCGTAAAACATGTAAATAAATGAATTCGGTTTTAGTATTTTATTCGATTACTTTCGAATAAATAAAGTAGGTAAGTACATATTCAAATAAACCTCGCTTACATACATTCTAACAAACTCTTTGAATGTGTCTTATATGTGAAGTTTATTCAAAGGCCCACACGCATTTCTCTACGATCAGATACAGTTTCAAGTATAAATTACCACTTACATTATATTTATTATACTTTATCTAGTCAATATTCTATTTCAAAGTGCGTACTTGACGTACTAAGCGTATACTATTAGTCTGTGGTTGTCAATGTTTAGAGTCTTATTTAGAAAAACTACGACTTTTTTTTTTTTTTTTTTTACATGATATAGGCTTACGCTTGACTACAACTTGCCTGATGGTAAGCAACGTTATAGTCTACGATGTAGCGCGCTTGCCTAGAAGAAAATGAACATGAGATGAACTTGAAGTTTTTTGTGAACTTATACTCGTAATAGTGATTTAAACTAAAATCATTTTAAACTACAAACATTTTGTCACAAATTCTGTTATTAATTAAATCACTGAACTCGATACTTTCTTTTATATATTGTGTGTAATGTTTAATTTTCAATACAAAAAAAAACCGGCAGGGATAACATGGGTACAAAATTATATTCTAAAATTAAATAAAAGATCCATTAAGTCCTCTGTGTTGTCTGTGGCAACCCAGCTTGCTTTTTTTTTAATTGTATTGTTTTTTTTTCATAAATTGTTGCTTGGTAATTTAGTCTATGGTTTAAAAACTTTGAGCACCGTCCCCATAGACCATTGTATGCGTACCGGCATCATTTAAGCAGATACCATCTTGGAATTATTAAGTCATTACAGACTTTGTAAAGGTCACATTGGCAGTTTATCTCAGAATATAATCAGCCTGGTTTATAGCTGATTCGCTATGGTGAAAATGAGGTGCTTTGTTGAATTTTTAATCAGTTATGGCTGTTGAAGTAACTATTTGTGAGGACGTAACATTCTGTTAGTTTAATTTGAGTTAGGGTCAACTGCACTGCTCTAGATCAAAGCAAATCTAAATTACCTTGATTGATGCTTTCCAAGCCGATTTCGGCTACGGCGAACGTATGTCCTACGGGAAGTTTACTGATCTATTACTTAGTAAATCTTTGAACAGGAACCAAAAAGTTAACACCATTTCAATGCAGGCATATTCTATCTTCACTACAATGTCGCTTGTGCTGATATCTGGTGGTAAATTATCTGTCCGTAATGGTCTGTCTGTATGTAACACTAAACTTGTAATTGAGTCATTTTCAGACAAAAGTTTCAAAAAATATTGAGAGATATAATGTTGGAAGTCAGTTGGAACAGAACCATTTAAAATACTTTGTTGTTTGTTGCAACAATTTACACAAATCGCGTCATATTCTGACAACAATGCCGGAGAGAACTCTAATGAACTGCAATTATGGTCTGACAATGCCTCAACAATCTTCGGAAACCTACAGCTGAAGTGGGCTATGGATTGATTTATATTCGGGAACGGTTCCATTGTCACTAAATAAAGAAAAATGTTAATCGGTTAAGCCCCAGTTTGTGTGGGTTTAAAGTATTTGGATTTAATTAGTAATTATTGTAACTGATGAATTAATTCTGCGGGGGAGTCACGACCCTCAGTCATGAGGAAATACGAATAAAAAATAGAGAGAGAGAGAGAGAGAGAGAGAGAGAGAGCGAGAGAGAGAGTAGCAATTGTAGGAATGAAGAAAATATAATAATGCAGAGCCATACTTCGAAGGCCACATGATCTAAGGCTTTTCTTGCATTTTGTAGCCGGAATATCATATCTGTCTACACACAATTTTGTTTAGCATAGTGCGTTTTTTGCTTACTCTGACTGTTTGTTTTATAAAGGCATTGAAAACTGAAAACAGGAGTTAGCTACTGTCAGACGAACTTATTTTAATTAATGCTATATTCCATAGTCAATGGAACCACACCCCCAAATAATATTCTTGAAAAATATCGACAAGGAAACGGTTAAATATTCAGCTACAATACCTTCATTTGGAATTCTTTTCATAAAAACAAAATCGTGACCTGTCAGAATTTGAGCAAAGTCCCGAACAGGGCATAGGCCCTGCCGGAATCCGCCGAAATTTGCATGAATTACGCAATTTATACCTCCCCTCCCTTTTTCATTGTCATTCGGAAACATTCTTGGTTGTAACGAGGATTTGTTAAGGAATATTGAAATTATGTTTCGGATATTTTTGGGGCATTGTATCGAGATTTAAATGTGCCTTCGGGGATGCCTCGCGTGACAACCTCAATCAGCGCAGTAATGACACTATTATGGTAAGAGTAGGTAAATAAGGAATAATAAGTAAGTGTGAGTTGTGGTAGATGTGACGCGGATATGATATAATAGACGAAATTAAGGTGTCATTGGCGTAAAGAATGTAAAAACTAGTGGTCTCTCGGACGTTCTTTTGCTAGTAGAACAGAAATAAATTGTAATCCAAGTATCAAGTAATGGGATTCAGTCAACGTAATGATGTTAGGTTCATTAGAAGATCTATGGTCAGATAAATATCATATATACATTGACCACTGATTTCAATAAGCTTATGTATACATAGTTTACAGTTTCATGACTTATGTCCTCACAACTGAGCTGAGCTACTACCATTATGTCCAGTTTAGGCAAACTACTACTACTACAGTCCATTGTACTTTTTGCCCCAATTACGCAGAGAAAGCGTCCCAGCGCCAGGTGGAGGGCAATAAGGGCATTAACGCCGTCTGCGTACTGCCACTAATGCCCCGATATGCGTGTTGGCAACGCACAGTATACCCAGTTCAGTAGAACTAATTAGCACAAGACGATCCGTCGCTGATCGACCCTTAGATGGTTGACAGAAAAGTTGCACGATTAGCATTAGAATATAATGTATTAAATCTAGACAGTTCAGTGGTTCCGCTAGCAAAAAAAAACTACACATACAAAAAAAATATACGTTTAATTGGAGGTCCCGGCTGTTTGTCTAGTACGGCAGTCGTTAAGCCATGTCAGAGGCCTTTAGGGCGGCTTGATAAACTCTCGACACCAGAGTTGGCCGTCCAGCCATAAAGGTATTATAGGCGGCTTATAAACTTTCGAAACCAGTACTCAATTTTTTTTTCTTTTTTTGTAACATTTAATGTACCTATTTAGAAAACGACACTAAACAAAGACTCCTGGTATTTTGCTTCATTTTAAAGTACTTACCTTGATACTTTTACCCAACAATATGACATTCCAACACAGCAGATAAAAAATTTAGAGCAACGTTTAAAAAAAGATGTCCCTATTTTATTATTTAGGAATAAAAAATATTAGCTTGTCGTTTGTCCTCTGCGTTTATTTGCCTGTGGCTTTACAGAGTTAATAATAAGTCCGCATAGTGGAGTATTACAGCCATATTCTGAGACCTGTACCGTCTAATTCTACTCAACTTGATGTGAATTTGCAAGTTTAATTATTAGAAACTAGCTGTGCTCGCGACTTCGTCCGCGTGGGATAGTTATTCTGGGCATCATAGGTAGGTATTTATTTTTGCAAACAACCTTTTCAGCATTATAAATTATAGCTGTTACCCACGACATGAACCGTTTTCGCAGCTCACGCAACTGAAGCCCTCAAAGATGAATATTTTTTTCCGTTTTTTCCACATTTTCCAATGTTTCTTCGCTCCTATTAGTTGCAGTGTGATGTTATATAGCCTAAAGCCTTCCTCGATAAATGGTCTATTCAACACAAAAAGAATTTTTCAATTAGGACCAGTAGTTCCTGATATTAGCGCGTTCAAACAAACAAACAAACTCTTCAGCTTTATAATATTAGTAAGTATAGATGATACGAAGATGTTTCTTTGGTATTATTTCTAGGCTTAGGTGTTCTAGGTTATATGATAATAATATATTTCGATTTTGAGAAATGCTACATGAGTATTTTTAAATTATTTTTATTTTAATATTTTAAAATTAATAAGCATGTATTTTAGAACGTACATAGTATAATTGAATGTGAAATAACCAGATATCTGGATTTTAGTGTAATTAATTTTTACTTTCGTTTGATCTATAAAATAATAAACAATGTTTAGTGGAAATACTTACTTTAGTGGAAATTGAAGCAATACAATACAAGAAAAAACTTACTTTATTTATTAGATTTTTTCTCACTAACTCTGTATGTTTTATACGAAGGCGTCTAATATCTAGGGCTAGTAAGTGTCTCTACTAATTCTCTTTCTCGCTTTGAAATAACTGAAGGCAGGTGAAAACTTATAAAATTATTCATTTCTTTGTAATTGCTCTAATTTACTTTACTTTTTATACTTTTTCTAACTATCTCTAAAACAGCTGCAAAGTTGCTATTCTATCTCAGGCGGCCGTTTATTTTGTAAAAGTGTTTTTTATTCATCTAAAATAGGACATAATTTTTGGAGGAAATTATTTACACTTTAATTTACTTAATTTTTTACTATAAGTACCGATCAAGTTTTAAATATATATTGTTTAGTGTAACTGTGATTGTTAACTAATTTGGTTTTGAGTTTTATATCATAATGAATACTTTAATTAACTGTTGCAACTGCGGAATCATAAACATGACATTTCATAATAAAATCGTAACTCCACATTATTTCCTCCTCCTTTGTGTAAAAACCATTTTACGGAACCAAATCTCACGCTGGCGGCACTAAAAATCGTTTTAGCCAATCGTAAAATCAGAATTACAAAGAAATTCTAAATCCCTCTGACAAAAGGCTACAAATGTTCCGAAAATATTATTTTTATGTTTTTATGCCAAGTGTTCATACAAAACGCATATTGCATATTCTCCTGTCGGTCATAAGAAGGTATTACTGGCGTAATTTATGAGTTTTTGGCATTTATCGCAGCGTGTCAACTGCGCGTCGATCCCGCTTTATGAGCGACGCAAGCGCATTGTGAATCATTCCACGACACAGAATAGATAGATAGGCAGATGGTTCAGTTCCTTTTCTGCATTTATTCAGCAACTATCAACTTCAATAGAAAAAATCCTGCTGCCACAGTCAAATAAAAATTATAGAAGTTTCACAAAATCCTGGTATCGTTCAGTGGGATATTGTGATTTCACAAACATAAACATAATAATGTTAACTAAAACATGTCGATACCTTTTATATCATATTGTTTGTATTGAAAAATAGGCATAGTGCCAAATAAAATGTTTACATCGCTAAGCTAATGTTTGACTTTTATTCTTTGATATGTGATAAAAACCTAGTACAAAATTTCTTTGTATACTTATACTTACAACACAAAAAGGTAAAATTCAATCGCTAATCTTTGCCAGTAAATTTCAACGGCTATGTCCTATTAATCCCCACATTTACAAAGTCTGTGAAAAATTTACGAGCAAGTTTGTCGGGAAAAATATTTTGTTACATCCCTAATGACGTTTACGGGGATACCATGTGATACTTACCCATTGTCATCGGGTATTTATTAATTGCGGTTTTGGACGGGGTTGCCAGTTTTATTGGTTCACGTGTGAGTTTTGTTTGCGGTACAAATAAAATGTAATTTGGTATAATTTTTATGAGGTCATAAATTGTTTCTACTGTCACTAATTTCACAAGGGTGATTTTTAATTCTCTAAAGAATTGGTATTTTAGCACACTATCACTTATTTTGTTACATTCCTGTCGGCCAAGCAGCATCATATACCTTAACACTAATTAATCCTAATTCCAACTAAATACAATCCATTATTGCATGCAAATTTACACAAAAACACTAGCAATCACTTTAACATATTTGTCCTTTGAAATACTAATATGTATTTGTATACCTATAAAATAGAAACAACGCTATGACACCTCGTAGAATAGATGCCTCTATAAAGCATATAAAACCAACATATGTACATACATTATATACCTTATTCTCCGTGTGGGTATGAATATGAGTATACTAGCAGATCTGATACACACATCACACGTTTCTTCTGAAAGCTGATTCGTAAATTATCTCGGAAACGTTAAATTTCTTGTTTTTGACATTTGACAGTCAGACATTTGACCATCCCCCTTAGACAAGAGGCGTATTTTAGTGAGCGTTACTGACGCTCGCTAATGGAATAGAAATATCAATGTATGGGAGTGACGTAACATATCTGCGAGGAGATATGTTACGTCACTCCCATACATTGCTCTTTCTATTCCATAAGTGGACGACAGTACGCTGACTAAAATACGCCTCTTGTCTAAGGGAGCAAGATCATTTGATGCGAAACCCGATAAAGTATTGGCAGTATTTGTTTTTATCATGGAAAAAAAGACAACTTCTTCTATGGTTGTCGTCTAGTTGTTATGGCTCAATTACATATTCAATTTATCAAATATATTTTTTTCGCAACGACGAAATTTCGTAGTTGTGCTTAGTTTATATTGTCTATGCATTGAAGTAATTTAAATACAATCATAGGTTGCCGATCCCTCAAGCACAAGGTCCAAAGTTCATTAAATCCGAAGCCCATTAGAATTCTGTGCAACCTTCGATCGAAGGGCATTGTAGTTACTATATACTTACTTGTTATAACTATGCATGTAAGTACTTGAATATAAATACACAGTTAATTCTCTAAGGCTTTATGAAATGTCTAAGAAAATAAAATAAGTTGTCATGAGAGGGGTGAATTCGTAATTTGAGTTTTGAGCTTTGAGTTGAGTTTTGAGTTTTTACATACCTAGGAAGATACTGACGATAATAATAAAAGCAAGTACCTATCTATTTTTTTTTCTCTCTTTTAATACCTTAAAATATATCTTGTTTCTTAGTACTCGGTTTTTATTAGCGCTTACTATAGTTTTCAAAGAGTTTTTTTTTTTTTTAAATAATGCATTGAAATGAGTCTACCTGTGTTTTCTTTCGGCACAGGTCACCCATTCCAGTACTAAAAACAGTTTTTTAGCTTTAGTAACCGGAACCAACTGATCGACGGCCAGTCGGACGTCCCAAGTACCGCTGGAAAGACCAGATGGAGAAGGATCTGCAACCGCTCCTTGCTACCGAGTGGCAGGAGGTGGCGCAGAACCGAGAGGAGTGGCGACTCTTTCTGTCGGAGGCCAGGATCCACTTTGAGCCGCATCGCCACATTAGTAAGTAAGCAAGCAATCGGGAACAAATATTGTTTAGTTCGCTTAGCTATGGGCACAATAAAATATATAGCGATTTTAATAATTTAGTGAACACTGATATGATACCGTCTCATTGGTATTTGACGCATTAGTACACATGTACAACAGATTGTGCACAAAATAATATAAGTAATACTTAGGTGATACGTGATTTCAGTAGCTCTTTCTACGGCCAAAAGTAGTATCAAATGGTAAGACAATCTAATAGGCACTAAGACCGAATCTCAGCTGCCTAGAGATATGTTAATGTGACTTCTGTGTTAAGGTTAATCTCATATTAGGAATAAAGATTAAGAAAAGGGCAGAAGATAGAATGAACGTTAGGTATTATTTTAATACATGATTGACCGTCACCAATAGGTTTCTATTAGTTCATATTCTGTGCTGAAAATGCGTAATTATATTAACATACAAAAACTGTTATGCTGATTTAAAAAAAAATGTTTCTCGTGTTACATCTACCTGAACAAAATTAAATTTTGTGATGTCTATTCATGATTATAGGAAAAATTAAAGAATGAAACATATTTAATGAACAATCTTTTTAAAATTTAGTACATATATGCTTTGCTAAAAGCCTAAATAAATCAACACTCAAAACTGATATAGCACCAATGTTACTTGGATAGGTAAATACTTTATGAATATAGGCTAAATGGATCTCCACAAATGCCTAATCCCATCATTAAACATAATAAAGATTAATCTTAATATATGAATCACAAATAACTATTTGTACGTGCTTAATTTCAACACAAACTGCCAGGTGTCATTTTATCGAAACATGCGTATGTGATAAACTTGACATTATGCACAATAATTAATTAAATAGTTATTACAATTAGGTTTTATCTCTCGACACGTGTAATAGTGGAAGTTTCTGGATCCGATGTCTATTATGTTTTTATTAATTGTGGCGTCAATCTGTCTGTTATTGTAACTTTGTTTTTTTATACAAAATGATAAAATATTAAAACACTAGTTGTGTTTGATATATTAATTTTTGTTATAGCACTTTTTGTCTTAGATATTTTTGGGAAAAAAACTTATATAGGTACATTTTGTATGCTAATTTCATGGTAAAGTTTGCACTATTGTTGAGGTTTCAAAGTTTAATTCTGCTTAGGAAGAATTCATTCAAAAAACTAAATTAAGAAATAGAATAAATAGGTAATTTCAGTATTAGCAATTATCTGCACAAAATAACAAATAATCTATGTGCGCGGAATCGAAGCCAAGGGCAAAGCTTACTCGTTGTAAATTATGCAGTAACTTTCTAAGTTAGAGCTGAGTTGGAGTTAAGTTGATGCTAAGTAAAGTTTCGTGTACAGCCATCTCGGTCAAAGTTAGCCGTCCACGGCGGAAACGCGATGATTTTTGATATTAATAACTTAACGTGAAGGGTCCTGAACGAATTTTTATACAAAATTTAGTGTAGCTAAGCGATAAAGTAGGTAATAAACTATTGGTCAATATATGTATTTACTTATAATAAAGTATACATATAATAAAGCTGAAGAGGGTCAAAAATCTGAACTTAGAAGACGTTAGAAAACAAATGTTTGGGTATACCTTAAATCCATAACAGAACTCGTTTCAGCAGTTTTACAATTTATGTCATTTTATGTGTTTATTTAAACTCCCATAACGCAAAAATGGCTGAACGGATTATCATGATTTTTGGTATGTAGGTAATATGTGGTCAAGTGATATAGGTTATTATTTATCTCAAAATAATACGAGCGAAGCCGCGGGCGTCCACTAGTATTAAACATACAACAGTTTGTATGGAAATACGATCAGTCTATTCCACCTTAATAACTTAAATAACTTGCTTTATTTGTTTGAGTGCCAAGTTTCGTTTGCGTCGAGCGGCTTTGGAGAATTTGTATAAAGTTGCAGTTTTAAGATGCTGCTGAAAATTTTAAGCTACGTCACTTAATTTTGTTTTAATATGGCCGACCCGGACTGACTTCACTTAGCGTATAAAAATACGCTAAGTGAAGTCAGTCGGACAAATTTTTCTTCAAAAGAAGAAAAATTTGTTTGAGAAAGGTTTTAAAGTTGAAGGACCACACCGCTAGTTTATTTTGTTTACCTAACCACTTATCTAAAAAACATTATTTTCGATATAAAATTTAGTGTTCAAGTTGATTAAGATATTACTCACTAAGCAAATTTTTTAATTCTATTCAGATTTCGGATAGTCACAAATTGAATAGTCAGTACCTATATTTGTTAAACGTTGTTGAGATCTTTATGTCCATATTATTATTTCATAACTCTGAGAGCAGGCTTGCAGCAAAACTAATGCTCACAACTCATAGACCACTCCTAAAGACCTTAGAAGTAAAGAGAAGAGAAACCATATTTCAAAAGTATCGATACAATTTTTTGTGAATATTCTAATGTCAGTGTGGTGGAGCCCCGTCGAGCTATATAAGATTCCCTTATCTACTTTCTTTCTTTCTTTTTTCTTTCTTAATGTTTGTGCATACTTTAAATCGATTACAGATCATGTTTCAGCAGTTTTGGTCGTTTATCTGCTAATTTAGTAGCGTATCACACATAAACGGCTCAACGCATCTTCATGATTTTTAGTACGAGGCTCCTTTATATTCAGAAATAAGGCGGGGGGATCAGGCGTCCATTAGTCTAAGACAATTACATATAATTAACATAAATCCCACTAGGTACATATCAGATAGAGATATACATATATATTTATATACAAGTATATGCCAGCACTACCCAGAGCTCCATTCGGCACACGTGCATAAAGTAGCAGGCTAAGATAGGGCTATCGAGCCGGAATGAAACAATAGCTTCGACCAGCTTACATTGTACTGCGTCGACCGACCTGAGTGGTATTAAGTTAACGGTGTTAAGGAATGAGCGATAAGAGATTTGATTTAATGATGTTTTATCTTTTTTTTTTACAATTGACTGCCCGGAATTTGATCGGGTTTTCTAAAGACCTTCATTGATTGAACTGTGTTTGGACGTGGAGGTTATCTGTACAGTAATAAAACGAGCTATCAAATAAGAAATCTGTGCCTTGAGCATTATTATGTAAGTGCTTGTGACAAAATTCTCTATATGTGGGAAGTAGCTAGGAAGTTACCAAAAATCACCTAAACGCCATAGCGAATTCATGACTAACGTACCTTCAAATTAGGAGTGATATATGTGATCAACCCTTTTTCTGAGCACAAATATATTAAGAAATAAAAAAAATAACCAAAATATTTCTAACAACCAATTTTATAACTATTGGTTAGTGATCAAAAGCAAAGACGCATATATTTTTACAATTAAAAAAAAACCTTCATTAAAAACACAAATCGCTAAGTTAATAACATGTACCAAATTCAATGCTCGGTCAATTGTTCAAGAGCACTAGTAGCGATTTCAGTTTTATGTTTTGTGCTGTCAATAGCCAACTGTTTGTGTATTTTTCTATGTTCATTCAATGCAAATGGCAGGGGATTATATTTTAGACTCAACTTTTCGGCGACCATGTGAGACATTTTGCTTCCGTTTTGCAAAAATGAAATGAACTGAAAGTTCCTGTTGTATTTTCAGTCATATCTTTATAGTAATACTAAAACTGAGGTCTGATAATGCTCGCTTTGTGTAAAAATCTGCATTTGTCAATTCTGGTTATTCGGCGAATCTCATAATTTGGGAACATGGCTATGGCTTAGAGGAACAATATCAGTTAAAACTACTTCCCTCTCTCAATCATTGCTTTTTTAGTTCTTTAAATCGAACTTTCCAGATGGAACTACTGTTATGCGAAATATTGTCATCATAAATTGATTACGATAGACGTTTAAACTATTTATTTATTTAAATTACCTAACTGATAAAATTTCATTAATTTTGAAACCATGTACATAATTGTATAGTAGTTGTAGTGAACAGTAAGAAATGTGAATGTAGGCATATCATGTAATTATTTTATCCTTCGGTGCTAGTGACACTTTAAAGATTATAGTTTTAATGTGTTTGAAAACAAAAACATTATAAAAAAACAGCGGCTTCGTGTAAATGAAAATCGCCACTATGCTAAGGAAAGTGAGGAAATCTCGCAGAAGGCAAAATCCTGTTTTCACAAACACCTCGACCGCGGAGTAAGAGATGGATGGATTAAGAATGTCATCATCAATTGTTTGTTAAATCTAAGAAAACAACTATTACGGTAAATGTGTATGGTACATAAACATTTTGGATACTCTTCTTCAGAAACTGTAAGATATTTTACTAGAACTTCAAGAAAAAATTACAGTAGCTATTTTAGTTGCGATTCCGACTAAAAATAAAATGTAAAGTAATAAATATGTCACAGTCATAAGCGTACACGCTATTTTTGGCGTTATTCAATTTAACAAAAAAATATGTGTCATCAGTTTTAGAAGCATGTCATAAAACTGATAAGATTCAATATATATTTGACTTGAGTATAAATACACATTTAACTTGAGTAAATTATAAAACTCAACTATTGTCCTTTAGTCCGTCCACATTGCGACCGAAATGAAAATAAACCCGCTCATATAAAACAAGTTTCATTCATTAAATTTTATTGGCGATGGAAGTTCATGCAGAATTCCTGACGGAGCAAAGGGGTGGGTTACGTTGAAATTTTGGAATACATTTTGTAGTTGAGGAGATAATGGCTTCTGTCTTCTCTTTTAAGCTACACTGAAAACTTTTAAGTTAAATCGTTAAACAATGCTATTTACAGTGTATGTAAAGTGTTTTCATAGTGTAAAGATTTCACTCAAAAACGAAACAACGATTATGAGTGGCATTGTCAATGGATAGATGTCTTTGAATCTTATCAGAATAGTTTATTGACAGAATACATACATGGTTTGCTTATACCACTAACACGCACAAAAGTCACACACAAAATTGTATGCGTTCGTAAGATAACGTGTAAGTAATTTTTTTACTATTTTACGATTAAGTAAATGGCGGCATTTATTTGGGTTATATTATAATGGGACCAAAAACCACGTACTAGTATTTCCATCGGAAAATCATAAAGTGGTTAGTGAACACCACGGGGTGCTGCTTCTGATAAGCATAATCCAACGTTGCCTAGTGATAGTATTCTTTACGATATAATTAATATGCTCACTATCTCCCAGCCTAGTTGAAATTTGAAAATACATATTTCTAGCAAAATGGCCGCGGGCGGCCGAAATGGGAACTATTCAAATATTCCCGACGTGGGGAAATTTTAACCGTTCGTTTTTTCATTGAAAATAACCACAGTTTAGTTAAATTGACGCAGTAGTTTGTATTAACTTTGCACATTGCAAAGTTCCGGTGAACGCTCGGTTAGTGTATTGTGGAGTTTGTCTTTTTTTAGGTTAACTACCTTTGTATTTAGTTTTGGGGTTTGGTTTTAAAGTGAACTGGTCATGTTAATTACTCAAATATCTACAACAAAACTGGAAGCCTTGTCTTATCATTCCTTGTGGTCTTCATCCTATATATACTAAATTTTGTATAAACATATCAGACAATATCGTCTATAAAAATATTGTTGCCAAGCGCCTAACAATGTATTTCGGTCATTTTAGAGCCAATTTTACCGTTATGCTCCATCTTAGGTCACAGTATCACTTAAGTGGATGTCACTTCAGGTGACCTGGGAGTCAAACACCTGACTGATTAAAAAAAACCTAGTCGTCAAAATCGAAATGTATATGTGTGTGTGTATCCACGCGAAGCGAGTGTGGCGTAGCGGTTCCAGTGTGTGCTTTTCATTCAGACGCACCCGGGTTCGAATCCGGCCCTACACCAATGACTTGTATTTTCAAGTTATGTGTGGATTTGCACTCGCTTAACGGTGAAGGAAAACATCGTGAGGAAACCGACATGTTTGAGGACCACAATATCCGAGGACATGTGTCTTCCGTGGAAGGACCTGGGCGCCCACCACGATGTATCTGCCCAAGAAAACTCCCCTAGCGGATTAATTCTGCAGGGGAGTCCCGACCCTCAGTCATGAGGAATACGACTCAAGAGAGAGTGTGTATCCACAGCTGTCTGTAGCTTGAAGTTAGTGAAGTGGCAATTTTTTTCGCTACTTTATGTAAAGATGGCCCCGTGAGTACTGCCGGCTAATGTTTGCCTCGGATTGGACGGTAGCTAGGGCTGATACTTGAAAATATATTGAAAAATTTAACTTTTTGGTGATATTTTTGTAAACAATTAATTTTGTGAGGTTCAAACGTGTTTGAGCATTTCTATCATATTTTTTAACCTATAATATATATTGTTTATTATTTAGGGAGATCGTATATCATTAAAAACCGTATTTAAATACTTATTTCATGGACAAAGTTACAATGGTAAGTTATCATTTATAAATGTAATACTAGGATATTCTGGAAAATACAAATAGGAGCCCAACAACAAAAGCAGAAAAATAACAGAAAATACCCAGCGTCACCTAATGAAAGCTATCCATAAATGCCTATACCAAACTAGTGAATATTGAAAATTCAGACAACCACCGAAATATTGGCAAAGCTTACCATTGTAAAGCTACGATTACGGAATCACAAAGCTCTTTAAGCATTATTTTTTGTGGCAACCCTAATACGTTTAGTTCATTCGGGCTTTACAAAGCCTTGTTTTGGAGGGAAAACGACGAAACAACGAGAAAAAAATATTTTGTCTAGTAACAATGTTGTTATACGGATGTGTGAAAACAGTATGAGCTTACTGATAAAAATAAATGGAATAAAAAATAAGCAATATATTATTATGTTCACGAACAGAGGCGTTTTTACAAATCTTTATAATAATTTACTGACAACAGCTGATATTCAATTCCATTTAAAAAAAAAAAATACTGTAATGCATCTTCAAACACGGAATGTGATGAGAAATCGCTTGTCTGTCGCTTTGGGCAGTGATCAAATGCCAGACTGTCATAGTAAGTAAAGCATTTGGTGTTAAAATGATCAATATCGTTGCAAAATACACGGCTTTATTATGATGATGATGATGCTTTGCAAGCTGATTTCGGCTACGGCGATCGTATTTCCTACGGGTAAGTTACTGTTGCGTCCTCACATGATTAATATACCCTATTTTAGCTGTGAACGTTCTAGAACAGTTGCTACACATGAGGATGCCATTTACTTAGTAATAGGTAATGTTTGAAGGCGGTTTAGTTTTGAGAAGATTCGCGCCTTCGTTTAACAAGTACAGTAATTTATAAACTTTATTGTACAACTACTGCAGCTATTGCCACAAGACAGATATAAAATAATTACTTACATTCAAAAGAAGCAAATGTCCTTACTGTTCGTAGTGCTGTTCAGTAATACCCTCTTTGTCGGATATACCCATCGTACGCATTCGGATTTTACAGGGATTTTATTTTGGTATCAAATTTGGTTACAATTTTTACATACAGACGCGGGCGATTTTTTTATTTTTCAATTTTGCATGGATAGTTTTGTAGTTTTCTAGTACCTCCTGCTAAAAGTTAACTGAAAACAAAGTAAATAAAATTGTATATTACGCTTTGGCTTCTGTTTGTTATAGCATACGACTTACAAAACAAAATATTTTTTCTATGAAATTGGATAATAGGTTCTCTGAGTTATTCATTCAAATTGCAATGCTAAGCCAAAAATAACCCATTATGGCTATTTTATTGTGGTTTGAAAAATCTCGACCCTTGGACTCGTCACTCACAAATGACCATAGGTAAATACTTAGTTACCTTACATAATATAAAATTGCCATCTTCAGCTTAAAAAATAAGTAAGCTTACATTTTATTCGTCGTTTCATTTGTGAGTTAATTTGCAACGCGGAAAGCTCGCGCAAAGCTTTTCCCTAGCCAGTTTTTACGTATCAAGTACACAATATTGCAACGTTTTTTGTATTTTTATTACAATGTTGACAAGCGGATAGATTCATTTACAAAGGGTATCAGTTGCTGACGCTGGCGGACGTGCCATTTTTAAAGGCAAAATTGTTGCATTTTATTTTGGCGTCGTATCGTTGTGATTTGAACCCGGATCAACTGCCGTGGATTTATTTCGCTTCGAGTGTTTCAAAGGTTTACGAATAACGTGGAAATCTGTTAAATAAAATAGACTATCTAGTTTTTGTGCGTACCTATTTTTTTAACGTTGTCATAGAACTAATCCTTGGCCTAATAGCATTATGTATCTCACTCTAAATCCGGTTTTAGCCAGAATCTTGGAAAAGAAGCCCAAAAATCGGCTTGAATGTGATCTAAATAAATTTGTGATTTGTTGATATTGACAAAGGATATATATTAAGGTAGATACGTGAAATAAATAAATTAATAAATAAATATTTCAGGACATATCACACAGCGCCATCTAGGATATAGTGCAAGTTTCATCTAAATCGTTACATCACTTTTATTAAGGTCAATATACTATACATTGTACATGCCAAGGCAATGGAGTCTGTTCATATTTTTTTCCAAATTACCAAACATTAAAAAATATAATATAGTCACGAAACATCAATAGGTACTTAACAGATCACTAAGGTACCTAGTTTATAGTCCTTTCTAAGTCAGCCCTTCAGGGAAGGCCGAGAGGGCTGGCCACTCTGAGCAGCCCTTTGAGCCAACTTCCCAAGTGGCCATGGATAGAATGTTTAGCCATTACTGCATTAGAGCTAGCGGGCTAAAGCAAGTGCTCTTAGTTGAGAGTTTTAGCTGAAAAGAGTTGAAATTTCTAGGAAATTAACGTTGAGAGCTAAGTTCAAAGTGTTCTAACAGTGCGTTGATCCTTTGGAAGTAGGGTTTCTAGGGATTTTTATGTGCCTGAATAAATAGAACTTTATAAATATAGAATAAGTTTATTGAAACCTATTTATATGATAAGTAACTCACAAACTAAAAGCTAAAACTAAACAATAATTATCATAATATAAAAAGGGTATGTTGAAAAAAATGCACTTATTATTATCATTTGATTAGCATATAAGTGATAAATATTTATTTAAAATCACATACTCAATACTTTTATGCTACATTACAATATCAATTCTGAAATTAACGAAGTTCAACCGGACTGCATGAAAAAAAAAACATAGCTCGCACCCAAATAGCTGTCAGCGAAGATACGAGTACCATGTGCAAACAAAAATGTTCGCGATCGATTTAATACACGCTCCATTTTTGTATAGAATTGTTGTTTGTGTAGATCGGAACTTAGGTATTCTAAATACCTGAAAATATTTCTTTCTTTAGGTCATTATTTTAATAAGGCTTCTATTTTTCTTTTTGAATTTTTCCTTTTACTTTCAGGCTTTGCCTGATATGATGATGACTGACATATACAAGAAAAAAGGTCACCAAAAAATATATAATAATTCAATGAAGATTTAAGGTCTTATTTTCTGTAGCAACACCACGAATAATCAAAAAACATACTTACGTACAAATGATATATCGTCCAATTAGCCTTCATGATTTCAAACTCAAAATAGCATTTGTAATTGCAGCTTTTTTTTGATCGAGCATCAACATGTTACAAATTGGCGTCTATTTTCTGCTACTTTTTCCAATCCCTTCTACCGGGAAAACGATATAGATATTTCTCGGAACCTGATTTTTCCCATATCCGCTGGGCCCGGATAAAAATTGTTATCCGTACACACAAACAGACTTGTTTTATTTTTGCGATGTACAAAGTATTGATTACAGCCCTCTCAACGCGCCCGGTAATAAATAAAAATAAAAAATCGACGGCTGCATCGCTGCCGGCCAGTTCCGGGCATGCACTCACGGTCGCTCAATGGTAAGGTATACTCGTACCAGTGGATTACTCTACTAGATGTTTGAATTTTTATACGAGATGCCATAGCCTTTGCTTGCTATCAGGCAAACCATGGCCAAGTGCACATCCGTTCAAGTTAAAAAAAACTGATGTTTTATGCATTAATACAATACTGGAAATCAGACACAACCACAAAACTACTTCACTAGTAGACTGAGGTTTGGTTTAAGAGATAGCAGTCATGTAATGGCCAGTAGGCCTATTCTGGCCATTATACTCTACCAAGTATTGATTCACGTATAGTGATCAAAATCCTGAATGTGCTGGATAAAAAAATGATTTTAATGATAGTCATATTTTACTATCAGTAATTATGACATGTCAACTAAGATTTGTATGACATATCATACATTAACTTATTGACATCTGACACTCGTATGTGAATATTTTTAAACACACTCCTTGTTCTTCTTAAAAATCTTACCTGGTGGATGGACCTTAACTTATACCTACTAGTGTAGGGAAACAACACAAGTTCTCTGGCTGTAGATTTATGAACGTGCAACGGGTTAATTACATACTATGTAAAATGTTTTGTAAATCATCTATCAAATTGAATTAGTTGAACACTATTTTGAAGTTTCATAGCATTGAAGATTCATATGAAATAAATACGTTTTCCAAATCACAAAATTGCCCAGATGAAAATCACCCAGAAATTGACCGTTGCGACCAGTTTTGCTTTGGTATTTACTAGTTCGTTGTAATTTTTTCCGGTTAATGGTTTAAGAATTTTATTTCTAACTAGCTGGTTCCCGCGACTTCGTCCGCGTGGAATAGTTATTACCATAAAAACGGTTCTAGTGGGTTAATCCTAAAAGATAGACATAATATAATGTTGCAGACATTTTGTTAGATTATTTCAAGAGGAATAATTCTTTTATACATATTTTTTTGATATCTTGAACCGTTTTCGCAGCACACGCAACGGAAGCCCTCAAAGATGAATAATTTTCCCCGTATTTTTTCACATTTTCCATTGTTTCTTCGCTCCTATTAGTTGCAGCGTGATGTTATATAGCCTAAAGCCTTCCTTGATAAATGGTCTATTCAACACAAAAAGAATTTTTCAATTCGCACCAGTAGTTCCTGAGATTAGCGCGTTCAAACAAACAAACTCTTCAGTTTTATAATATTATAATATAGATAAGAACCTCAACAATTCGCTTTCTTATTAATAAAGAATAATCGAATAATCATTTATTTACACTTAAATTACTTATTAATAAAGGTTAGTTTACTTATAATATTTATTTACTTATTAAGTTACATACATATGTAGATAACTTTTTACTAATATTTTGGTCAGATTAATACAACTGGTTAGCATTTTTTTGCATTTGTTAAACTATGGATGGGAAATGAATGTCATAATGTTGTTGAATCTAATCAGTAAAGTACCTAAATTACTTAATAATAATTTATTTTCTCAGTAAGACATGAAATGTACACTCCACACCACAGTGGTATCAATTTTGATCGCAGCTATAAAACTACTTACAAGCTATCTGCAGGTAAGCCCAGGGGAGGGGGTCCAGGGGGAGGGACCCCATTTAGCGGGAATTTGGTCACGCACCTGACCTGGAAATTAACAGTTAAACTTTTTAATGTTTTCTGCCGGGGTGCGGGTCCAGAGAGTTTGGACTTGGGGGCTTTTTTGATACATTAAAAAAAAGGATTGTAAAGATTTTTATTGATCATCTAATGTCTCTTGGATAGAAAAACCTATACAATCAGAAACTAAACGAAATAAATGATGTTTTGAAATAGTCTGAACAGTTTCATGTGTTTATTTCAAACTTTAAAAAGTACAACATTTTTAAAGATTACTTGCACAATATTTTTTATTTTATTTTATTATCTCATATTTTAAGGCGCTTATGTCGCTGTGCGACTATGACAGCTCCATTGTATATTCTAATAACTAGACTACTTAATTAACTTACAAAACATTCTAATTAATGTTCTGGCTGCCTCGCTGACTAAGAGCACATTAACAATTAGTTTGTAAAAACTGGCCTTCTAATTTATTGATTTGCCTAGGAAACTATGTTCGAAACCGTAACATTGCATATATACCTAGTGTATATTTTTGAACGAAATTTAATGGAATAAACGAACATACTTACATTATGTAAAGCATTATGCATGCATGTTCATTTCGTTTATTCTATTAAACTCCAAACTACACAGTTCCTTGCAATTAGGCAACATTTTCAGAAAAATATAAGGCCATATTTTGTGTAAATAAATAGTTACGCAAGTCATAATGATTTCATTAGGTGACAAAAATGTTTTTTTTTCCCAGTTTTATTTGCTGTAGTCCCCATTATACCCAGTTACCTAGCTATAGCGTGTCAGTATCCCATATCTGCCACAGTGTCACCGCCGGTGACGACGAAACGTAAATCCGGTGCGTTCGGGTGACGGTGACGATCTAAGCGCACTAGGATTGAAGACAGGTTGATGTTGTCATCACTATTTAAAGATCTTACTTGGAAGTTTAAATCATAACCTGACACAAACGAATAAGTAAACGTTTTAGAGCGTTTTAGTATGTTAGTTCTTATTTTCATATGCAGTGGACGCTGTGATTTTTAGTATGAGGTAAGTATGTACATATATCAAAAACGTATAATACGTATAACCATACGTTGGTCTGGTCTGTGTAATGACAGAGGTTACTTTTTTATCTGTAGATTTGGACACCAGCTTTACTACCTACTGAATACTGAACAACAAGAAATGTGACATATTTTAGATTTAGAGAAATCCAAAGGTTGAAGTGTGTATTTACCTTTACGATGGTACATAATGATTTCCTCTAAACTAAACTTGTGTTTAACTTAATACCTTGAATGGCTTAAGTTTGCGTTGCTTTTAGCTAAATTGCGTAGCGTTCTGTGTTAGATCGCTTAACCGATTAAGGAAATGGTAGTGACATAATAATAACCAAAATATATACCTACTTATATATAACAACTATACGTTTTCAGCTTTATTCGATTTTTGTTTTGTATTATTTCCTAGTTCAAATTTGGTATGGTGGATAATAAATAGGCTATTTTTGTCCTGATTTGACAAAGGCAAAACCGCGGGACCAGTATAACATAAACTTTGTACTTATTCAGTATAGAGCATCAAGTTTTGCCGCATTACATATGTATATACATATAATATATTACAGTATACCTATAGTACCTACTAAAATAGCAAAACAACAAACAACTTCAACTTTAATTGCCTTTTTCTGCTGCCTTGAAAGGTGGTGACAGTTGATTTGTTACTACTAACAGCTATCTTAATTTTGTACCATTTTTAATGTTATGGAAAAGAAACCCCATAAAAACTGCAAAACACCTATATAAAGTTAAAGTAATAAGTTATGTTATAACACAAATAATAAAATGCAAGATTGCACTTTAAGATAGAACGCCGCTTATTGCACTGGTTTCTAAATTGTGCATTTTATGACTGAAAAAATTACATGGTGGTGTTTACTGTAACTCCTTTATGTAGTGCCGACAAGATGGATACAGCGTTACTTGTAACTAACTAAATAAATAAATATTCCGGGACATCGCACACAGCGCCATCTATCCCCACAAACAAACGTTTGTGTCGTGGGTACTAGATAACAGAAAATAATATTTACAAACTTTTCTTAACTAATGTATATCTTTTAAGGATGGTTTTTGTACGTCAAAAGCATTTTTTTCTACAACACTTGGAAATTCTCGAAATCAAATTTGATTCTCCATACATTTTATCAAATGGTGTTAAACTTTTTGTATAGATCGATTGTTTTTTTTTTTGCGAATTTCCATAATTCGAACATAAATTATTGCCAGCATACTAAAGCCACCCTAAAAAGGTTACTTGATAGTTACTAGTAACCGTGAACGATATTACACAAATAATGTATATTTGTGTAATATCGTACAGCCATCTTTATTATGCTACTGTAATTGACTACAATAACCCTCTAAAGTAATTTGTCTTATTGTCAATATTTGTATATATATATATATTGTCGAGTCAAATTAAAAGTAAGTATAGTTTAATACCTTGAGTAAGTTTTATAATAATATCTTGAAATGCATTCAACATTAATTGACAAGCAATTTGACTTACATAATATACATATATATATACGATTTGATGAATTTAACGCCTGCTACTGCAAAAATATATCTCATTTAGTCTGGGGATTAAACGTTTCCTTTCATTTCAACCTGATCAAAAGTCATTTTTATCGTCTGTCAAAACTTATATAGGTATGTATGAAAAATTAGTAAGTTATTATGTTCTTTAATCATTAGCTATTTTTTACAATACATTATTTAAGTTAATTAATAATAAGTTAATGGTATTATAAATTTTTTTTTTACTATAAAGCTTTTAAAGCAGTTGACTATAATCACAAATTTCTAATGGAAATTTCCATAATAAACTCACTAAACCTTAATTTCGTATTGTTCATTGTATCATAAACTAGACATAAAAATGGCGTGCCTTCCTCTATAAAGGCATTTTACACTAAATCAAACATACATTTTGTTTAATTCGCCGCAATCCCATCGCGACGCCACAATAAAAATATGGAAATTTTGCAGTGCAGCCGCAGATGAAGAAAACTGTAGATAACTCAAAAAAAATTAAAAAAATACGCTCAAACAGGACAGTTGGACAGGACGTCTGACTTTACTCTATCGGCACATCGTTCCTTCCCGTTGTCTTTGAAAGATGTCAAAATTGACAGTTGATTTAATAAAATATAATGCGCGGCTAAAGTCAACGTGATTGCCGTGTCGGTATGTTTGCTGTTAATCATGTTATTGCGATTTCTTTGCTAGGTATATTATATTGCCAAGACTGAATAAAAAAAAATCAGTCATGAATGTCTGTAATTAGTTTCTGATGCACCATCCGCAGAAACAACACCGATTTATTACAAACCAAAAGACAAACCTTACGTTCCATCTACTAACATTACCTTATCTCCGTTCCAAGTATACTACATACTCCTAAGTGGATATATCTCCCCTGTACAAGCCAGGCTACTAGCTACGCTACCAGCGCCACCTAGGGAGCATTTCCTCTAATTGCCGCCGCTGTAAGCTTTTATATATGAAAATCACGCGAGTTACTAATGAGGGCTGCGGGAGTAGACAATATAATGATAGACACCTACTTAAACTTACTACTACCTATTTATACGTACTAAGTTACCTGGTTGTTTTTGCAACTTTCAAAAGGTAGCTTGACTACATCTAAATCATCAAGTAATGACAACTTCTACGACTTTTGAACTTTGCAAATTTCATATACATACGTATTGTTTTTTTAAATAATCACACACCAGTAACAACACAATTGTTTTATTCAAGTCAGCCGAACAAGCAGTACTTAATACTATTTGCGATAAACTTCGATGGTACTACATCTGAGTGATTTATTATATATTATTATATTATATTATATGGTATAATAGTGAATATTCCTGGTCTTTCTTGCGTTGATTTTGGAGGAAAAATAGGCAGTGACACTCTCAGGAAGCTATGATATCATATCAAACATGACTTGAATATCAATTTCGTTGCGACTTGATTGAGAAACCAACAGACCAAGAAACCCTCTTTGTCCTTTACAATAATAATATGGTTTGCTGAATATTGAGATCTTTTCGTCACAATGAAGTGTCTTCAGGTTACAATATCATTGCATGAGGGCTGCGGTATAGAATGCTCCAAGATGGCACAAAGAGGGATTCCCGGCGAGAGGCAGGAATATGTTGCTAATTATGTTTGCTACTTTAGCTTTGTTTTGACGAGTTGATTCATTTAATTTTGCTGATAAATACCGTCTTATTTTATTACACAAATCACCTGAAATATCATGCTTTTTACACTGAACAGTTAGGCATTTAACCACGCAATTGGTGATGATAGATAAATTCGTAATGATGTTGATGTTTCTCAGCTCCTTTGTTCCGTTTTAATGCTACAACGGAGTGACGGATCATTGTGGTTTGTGATGTAGTTATAGCAAAAGATTCGGAGACTGATTAAGGCAACATTTTATTACGAATTAACGAGAACAAACCACTAGCATCAACTAGTTCTATATGAAACCAAATTAAATGAACAACCCGCTTATAAAATTCGCACACGACCAACCAACCTCTCTCTCTCTCTCTCTCTCAAGTCGTATTTTCTCAGATATGAGAAAATACGAATTGGGACCAAGCAACCTTCTCCTTTATTACAGTCGGTTAAATTTCCATAACTAGGTGCAAACAAGTGCCAGTTATCTTGGTGTAAGTGTTCAGGTTGAATCCACTTCATCAGGACATTCGTCAGTTTATGGCGGCCATCAAACCGGCGTAAACCAGGGGTTGAGGGCTCACAAATTAAATTATAGTTCAACTTGTAAACACTTCGCTAAGATACTGGCTGGTGTTGTGTGAACTTTAAGTAAAATTGTCCAAGAGGAATTTCAAGAGATGTCAAGGGTTTCAAAATAAGATGTCATAAAGAATCTAGAGTAAATAGGTTCTTCTTAGCATGCGTGCTATATGCTAGATTACAGTGGATCTTACTCGTCATATCAGGGAGTTGAAGTCAAACATAATACGGAACCCTAAAAAATGCGCTCGTCGGTGTGAGATACATAAATGAAATTCAAATGTGTGTATACGTACTACGTAGTGATGCGGCTAGCTCATGACATTTGGCAGTGAGCTAAGTATTTAGACTTCTTTTTGAACCTAAGCGATAAGTTTTAGTATAAAATAGATTTGCTTTCATGTTGCGAGTTACAATAATAATATAATACATATTTGAATTTGAAATTTGTCTAGTTTTTTCAAAAACCAAACGGAAAACGATTGGTTACATAGAAAATATCACTTTATTGCTGATAAAGTCCACGTAATCAATTTAAAGTTTTGTAAGTTACTTTACGTATTTCACCTTTTAGTATGGTGTTTTAGTAAAAATAGCCGCCCGTGTCCCGGCGGGCCGCTCGCGCGGCGGCGCGCAGTCTGCGTGCTGCCGCGGTCCCAGAACATACCTACGTTCTGAAGATGGATGTCATAACATCCGAAACGCGTAAACAACTTACGCGATTTACACGTGAGTGAAAACCGTTTAGTTAATATATTAATAAAAATAATCTAAACTGACCCTAAGTTATAAAACCCAGCCTTATTGAGTACCGTAAGCCGTCGGTCAGCAAGCAGCCAGTGGCTGCATTAATTTAGATGCGGTTCAGATTGCCGCCGATTATCTTGTCTGTCTTCGCGTCACTATCCAACGCTAACGTTAGGGTAAGGGTAAAGTAAGATGGCGAATTAAAACAAGATTTACAAAACAATTTAGTTGAAGTGTTGTACCCAAACAAAAAACAGATAACAGACTTAATTCCTGACAGTTGTATGATTATGTGTTAAATTCTTTTTCTTCTCAAGAAGAAAGCATCTGACATGGATTAACGATTCCCACGACACAAGCGTTAGCTAAGTGTGGGGCTAGATGGCGCTGTGTGCAATGTCCCGGAATATTTATTTATTTATTATTATTATTTATTGCCTCTGTAATATTATTACCGCCTAATGTTATTGAAAAGTAACAAAACGCGTTTTCGCATCTTGTTTTGTCATCATTACCAGTAGATTTTATTATGCATTGAAATTTGTTAAAATAATTTAACCTAAACAAAACTTGTAAATGATTTTGTAAATGAAACTCTGGAGAAATATGTAGTGTATTTCCGCTGCGACTGCTCCTTAACCGACTTCAAACCACAAACTTGGTGGTTTTTAGGTGTGTTCCTCCATTTACCACCGCCACACCTCACCTCCTAACCAAAGTGGCCTCCTCCTCTTAAGATCTTACCAACACCGCACCTTGTGTCTTGAAGCTTTGTTGTTCTCCTTCGGCAAGATATTCACGTCGACACGTGTTTCGTCTCTCCACGAGGCATCCTCAGGACGTGTTGACTCCTCGAACGTCGGTCCGAAAGTCACACGACGACAAGGCGTTCGAGGAAAAACAGTACATATTTCTCCAGAGTTTCATTTATAATGGATTTCCGCAAAGTAACGCCTGATTCAATATCGTAATGATTTTGTATTAATGATGAGTTTATTGTTGTTTCATTAAGTTATTTGGTAAATCAATTTAGCGCGTTTCTAATACAGTTTAATTAAACACAAATCGCTTTGCCTGTCACAAAAAGCCTACCCTAAACTGATTTTGATGTACAGCGAACCTGAATGGCTCAGAATTTAACGCCGCGCTGCTTTTCGGTGAACGTTTGTAATCAAATACTGCAAACGGCTACTGAACCCAGCAACTAGCACACCAAACTATCCCCTATTTCCCAGCTAATAAGGTCTAATATTCTGTTTGGTTTTAATTAACTAATTCGAACACGCTCGAGTATACATGTGATTCGAGAATGCGCTTACATTGTGATAGTTAATTGTTTTCAGTTTGGTTTTGTTTGGTTGTGTATAAAAGTTTAATAACTATTGTAGTTGATTTTAAAGTAAATTTGAATCCCTACTACGTTTCTTTTATGTTGATTTAATGAGAGCGTATTCTGGTGAAAAATGAAAAATCAAAAGATAAGTGCGGTTTTCATCTGTTGGCGTGTTGCTTGCTTTGTGTAATACGTATAATTAAGTGAATAAAACAATAAAACTTTAAACTAACGTACATATGTATTTACTTCTTTGACGTCATATACAATAATCAATTTGTGAGATACATATTTTAATTCAATTAAAATAATTACGATTCATAATTATCTAATAAATACGGAATCACGTCCTCCTCAGTGACTTAAATTTATCGTCCAAAGGCTTGGTTATTATCACAACTTTATGTGCATCATTATACAGGGCAACCACGCAAGAATAACTAACACCATAGATTATGTATGTATATATGTTACGGCTAATACCCGAAGTGCGGCTACACCTAGTTTTAGCCGGTTAGAACTAGGTGTAGCCACTTAGTCTTGGTTAAACCTAGTACGAGCCGATTGTTTTCGGGTAAAACTAGGTCTCAAGTCCTGTTGTAGTGCAAGTGTTGGACTCGAAGTCACTTGTCTGTGACAGAAGGTAGATTAGGTTCGTTAGGTTGCTTTCTACCACGCACATGCGACGACGAGCGAAGCGAGGAGGAGCCAACTTCTTTCAAAACATGTCTCGATTCGGGGTTTAACCAAGACTAAGTGGCTACACCTAGTTCTGACCGGCTAAAACTAGGAGTAGCCGCACTTCGGGTACTAGCCGTAACATATACAAAAGAAAAGTATAAAAGTATTATATCCGTAAGCTAGTACCAACAATACAAACGTTCGCTTAGTGTGGGGCTAGATGGCGATGTGTGCAATGTCCCGCAATATTTAATAATTTATATTTTTTTTAGATTACCACTTTTGTCCTACGATTTCACATTCTTCGTATCAATTTTTTTTTTTTTTTTTTTTACATTAAATAGGCTTACGGTGACTATAGCCTGCCTGATGTTAAGCACCACTATAGTCTAAGATGTAGCACGCTTGCCTAGAAGAAACCTATTTACTCTAGATTTGAAGACCCCTGGGTTATAATTTTCTGGGAACAAATCAAATGAGAGTGGCCAACTCTAGTGTCGAAAACTATGCCTCACAGTCGGACCTATAGTATTACGTGTTATCCAACCCACGGAATCACCCAGAATGGTATGCTACTTTTACAACATATTAAAATTATTATATATATACAAAACGTTCCTCGTACCTTGACGAAATGTATGAAAAAGAAAGTTTCTATTTTGTGAATTTCCTAAAATTGTAATACAAATGTTCTATATATTAACTAAACGGTTTTCACTCACGTGTAAATCGTTTACGCGTTTCGGATGTTATGACATCCATCTTCAGAACGTATGTTCTGGGACCGCGGCAACACGCAGACAAATGTTCTAGTTTTGATACAACTTATATAGGTATATGTATTTGAGCAAATTTGTTGGTGTTTTTCAGCTGACAGTGTATATAATACGTATACGCACGTGGAGTAAGTTACGCAAGTGACATAGAGACATCGTGTGAGTTGTATTATGTATTCTATGGTGTGAGTCATGATTGCCTACGTTCTTTATAAATGTGATATGACGACAATATTTTGAGAAAGATTTCGTTTAAAAAAACCTGTGTGTGTAAGAATAGTAAGATTTGATACTCACTTAAAACATACATGTGCACATATTTTTTTAATACATAGTATATTGTCAAGGAAACGGCTAAAAGCGCCTTGGAAACTTTATTTATAATAATAATAATAATATAATTATTTACATTGTATGTTTCAGTCAAGCAATAATGGAGCTGGAGAAGTACGGCTCAAAATTTAAAGAAATATATAAATATAAATCTTAAGTATTTAAAAGAAATCTTTTAAATAAAGTTTCCAAGGCGCTAATTTTATTTTTAAGATTATTCCAATATAGAGATACTATAAAAAGACAATAAAATATACCGCAATTTTAATAAGAACAACATAATACCAATAAAAATACCACATAATACATTTTCCTCATATTTTACTCCCATCAAAAACGAATTTTCTCTTGGAAAATTCAACTTTTTTCAATTTAGGGTAAAAACCTAAAAACACCGCGGTCGTGCCCGTCATAATCCGTTCTGATCCCACACCGTGTTTAGGGTAACACGTCTTTTTATTTAGGGCAACACCTCGGGTACTCGGGTAGGTGTCGGGCTGATATGGTAGCACGGTGGGTTATTTTATATTTAAGGTGTTATAAGCGAGTTTGTTTGTGAGTAGCGGGTGTGACTTGGCGGTTGTAGCGTCTGCTTTTCATCCTGACGCACCCTGGTTTGAATCCGGCCTTACACCAATGACTTGTTTTTCAAGTTCGTTTAACGGTTAAGGAAAACATCGAGAGGAAACCGACATGTCTGAGGACCACAATATCTAAGGACATGTGTCTTCCTTGGAAGGACTTGGGTGCCCACCACGATGTATCTGCCCAAGAGAACTCCCCTAACGAATTAGTTCTGCGGGGGAGTCAAGACCCTCAGTCATGAAGAAATACGACACACAGGGAGAGCGAATTCTAGAGTGGATAAATTGAAAACTTTAATATGTTACTGTGGAATATATTATTAACTAACTACCTACTCTATAGATATAATATATGCGTAAAATATTATAATTAAAAACAGTCAGAGAGGTCAATCAGTAAGGAATGAAATTGCCAAATGCAAAGATTTCTCTACACGCCACTTCTCCTGATATAAACACAAGGGTACGAGGTAATTAAAATTAAATACACACACACACCCACTCACACACACACATACACACACACACACACAAACACACACACATACATACACAACGGCGTGATTTGATTTGTTTTATTAACTTAGTAGTAATATGTATATTTAGGCTAGTATTAGTAATTTTATGTTACTTATTTAAATTGTAAACAAATTGATCCCCTGGAAGATCCTGCCTTCTACAACACAGTTAACACTACAGTAGAAGGCAGAGCAACACTATATTGTATCCCATTAATTGTTTACAAATAAAAATCTTTTTATCTTTATCTAAATACTAAGCTTTAAAGAACTAGCGGCGTTAAACCAGCTCAAAAATCAATTCTACCAAATTCTACACAAATTGGTTCAATTGTTTGAGCGTAATGAACAAGCATACACAACACGCCTATAACTATATAGGCTTTTAGAAAATTTAGAAGAACGTTATGTAGGTATAAGGTTTTCCACAATGTTATATTTCCCTATTCATATTGTTTTCCAAGTTGTATACTATGAATCTCAATTTGAAGCTACTAAAATATGAACTGTCTATCACTAAGAAAAGGGTAAACGGAGTGGTTGAGGGTGGGGTGCTACATTTAACTGCTACTTACAAAAAAATGCAGGCAAGTTACACATATATAAATATTTCAGGACATATCACACAGTGCCATCTAAATATAAGGCTAAGTATTGAACTTCGC
Organism: Macaria liturata; assembly: GCA_964023185.1. Classification (NCBI taxonomy): domain Eukaryota; kingdom Metazoa; phylum Arthropoda; class Insecta; order Lepidoptera; family Geometridae; genus Macaria; species Macaria liturata. The sequence goes on along the minus strand of OZ026824.1, from coordinate 1,115,737 downwards.
TTTTATTTTAGGTCTTTGTGCCTATTTGTATTAATTAATTTTATGATAAGTTCAAAGAATCATTTATACGTATAACACTAGTGGCACTCCCCAGTCTCACTCACTCTTATCCAAACGTTATTTACCTTCATTTTCTCCGTACAAAATATTGTTTAACTATCTCTTGAGTGTGAAGAACGAACAAACAGACTTACGCGCTTACAATGTTTTCCCCATTCCATATTATAAAGGCGTAAGATTATTCGCGTAAGTGTGGATGCTTATTACTATGTCATGACATAGTTTAAATCAGTTCAGCAGATATAGCATGCTATATCTGCTGAACTGATTTAAATGAAATTCAGAGATTCAGGTAGATTAGACTCTGGGTTAATACATATCTAGGCCCGTTTTATCCCGGATTACCTTAAGTTGATTTTTTATTACGCTTCAACTCGCACCACTCCCCAGTCCAGCAGTACAAGCCCGCTAATATATTATGTATGCGGAGGCTTCACGGCGAGTTTTCACGCCGTTTTTGACACTAATTATACAAGAGCAAACTTTCAGCAGCTCGCGGCCTATTTCCACAACTTTTGATTTTTACAAGCCTGATTAGGTGCGAGTTTTGAGGTACAATCGGGCTTGTGGTTTTTGTTTTACCTTTTGTATTTGGGTAAGAAATGTGTGAAATAAGAAGTATTTTCATGTAAAACAGAAAGTTTATGTGATGATGCTCATAGTGGATTTTGTAAGTGATTGTAGACTGTTTTACTTCATAATAATATGATATAATTTCAAATCATTGCGGTAAGTGAAGTAAATACCATAGAAATAAGTATTATTGAGATCTCTATGGTAAATGCAGTATGTTGTCGTCGTCATTTCACAGTAAAACTTTGGTAATAAATTGGTCCATATTGGCACGAACGAATCCACTTATTCTGTAACACTGCTAATAATATAGATAAATCATTTACTAAATACGACTTTAAACAGTTTTACATATAAGGGATTACCATGATATATAGTTCTAATTTCTTCGTATTTTAGGGTTGGTGATAAAAATAGATAAAGTATTTTTAATGAAAGTGTCCACCGCGTACCGTTTTACATATAATTTCGATTTAATCACACGTCACACCTATTTTAATAGCTCACGCAACATATACGTTAAAGTTACAGTAAACTAACTTCCGCTTTCGTTTTATTGGGTTGTATTGTCCGAAGACAAAAAATGATGCTCAAAGTTTCAAAATACAAATTTATTCATACCTAAATAACAACAGAAAAATGCAATCCTCAACTTTTCCAGTGTTACTATTTTAATTACAACGTATCATAAGGATACAATATTATTAATCTTACACCTAGGTTACTGGTTACTATAAATGCATACCTTTAAATGGATGGGTGACAAAAAAGTGCCATTCCATTTTGGGCGCTTTCGTGGGTCGCAGGTCACGTTAAATCGTAGGTACCGGCTGTTTGTCTCGTACGGCTGTCTTTAAGCCACGTCAGAAGCCTTTAGGGCGGTTTGATAAAGTCTCGCTGTTCTCATTCGATAAGAAGAAGAAAATAGATGGAATTGGTACTCCCAACAAGAAATTAGTATCCTACAACTTTTGAGCACACGTCGGCCTCTTGTGTTTGTGGGCTGCTGTTCTGATTGGTTGCTGATAAGCTGATTGATAACTTTATAGAAGTTCCCATACCGTTGTTTCCTGTAGTGCGTTACTCCGCTGCCAATTATCATGAATTTTCCACGAGCAGTGGACGATGGTTCACACGCGGGAGGCGATAATGGACTCTTTTAATGTTTCACTCAAATTACCAGCTTTATTGACCCACTACAGGTCTTCGATGTAAAAGATACAGAGAATAACATGAAGAACGATAATTAGATATCTTAGATTATCTTTAGGCTTTTCTAAAGATTTTCTGAGTGCCTCTTTTTTGTAGTAGTTAATAATAATAAATATTCCGGGACATTGCACACAGCGCCATCTAGCCCCACACTAAGCAAACGCTTGTGTCGTGGGTACTAGATAACGGATATAATACTTATATATAGGTACTTTTCTTTTGTAAATACATACTTATTATACATACAAACGACCAGACTCAACACAAGTAAGTTAGAAGAGTATGTTTAGGTTTTCTTCCCTTGTTTTTATATTTCAGAATGATAATAATAATATGTATGGTTGTCTAGCTAGTTCCGATATCATCATAATTATTATAGGTACAAGTAAATTTAAAAGCACGAGTGCATTTGTAAGTTTGACCATCTGTTTTACTCCGTAACATGTCAATTCGACGGTCCCTTTGAATATGTAGGTGATGTAATACTGATGTTTTAAGTTAAGAGTTAATCTTATCTCTAAATCATTATAGTGGAAATAAAACGAGGCATCATCGAATTTGATTTTCTTCTTACCCATGTTTTCAATGTATGGGGTTGGTTCACGATCTTCCTGATTTGTTAGAATACTGGTTTTTACAATGAGCGACTACCAACATTATTTAGTACTCATTATCAAGAAAAAACAGTATTTATTTTATACGTATGATGGCATTACGATAATGTTTACGTATCATTATATAAATATAAGTCAACTTTATTACTACGATTCTGCGTAGAACTCCTAAGTTCTTTGTGACGATGTCCTGGGTGTCTTACAATAACAAGCATTGTCTTCTTGTCTGTTTACGTTTAGTTTATGCGTAGAAATGGATTTGCGTTTTGTTTCCAGTGACGAAGTTCATAATCGTATTTAGAAAAATAGCGTCACAGACATAGTTTTTATAACAAAGGTCACGTTTGTTAGTTTTTTTTTTTATTACATTGTAGATTTTGTAGACAAAGATTATAATAAAAGTAAGATAAAACAAGCAAAATTTTGCCAAATACAAAATATACAACAAGATTATTAGAACAGATGGGTGCTCTTTTAACAACAAATAACTAGGAAAAAGCCTTCAATATCAGTACCATAATATTTATACTACTATTTTGTAGATTCTCAGGAAATATTCCGGGACATTGCACACAGCGCCATCTAGCCCCACACTAAGCAAACGCTTGTGTCGTGGGTACTAGATAACGGATATAATACTTATATACATACATATATAAGTATTATTGGCATATTTATTATTATATTGTTGGCATAGATTAGATTAAAAATAAATCTAAATTCCTAAAGATATGCCATTCTAGAATAAATAAATCACCTTTGGTTGGTATGCTGCTGAAAAGCCCACACAAACTTTATAGTGAATATTCGCTCATTAAATCCTGGAAAAAAATAACACATAGTTTTAATCTTTAAGCCTTTTTCACTAGTACAGCATTTTATTTGAAAAAAAACTGCAGATTTTATAGCCCTTACCGATGCGTTTACAAACGCTGACTGCCCATATCGCGGTTGGTGTAGCATACAGACAGAGCGTTGGAATAATATGTAGATAGCTTGGTAAGCATATATATGTTATTATGACCTATGAACTCTGGTATTAAAAGCCTTCAAGCGTATAATACATCACACCTAGTGTGATATCCAGGGTTTGCCTATCAGTATACAGTAGGTAATACACAAAGCCCTAGTTTATACAATACCATGTTAAACCTATCTTACTGTAAACACCTTATAAATGTAGAAATAAATGCTTTTTTATGTTTTTTTGATACAAAACGTTATTGAGTTAAAAAAACTTACGTCTAGGTTCACAATAATAATAATGATACAGGCTTAAGAAATATTGCTTAGTGACTATTATAATATAGCAAAAGGTCATTGTCTGCATACCTACTACGTAACTGTGTAGTGTCATCCTACTAACGGATATATACTCACAAGTAGATGCAACTCTTTGATTACCCATCCAAGATCTCACCGCATTGATTGTTTGGTTAACTATGGTATTGACGCAGTTAGCTCAGGGAGCTTACTATCTCATGATAATATATATATATTATGGTGTCTGTTATTGTATTCAATTCATGTACTCAATATAAATACAATAATATTATTCCTAAAGCAAAGCATACGATTTCAAATCTCTGCACAGCACACTAAGCTTCGAGTATATCCCGACCGCACGACCATTTTTCCGAGACCCCTGTCCCCTCCCGCTGAAGCACCTAAATCAGGCGATAAAAGGGGAAATAAAGGGAGTTTTAGAGGCAAAGTTAAATTGGTTATGGTCGCTTTGACGATTTATAACGCAGTCTGATTTACTTTTAATGGTACCAAAGTGAATTCACACATTTATAAATCAATACGAGGGAAATTTTGTTTTAGGATAGCGGTATGTTGGTTCATGGGATTAGTAGTCATATTTTATGGATGTTATATCAACAGGTTATGGTGGGAAAACATGTCAAAACGCAGAGGTAAATCAGGTAATCAATTAGAAAAATACGATGATTCACTTCAGAAAGTATTTTTGTAACATGTTAAATTGGTAAATAAAATTCGTGCTAGTCGTCATCTCGATGTTTTTTTAAGCAAGATCTTTGCAAATTTTGTTGTTTTTTTTATCTCGAAATACCATTCAAAACTTACCTAGATATATTTCATTTTATATAGGGTTTTTTTTAGCTTGTACGGGTTTGCACTTGGCCATAGTTTGCCTGATAGCAAGCAAGCTATGGCCTAAGATGGAGCTTCTCTCTTTTTTTTTAGAACGGGTTTGCACTTGGCCCTAGTTTGTTTGATGGTAAGCAAGGTCTATGGCCTAAGATGGAGCGTGTTTACCCGATAAGAACCGATTCACTCTCGCTTTGAAGATCACTGGATTATAGTTCGAGGATTTCAGATTAAATTGTCAATTTCAGGTATAGAAATAGTGTAAGTTTTAACATTACTTTAGTGATATTTGTATAAAGTTGTAATTTGCTTTACTTATATGTAGTTTTTTAGGTTCTATTCCATGATTAAAATACTTTCAACCCTCTCAGCTTAGAAAGGAATCAGTCAACAACTTGTTCACAGAAGCCTGTATCGGCGTTAATTGTAAATTGACCTGTCACATACACACACTCTCGACTAGACTCCCGGGTGTGGAGGAAAAGTCTGGAAGGTCTATCTATCAGTGTAGTTTTAGTGTAGGTCTATTTGTAGGGATAGTTGAAGTGAAATTAAAGGGAAATATGATTAAGCAGCTATAGTGCTATTTTCACAAACCGCCTCATGGTTTTTATGGGATGCCATGTTTTCTATACATCTTTAACTAATGGGTGTTCGCTCGCATTAAGAAATAAAACCGTGTCCCCTAGTACACCCATTTAAACGTAGCATTTTCTAAAATCCTTTCTTTGCGGATGCTTAAGTCGTAACATCTACCTGCGTGCCAAATTAAAGCCCGATCCGTCCAGTGGTTTGGGCTGTGCGTTGATAGATCACACTATGTTAGTCAGTCACCTTTGATATATAATTTTTTTTGTAATACATAAAATTCAGTAAGTATGATAAAAAATCTTTTCAAAATAAGGCATTTTTATTACGGACAACTTAAAGGTCATATATGCAATATTTTTAATGTGTTACAGTAATTATTTAAAGTATAGGCATATATAGGTTAGGTACGAGTATGTTATGATTTCTTGACTCCGCAATTACAGTCAGTAAATTTTTGTGTCACGTAAGCATTTGAACAAAAGCGTCAACTAAAAAATCCCACGGCCCCATTAACTATCACTAACACCAAAAATCAATCATCACCTCATTTAACCCTAAAACGCCGTCGTTACAAATCTAGTACAAAACAGGTGGGCCGTATTGCCGTACTTAATTGAAAATGGCTGTCAAGTGCCACCAGGTGGCGGGAAATGAGCATCTGCATTGCTACTTAACGGAATGCAATATAGCAGTGCCGCCGGTAAATGCAATGTGGACAGAGGTTGGCAAAGTTTTGGAAGATTAAGGTGTGAATGCATTTTTTTGTTAGTTTATATTTCTTATTTTGGTAGAGTAGATGCGGCTGTTGATAGACAATCTTGCGTTGGGGATTTTTAATAGATCTTTATTGCTAGCTGCTGGTGGTATTGTAATCTACATATCAGTACGGTTTAGTGCAAGATGGTTTAAAATAACTTACTTAGTTTTGCGGTTATGTATGTAAGTACATATTATGTTGTGTGAATTCATAGTTATGAAATCATTTTTTACATTATACTAATTACAGTAAGTATATGTAATGTTCTCAGTTTTATTGTTTCGTATTCGACACATAACGTAACGTTATCGGCTCGAGTCATAGACATTTGAAGTACTTATTGTTAGGGACGCACAGACGTTTTATTTTTGCTGTAGTAAAATATAAGCTGATTTTCTTACCTGGTAGTTTGAGAGCCTCTGGTACAGCAATGCCGCCGGTGAATTTTCCGCTCGCGAGTTTAGGGTTAATTATTATGACGGTAATGTCTGGTATAAATTTGATTTGTTGCGAGGAATACGAAATGCTTCTTATGACGGGCCTGTCTTGGTAATGCGCTTAATGTCTATTTTCATTCAAGTAATTTTATAAATTAGTTTCTTAGTGCTATTCTTTGTATTTTTTCGTGACGTTTCTCAGTAAAGTGCTTATCTATCTTTATGGTTATTGTAGTGTAGAAACTTTAAAATACCTATATATAGCCTTTAAAATAAATAATATAGATAGCCTGATTTAGATTTTAGATTGAGAAATTAAATAAGTAATCTTTATTTAACCTTAAATAGATAGGTATTTACAAAGTTACTAACAGAAACATACAGGTTATATACGAAAAAAACTAACTAATATTTACATATAATTCACAAGTATAAACAAAAAAGACTGAAACATACAGAAAAACTCACAAATAAAAAAACACAAAAAATTCAGCACACTGTCCATGTTGTCGCTGTGCGGCAGGGATCCCAGGATGCTGGCAGTATTTCCTCTTTGAATGGAAAGACTCAATCGTTGAGAAAAATAGCTGCCAGCCCTGAGATCTCCTGTGGCAAGGACCAAACGTTTGCTTATCTGTTAAACAAACAATTTTGTGTCCGGAGACCACGGGCCCAAAGTCTCAACAGATAGCGCAAAAAATTCATAATTTGCGCTAATCTGCGAGTATTTTCGTTGTTATCCGAGTTGGGCCTGTAGTGCTGCAGCCCCGACGCTACGAGCGGAGGCACTGACGTGAGACGGCGCTAATAAGTAATAAAATCATAGGGATATATGTCAGCCTATATATAGATAAAGATTTTAATACTTATTTAACGTAAATAGTGATAGAAATTTAACCACAAGTTTAAAAATACGTAATGTTTGAATAATATACGAACGTAAAGTAAAAAAATTTATGAAAATTAATTTAAATTAAATAATAATTAAATTTAAAGGAAAGACTAGTTCTCAAACAAGGATTCCAAAACATGGCATCAGATTACCATATTTTGTATTTATATTTACCTTTATTTTTACAATAAATGGAAATCAGCATATAAATCATCTATTCAATGAATTACGTTTACATAATTCTCTTCATAATTCGAGCATTTCGTTTGACATCATACCTCCCTCTGAAGGCAATGTTGCAAACATTGACTCTGCTGCCGCAAGCGTCAAAGCAACGCCGTGATGCGACAAACAAACAATACAAACACACATTAACAAACATGTCAGTAGTAAGCTGTACGTATAATGTGGCTGTGGAGATGACAGAGTCAATATTTCATGAAAATCATGTTGCATAAATGTTACGCTTCTTCTTCATCATGTCGGTGATTAAATAAAAAACTTGCCGAGATACTGTTTAGAGCTAACCTATCCCTATTAGTATTGATTTTTTTATGTATTAATTATAATATGTTTTCGGTTCATTTATACCATTTTTGAGAGGTTTATAAACAAAATTGAGTTTGAATCAATTCGATTGTAGTATAATACGAGTATTGCATTCATTGCCTGTATAATAATCTCATCGTAATAAATGTATTATGGTTCACCTATTGGCTTTGTAAAAGTGTTTTTTTTTTATTTAACTCCTTGAAGTTTTTCATATCGTTTTCATTTTATGATGTCAATACTTTGCGCATGATTCTTAGGTATTGTGGTTACTGGACTAGCTAACTTTTTACTATGTATCTACAGAAACTGCAGACCACAGACAAAGAATTTAATAAATAAATAACCTTTAACCTCACAACATGGGAAGTTCGGTACGTTTGAAGTACGTTATCCTTCCTTAAACATCAAAGGGTTTTGAGAATATACGAGCAAAGCCGAGTACCTAGAGTGGTACAAAGCTGTACCCAAACTATTGATTCGAGTAGTTTGACAGTAAAAGCGACCATTCATACCGTCCACATTCAAACCAGGTATGATTTCAATACAAACGACGCGACGGGGCTAAAATGGACATATTGCTATGTTAATTTATTTTGGATGTAAAATACCCTTGAATACGATTCTTCTGTGTGAATTCTTATGAGTTTGACTCAAAAGGCAGTTAAGGAGGTTGCAATTTCAATAAATAAAAATTAAATATGTTCTTATTTTTTCAATCGTTATGAAGATACGTATTTGATACAATAATTGAAAGGAAAAACTGCAGGATCTCAGTGTTAAAAATACCTAAACTTAATAACATAAAATCATTAATCATCATCATCTTCTTCAGCTCTTGTCGACCCACTGCTGGGTATAGTCCCTCTCCTAGGTGCCATTGGTGTCGATCGTGTGCTTTTCTAGTAAAATCATTACCTAATTTAATTTGAACTTCACTCAGTTACAGAAATGATAACATTTTTTGTAGCTCATAACGGCACCAAGAAAATTCACATTCACATTAATGTCCTGCTAGCCGTATATAAAAAAATCACATCAAACCATCTTACCATTTCAATGCTCAAACTGTTGATGTCCATTTTACCCCCGCAGGTATGATTTCAATAGCCCCCTGTTCAATAGACGCAATTATACCAACACGATGTGTTTTGCTTTACATTGAATTCGCCAATACAATAATTGCGACTATTCACAGGTTTCAATGCAAAACCGGCGGCGAAACTTTGTGTTACAACTGTTTCTTTAGCACAGGTTGGTGAGATATTTTGTGTAAATAATTAAAATTATATTGTACAGAAAAACATATTTTTATTATAGTATTATATGGATACTCTCGCTGTATCAAGTCTTCCTCTTATCGAATGAGAGTGGCCAACTCTGGTGTCAAGAGTTTATCAAGCCGCTCTAATGACAGAGGCCCCTCTGTCATGTCATGGCTTAACGACTGCCGTACAAACAGCCGGGACCTACAATTTAACGTGTCATCTGACCCACGGAAGCGCCCAAAATGGAATGCCACTTTTCGGTCACCTATCCACTAAAAACACGAAGATCCGTGAATCCTTTGAACTGCAGAATGTGGTACGAATCTAAAATGTATGTCCAGTTACTGTACCTAAAACGTTGCCTTTCAGTCAAGTCGGGTGGTACACAAATTCGGAAAGTTATCACGTGTACCTAATCAAAACGCCATTTGAAGATATATTAATAGATTTCGCCTTCGAGTAAAACCATTCCTACATTTGTGAACCCCCCTTGCATAAATTGACTTACCGCTTACTGCTAATACAACATTACCTTTCAAACGATGATGCGTTTGTTGCCTAAAATCCTAGTTGCTTTCCAGGTCTAACATAAATAAGTCTAAGTATCTTCATACCTAACGTTCTTCATAATATCATTACCTCTAATATCGGCGCAGAGCGGGTCAAAGCGTATTATGTGCGCGCATATTGTTCTGACAGATAGAGGCTTCCCGACGTAAACGTATTGTTTTACACGAAACGTACTAACTTTGCGATGGAAATGGGCGCAAGGGGTGAGAGAAGAGCGAGTTTAGTCGGATCCAAATTCACCTGGTTTGACAATATTACACAGATCAACTGACATACAACTATACAATCTGACCCGGAAAAAGTAATCAATTAAATCACTTTTCAGGGAAGTCTCTAGTCTGTATGTACTATATAGTTACTTTTTGATTACATATATTTTTTTTTCCCTTGGTGTAGTTTTCTATGCATACGGCACAAATTGAAATTATCGAACATTAATCTGCGTCGATAAAATAGAACGTCTTAGTTTGATTTGAAAAAAAATAAGAAAAAATTACAACTAAACCAAACTAAAAAACCAATAACTACAAAGAAAAAAACTACAACCAACTTTTTTTTTTAAATTTACTTACAATTTACAATTCTTAAAAACGCAATCATTAGACATTACAGGATACCTGAAAACAACGCCTGATGCTTAGCTGAAAGCGACATCTAGCGACATCTACAACAACGTTACTTATATTTTTATGTATTTTCTATCGTGTTATTTCTGTCTTTTGGTGTACATTAAAGTGATATTCTATTCTATTCTACTATACCCAACACAACTTCTGTATTTACTCGCTTCCTCGTCTCCCTCATCCCACTCCCGAATACGGGTTCATTATCATTTCATGCCATGTGTCGGCATGAATATTTCCCTTTGATTAATTTGTGCGGAACACATCGCGACGTATAGCTTTACAGCTTTATTAGCGTCGCTTGCAGTGGAGCGCGTATTGAGCTGCCAAGGGGCTTATTGTACCGAGGAATGTGATAGCGCTTGGTACCTGGCTTTTTACTCTATTAGTACATGTAGGTAAATAATCCAATTACCATGAAATTTGTAGTTGTTTTATCTAATAATAAAGGAGCTAGCATGTCAATCAAACCACCATTGTATCTAGACTGGCATTTATTGCAGGTAGACAATTTTTTTTTATATCTATGAATATGGGGGTACTCCAACGATATAATGCCATCTGCCAATTTCAATACACAACTCGGTAGTACTGTTTTGAGGTTTAACAGTCTAAGTACCCATAGATATTAAGTTGTAGTCAAGCGTGAGCCTATCTCATGAAAAAAAGGTGCACTAGATTTTTCTTTCGACTCCTGTCCATCCTACGGTTGCCTGGAAGAAATCACTATTAGCGATAAGGCCGCCAGTTCTGGCACTATTTTTTGTCTTTTGTGTTTCTGTTTGTCTTTTTCAATGTGTGTTACAATAAAGAGTTTTATCTATTTATCTATATAGATGCGAAATCTCTAAAGAAATCATTTCGTAAGTACTCGTCCATAAAAATTACACATTAGGTATCTAACACTCTAAATGATAAAGTTTAAATTGGACATGTTTTTTCACTTTCTAATAACTGGTTTGGAGATATGTACATAAGATCCTGGATTAATACACAACGCTATGAGGTACAATTCACATCATCCAATTCATAACATTGACTGGTAGTCCAAAAATAACAATAATTTGATAACAAATGACCCTTGCCAAATTACTTCCAAACAAAACACAAGGCCCCAAAAACTTATCCTACGAGTAGAACTATCATAGCTATTAGTTTTAGCGCCCTCTTGTGAGATGACAGAGCTCTATTGATACGTCATCAGTCTCCATTAACTGGCCATTCGGACAACTCGAGACGTATGGCTGATGAAAGGGGAAAGTTTTTGTGGATGATCTTGTTGTTATCATTATATAGTTACATAAAAAAGCCCATTTGGGCTTTGCTTCTTTTCTGAATAGTAAGGACAGCGACACTATCCGTCTTATTACAAAAAAATGGTTTGTTCTAGGCTTATGTCAGGTAATACGAAGTTCAGGGTTGTTACCGTAACACGAATTCTTATTACAAAAACAGAACTAAGTCAAGACTTGTTGCTACCAAGAACGATCCTAGGTTTTAATATTATATCATCTGTGGTAGCAAAAACACGATATTTTTTTTTATTGTTGGCTATAACTACGTTATGTGCCAGTTTTCAAGTTAAAATAACCGTCAACGAAAATATTTTAGCGTCTTTGACGTTGTCATTGAAATTGTTTTTTTTTTTTTGGTTTCTAAAAGTTGCATTATTTAGCAACATATCAATGGATTAAAAAATAAAAAACGAGCCGCAAACTCCTCGGGTACTACCCTCGTAAACTCAGGTACTGGTGGCTTTATTAATTTATTTCATTTAAAGTACATTGCCTTGGAAAGGAATTAAATTTAACATCTACCGCAAAATATACTTAGGTATACTGTAAGTTTAGTTTACTAAATTTATTTATTTCTGGTGTGGGTTTAATGCAGTAAAAATACACACTATATTATTATTATTCTTATATTAACTTTTTACATTGACACAAGTTTTAAAAATTAAAAGAAATGTTTTTATACTTGAGGTTTGATTTTACATTTGCATAATTTATTACATAATTTAGATTAAGAAAACAAATTGATCCAGTTTAGTTTAAAATATTAGATGAAAATATCATATGTACATTTTACTATAAATTTGTTTTAATCCATAAATATTAGAAATGTGTATTTTAATTTATTTTAGTACATTAAACAGTTTAAACTTCACTGATTACAGTAATATATGTTGCTCAAGATATTAGGTATACAACAATCACACAAATTCTTTTTATAACAATCCAAAACTGTACAAAACTGTCCAAAACCAAACAGTTTTTAAACGATTATTAGAACACAATAACAAAATATTGAAAATAAATCAATATAACCTCTAACTAAACGTCAGAATTGTTCCATACTTCAAATCCAGTTTAGAACAGAGTTAAACCATAGTTAAACTAGGTGTCGCGGCAAACTATGTTTGGATCATCGGAAGTCCGAACTATCGCGTTAGTCGTCGTTTTGTAATAAGAAATTATTTGGTACCAGACTTAGTATTGACTTAACCCGGTAATAACAGTTAGACCTCTTTTTATAATAAGACGGTTTATATTTTTAACAGGAAACTTAAATACTGAAAATGTAATCATGGGATCGTCGAATATAAAGTAAAAAAATCTTTCAAGCTTCTTTATCATCAGGTAGGTACTGCAGGTTATATAGGTAATTTATTCTACAACATAATTCTACACCACAGAATCTAACAGCCTATTTAAAAACACTACGATTACTCGTAATCGTTGCAAATGTAAGTCCTGTTGGTGCTGACAAATTGTAACATCTCCGATCTCACTGGGAATCGGCATTTCTTTTCAGCACAGAACTTAGGCATTTATTTTCTAACACTATGATAGCCATCTAGGTTGCTGCATCCCATAGTACTCCAGGCCAAGGTCACATTACCATGGCAGACAAACACCATCCCATAACTTTCAGTTTCTCCTGCCATCGCCAGAATTGGCAACTCCTAACAATAAACTGGAGAACTTTCGGCAAATATTCAAAAAGGCCAAATAAAATTCCATCTCATAGACCGGCGGCGACTGCAAAACTTAAGTTCCTCGACTTCTATAAAGTGCCAGTAACATCTGTTGTATGAAGAATAAAACAAACTTACAGCTGCACTTTTAACCACCCTTATAGTCTTCGAAATATGGTTTAAGATAGCTTAATTCTTGCAGTGGATAAATTTGCTCGGGTTTAGGTTGGTTTTGTACTTTCCAATAGACTAGACGCTTGTTCATAAAACAAAAGGGATGTAAATGTCGGAATGAAGGAAAATGATTTGGTAAGTTTTGAATTGGTGGATAATGGGCTTTTGTTTGTTTCCCTGATAGCGGGATTCTGAGGGTATTAACATGGCAATTAAACGTTTTGCCTGCGTTTGTGGGGTCGGTAGCGGGAAGTATTGTATGCTAGTTGGATGGGAGTCTGCTTTCAAACAAGCGAACTTACAGCAGTATAGATGTTGACTATATATCGTTCATACTTATCAATTGTACAACGAAAGAGCTTGGAACTGGTTCAGCTAAGGAATAAATTATAAGAATAATAAGAATAATTTATTTCCCTTAACAATTAACTTAATTAACATATTTGACTTATCTAACTAGGAATACTGCATTTTTTATATCCCTGTGGGTTCTGCACTAGGAACATCCTGTGTCACAGAAACCACGGTTGATTAAATAACAAGTATTAAAATGATGCAGATACGGCTATAAATATTTATCTGGGTAGTGGTATATGGTTAAACAAAGTAAATAGAATAAATACTTAGAGTCAGTAAATTATCTGTGAACTATAATTTATTGATCTTCTAATCAAGAGTTAATCGATTTTTGATCGTAGTCTGCAACGTTGCTTTACGTTTATCCTAATTCTATACAAGTGTGGGTCGATAAATGGTTTTCAAACTAAAAACAGAATATTTCAACTAACTCGGAAAACGTTTTTTTTTTATTTTATCTCTCTCTTTTCAAGTCGTATTTCTCCTTACCTACTGAATAAATTTATTGAGAAACTACTATTTTTGACATGTTTCCTTCTTCAAGTTCTTTAATAACTATCTCACCACGTAGCATGCGTAATTGGCATGCGACTGGCAGGGTCCAAGCCCGTGCCAGTAACCCGGCTGCACTCGTTTACAAGTTAAATCGACGGCAGACTGTAATTAATTGGGCAGAGAAGTTCCGGGACAAACACTAGTGTCGTTTGGACAACGATGTGGGAAAGTTTTGATGTTTCTCCATAATTCATAAATTCTTATACAGGTATTTAAAGTTTATGGTTCTGGTAAAATTACTCAGGCTCTCTCTCTCTCTCTCTTGAGTCGTATTCCTCATGACTGAGGATCGTGACTCCCCCGCACAATTAATCCGTTGGGGGAGTTTTCTTGGGCAGATACATCGTGGTGGGTGCCCAGGTCCTTCCACGGAAAATTACTCAGTATTGACTCTTAAAAAATTCTTGCAATAATAGGAACAGAGTTTTTATTTACATTAATAACTAATTAAGCCAAGGAATGTAACGAACTGCACCTGTGTCCCTGGAGAAGACAAGCCTGATGTTCACCATCAGGTTATTGTCCTACTTTTTCTGTCAGTTGGTACTAAATGAAACATAAAGAAAGAATGGGTGGATAAATATGAAAAGTTTCACCCCTATCTCGACCAAATCAGCGCAATAGAAGGACAAGCATAGTCATATATGTATATATGTTTTAAAAAGTTTCACTTTTACGTACAGAGTTTTTTTTAAGTTAATACACTCCCGGGATATCATATCAACATTCAGATATTATCAGGTTTCATAAAACGCCTTCTCCATTTACTTAATAATCTTCAGTGGTGTTATGTCTGGGGCAAAACTACACAAGTGGCTTCGTCGCTCGACGCTTCTACCGGCACGTCTGGTGGAGGAACGATCTCTAGTTTATATGAATACTTATATTTAGCTGTGCAAGTGTAGTGTCAATAAAATAAGACAATAAATTACGACTTACTAAGCAGTCTTCTTTTCTTTACCTTGTCGTAAACGATTGAATACCAAAGTATGTATACCACAACATAAAACCGCTCTTTTTATGAAAAGTATTTTAGGTATGGGACCAAAAATTTATAATCATCTGCCGAAATCAATCCGTCAAATTCATAATTTGTCAATATTTAAAAGGAAATTGTTTATTTTTTTATTGTCTAAATGTTATTATTCTGTTAAGCTATTTTTCAATGATAAAATTACTAATTTATGACATTAATTAATATTATCTCAATTGACATTTAAGTATTTTTGTTCCAGACATAAGTTTTTGCATACCAGTAATGGTTAAGATGTATGATTCCAAATTTTTAGCACTTACACAACATCTGTATTATCAAACTACATCTTGCAAATAAATATATCTTTATCTTTATCTTTGTCTTATCTATGTGGGGTAGGCACTGCATGCTTTGTCACTATTTTATATTATCACTCGTCATCTCCGCATTCACTCCTCTCTCACATCTAAGACACTTTATCAAATCATTATGTTTTAAATGTAATATGATATATGGGAATGCTACTCATAGTTTAATAATCGTGTAGGTATAATCACTTGACGCAATTCAGTAATCGAAAAGTGGCATTTACGTCTGACCAATTTACTTAGTCATATTGTAAAACTAGATGTCTCAAAAATAAAAGCCGTTTGTAAAATATCTTCATTTCAATAAAACACAGAAAACATTAGCCCGTAGTATTCAATAGCATTTATTTTGGACAACACTCTTTTCAGACGTCGCTTAAACAAAACAAAAGGAGCGCGAAACCAATGCGAGAAAAAATGTCAATCCGCCACTTTGCATTCAGTTTGTTCCACCAACAAAACTAAGAGCGACCAAATTGAATAAAATAGAACAGACATTCACTTTAAATCCTACAAAAAGCTTCACAAAACCACCCTCTTTTCTGCTTTTTCTAGGCAACAAGATTTAATTTAACGTACGTACGTACACGGCCATTAGTTAGTATCTACTTAACCAGTCTAAACCGGATCTTAACCGGTTCAGAGTGAACATTAATTGTGAATTAGTGCAGTACGGAATTACAGTCATTTGTTAGTAGTTGTTTAAGAGATTTGTTGTTACAACACTATGTTCTCTATCTTAATGGCTAGTTTAAAGTGTTGTTTCGTTGTTTGTTGCCTTGTTGTTTGATATTAACTGCTTTTTGGTGTGTTGCGGGTTTTTGTTTTTGGCTTTTGTTTATGATGTCTATGTTTTTCAACGGGTTTGAAATTTTCTTTTACATGATGATAGGAAGGAATCTTATAGTAAACGTAAAGTGTGATTTAATTGGCACAGATGTATGTAAGTATAGTGTTCATTAAAATATCATTACTTTTATCATGTCTCTTACATTTGTGTTATAAATGAAAGACCGAAATATGCTTACCAGAATATTAATCTGACATAAGAATCTTAGCCTCATAAAAAACGCCCACATTTAAAAACCATCCTTCCGATATTCAATATTGATTTATTACTGCCCTCAAGCCCATTTAAATGATCTACACTTTTGTTTCATATCTACCTACCCTTATTTTTTTATCATAGACCTTAGTTCATTCCATTCCGACCTGATAATTGAAACTGACTTTTATGGCTTTCGTCATAAGATTCAATGTAGCGGATAAGATAACAAATTTATATTATGAATAGTAAGATTTTGAAGTCAAAAAAATCTTGCACAAAAACACTTTTGTGTAGTAGCAGGTAGTTCTGGGAATTTCGAGATGGTTTCTTAGAACTTTTTTGGTATCGGGCGATCCCTGCGGGTGCGGATCGGGGCTGGCATAAATTGGTTTGTGTCTTTTCAAAGGCCTTAGAATAAATTACGACGCTGTAAATGTGATGTTTAGGACTATGGTGCTGTATAACTTGGTATGGTTATATTGTATGTTGTATTAGATGTACCGAAAGAAGTCTGTCAGATAATAAGGAAACCCAAAAAAAGAACATGTAAGTACATATTTCGATATTGAAATCGGACAGAAAATATCTCGTCAGAAATCATCTCAGAAATAATCTCGTCGGCGCTAAAAAAAATTGAAAATCTAATGTTTTCGTTCCCATTAACATCTTTTTAATACAACGATCAAAGGATACCAAATAATTTATTGATTCAACATTTTGTCTTAAATTTTAGTGAAATGGTCTAAACAAATTTATATAACCACTCCACTTATCATAGTTTCGACTTTTCACATTCATGTCTTGAATTGAGGGCAAGAAATTCATAGTGACAGAGTAATCGTCGCTATTTTGACAATCAAAATTACCAAAGAACATCGATATTGCATCTGTGACATAACATACACACACAGAATATAATAGAAATGCACTTAGAATGATATATGTATATGCAAAAGTCCTGACTAATAAAAATAAATGTACATACTCTTATTTAGTTTTATTAGTGTATATATGTGTATATATTGTTTATTATTGAATAAAATATTTTATAAAAATAAAAAAATGTTATAAATACATTTTATTACTAGAAGCCCTTTTAAAACCTTAGGATAGTGAAACTTTAAAACTCTAGGCTAAAAGGCTACTATGTTTTCTGAGAATCACAATCCTTTAAGACTTTTTGCTTCAGCTAGATTTCGTCTAGACTATTTTATTCCACGAAACAAATAATAATTAAATTAAAAACAATAACTTAAATGTTAACTATCCTTATCTGAATTAACATTTCCAAAGCGGAATTTATTCGACCTAGCAACACCAACACACGATAAACAAAGCCCATAGCTTCCAGATTTCTATTCTACGATCCCACGTGTTTTCATCACGTTCTCAAACACAGACAAACAACCCAGACACTACCAATTTGTAACTCCAATCCAACTTGATTAATATGATGTTGTAAAAGTATTGATTCATACCAGGTTATTTTTTTACAGGTTCCTGACATTTTAAATGGTTTTAAATAAAAAAACAAAACTTTACAATAACGGTACAATTATAAATAGTGGTAGGATTTTTTGAAGTCTTACTATCAAGTATAAGATAAGATAAGATATGTCTTTAATGCACACCAAAGAAATTACATAATAAAAAGAAATTTAAAAACTAGTTTAATGCACATTGGGCGGCCTTATCGCCTTAGGCGATTTCTGCCAGGCAACCTTTGGATGGACAGGATTTAGAATCTTAAATAGGCGGTAAAAGTATGTATAGTCCTTTGAAGTTAGTTACTTATCTAATGTTTCTTACTGATCTGACTCACTTATCCAAGGGATAAACGCAAAGATAGTTGTTATGAGGTAAAATATGCGGTAGGTATCTACGGAATATAATGCCGTTCTTGAAAAACAAGTCACGCTTACCAAATTATAAAACAACAAGTTTAATCATTCCAAAACTTGGCCAAAAATTGCTTTCCTAATCTTCGCGGAAGAACGTAAAAAGTTTGCTAGAATATTTCCGTGACACGTAAGGGAATTATTATTATTTGAGACCGAGCCGCGTCGCTTTTAATTACTGTTGTTGTTTTTTATTTTTGTTAAGGTGCGTGTATACTTTTGTGCTTTACTTTAACAGCTAGTTTAGTTTGGTAGAAATATTTTTGTATTATGATCTGGGCTAGTGTCCTTAGATCATACGAATATGAATCCTGGATACTAAATATTTTTTTTATGTACTTAATTGTGGATTTGAACTCGCTAAGTGATGGTGAAGGAGTAATGAAGGTGTTAGGCAATAAACTTAAGGATTAGTACCGCGAATAATTTAATTATTAAATATCTAAAAACGCAAATTGTGTTGTGTTTGTACTACTACATGTTCACATAAATAATAACATTCCTCGAATAAATAAGTGAAACTAAGTTAGGTAAGTATCTTTTCAGTACATTTTTGCAGCTTCATTTTCGCTTCGCACGTGTGATGTCGCCCTAAAGGAAACAACGTGGAAATATTCTGGAAGTTTCGTGGAAATGTTTTAAAATAAACATACCTGCTTCAATTACTGAGTAACGATAAGAGAAAGAGTGAGAAAAAGTGCATTAAGATGGTTTCTAGAATATTCAGCTCATTCTACACTTGTTATTATCATGTACCTAGGTAATCTCTGTCTCTCTCTCTCTTGAGCCGTATTTTCTCATGCCTGAGGGTCGTGACCCCCCCCTCCGCAAAATTCGCTAGTTAGAAGTAAATAAGTAGTTAATTAATTAAGATTTCGTCAAGAAGCGAAGATTTTTTTCTATAACACTATTGGAACCCTGGTCTTTGAAATTTTGATGATTTTATCAATCATGCTACACGTTAATCAAAAAAATCAAAAGTGACCCTTTATGCACCCAATTTTGTCCTCATTTGTCCCTTTCCACAGTTCCCTGGCTCTAATCTCGGCCACATAAAGGCAGTATGTAAACAACTGCACACGTGGTGGCTCCACTTGGGCCCTAGTTGGAGTACAATGGGAATCAACCGGCCTCACACTACTGGAGGTGGGTGACTGTGATGATTGGAAGTTGTAGGATAATTTTAAGGTTTAATCATATCATGATTAATATTATAACAAAAGTATTGATAGTTTGTTAGCCTGTTTGTTCCTATTTGAATTTTTGAATCTAAATATTTTTTATGTATTTTCAATAATTTGTAGAAGTTGTTCAGATGTTGTTCATAGATGCTATATCCTCGTATAAGCAATTGGCAATCGCATGCGATTACCAAAGTTAAGCAAAGCTCGATGCGGTCGGTATCGGATGGGTGGCCAAAAAATGGCATTCCATTTTGGATGCTTCCGTGGGTCGGACAACACGTTAAATTGTAGGTCCCGGCAGTTTGTATAGTATGGCAGTCATTAAGCCATGTCAGAGGCCCTAAGGGCGGCTTGATAAACTCTCGACACCAGAGTTGGCCACTCTCATTCGATAAGAAGAAGAAGATATCCTCGTATATCCACACATGTCCAGTTATGCGATGTGTTACGAATGTTAGTAACCTTCTTTTGCTCGGAGGTTAAAAGACTCAACTACCAAACAAAACCAAGATGTCCCTTCACAACAACGTCGGGTTTCAAGGGCAAGCGAGCAATACTCCTCCGCAATTCACATCCAGACCTAGGTTTACAGTTCAATTGGACCTACCTCAGGAGAAACTAAAGTTGATACCCTTCTTCTTAGTCTTTTCTTTTTATTAGTTTTATTTTAATTTGTCCTAATTTTCTCCAACCTCACTCTCACCCAGCAATAGGGTCACCATACCCAGCCGGGCATTATATTAATAGTGCCCCACGAACCAGTTTCGCGACATACCGTGTTAATTGTATGGGAGTCCAGAACTCCATACAATAACTGTATGGTAATGGCCATTAAACCGATTCTGTCGCAATGAGCGCTTTGCATTTGTATGGGACCCCCACCTGCGAGGTCACGAAAGATATTTGAGTAATATGGAATAGGTATTGTTTTCAGCTCTCTTTATCAAGTTTTACTGAACCTGGCCGATGTTTACACAAAATAATGAAAGAAAGAAAGAAAGAAAGAAATATTTATTAAAATCATAAATATTACAAAACATAAATAATTATTATTATTATCATGTAACACTATGATTTCTTGTCATAATTGTTTTTACATAGGTACATTCGTATAAAAATATTTAGGTAAGATTGTATCATATATTATACCTTTATAATAAAAGAATAATCACAGATTGTATGTATGTAGGTATGTTTCTTGTTTTAGACAAGGTAACACCACCATAATATTCACCTTGGACATTTAGCAACCTATTAGTGATGTAGTTGTTTAATTTACTAGATATACCTATATTATTTCAACTTTTGTTGCATGGTGGATTTTTCGTTATTAAGTTGATTCATAATAGCTTTGGTTGCTAAGAGCTAGCTTTATCTAAGCTTAGTTTAGCATGCCAATAGCCATGCACAAAATGTGTGAGAGAACAGTTGTTATTCTCAAAGTTAATATACGAAATGTTAGGCGACATCTAGCGAGCGTTTTTGTACCACCCTGCTTTGAGACCTGACATTTTCTCATTAATATGGTTCATAAAAGTAATACTTATAACGTAGTGTCTACTTGTTGCTTGTAACCTCCCTGACGGACCATTGACTTCTGAATAGATTTCAAGTTGGAATTGTTTCGTTTTGAGTGAGTGTGAGTGTAATGATGGTGGAATAATCAGAATAATGCGGGTTTTCAATAGTTTGGTAGTTTTTTTGGGTCTGTTTTGCATAATTGTGAGCATTAGCTAACAATAGCTTGCCAGAGTCATTCAAAATGTGTGTAATAATTACTTACTCTCCTATTTGCATGATTTGGAATACTTATTTTCTTTTGGGGTAAACCTTTACATGTGCATTTTATTTCAGTGTAACTCCACCTTTTTACCGTGGGATAGGTTTGCGTTTGACTACAGCCTGCCTGATGTTTAGCATTGCTGCAGCCTAGGGTGTAACACGCATACCTAGAAGAAACCTATTAACCTTCACATTTATGTCAACGTATGTAAATTAATTAATTAACTGGTCTCTGAAAATTTGTTTAAATAATGTGTAGTTATTGGCTAGAGTTGCTTGTGGTTAAATGTCCAACTAATACTTATGTGTATAAAATAATTAAAATACAAACCCACGACCTTTTTCTCGTACTATAGTTATGAAGATACATTAGGTACAACAATATACTTTATCTCCATACATACCTATACAATACCTGATAATAAATAGATTTCTTTGTACATCTACAATGATGATATAAACATCACAATTCCTTTATTCCTCACAAACAAACCTATTGTAACGGAATGACCACTAAACCAGTTGTCTGTATAAATCTAACAAAATTCAAATTTCTTAGAAACATCCCCTCAGGACATTGACCACGATCCACGATGAATGCAAACGATAATAATACAGAAATCAAAACAATATCCGATTCAAAAGCTCCCACTATTTGTGTAAAATGACCCTTTCAAACTTGAACCAGCGGAGAAAAAAGAAGGGACGCACACAAGGATCCAAACTCACGTGTACTAACAAAAAATAAACATACAAGTAAGCATGATCTCAATGCACAGGAATCAGACTCGTATGACGTATAGAAAGAAGGCACAGAATCCCCTAAAGAAAAGGGAATCGGTGATAAAACATCAGCTGTTTGAACGAGACTCAAGGCAGGATGCAGAGCTCTGATAATTTGGTGCAAACATTTGTTAATCGTATGTGTTGAGTTTGTTCGTAATTATCGAAGTTGGGACGTTTGAAACTGAGGATAAAGAGTTTGGAAGACATTGGACAAAGTTTGCGCGGAACGTGCCCCAACGCGCACGTTAAAAGAAAAATTTGGACGGAATTTACAGCTGTTGTACGTACATAGATGTATTCGAGAAATTTCCGCCGTAATTAGGTATAAATTATTGTGCCTCGGTTGGAGGCCACGTGAGTTCAGGAAGTCGATTTATAAAAGCTCTGTGATTACACTGATATCTTTTCTGTCATAAAATCAAATTGTGTTGAGGATCACCATTATGAAGGTATCAAATTATATTAAACTTTAGCTTGGTACTAAATGGAGAAAACCATTTCTTTTTTATGTAATGTTTATTTCTCAATTCGTATTTACATATATGTATGTCTTCATTTATCATGTATTAGACGATTGCATGGTTTGTAAGCTTAAATACGTCTGCAAAAACAAAAACGAAAATCTGTAAAAAAATAAAACGACTATAGCATTTTGCGAATGAAAGGTTTGTCATACGTTTCTAGTTATCAATAACAAGTAGTATTAGAAAATAACCTTTTTAAATAATTCCACATCAATTGAAATGAATTAAGGCAAACCATTTCACTTCTCATAATTTCCAAACTGATGATCGTAAAAAAATAACAAATTCGTTTTGATTTATCACCGGAGTCCCATGTCAATTGAAATAGCGATGACACCAGACATTTCGAAGCTGCGAGTAAATTTCATACATAATTGAGTAAAATTAATCACTCTCTAGGGTCCGAATGGAATAAATACATCAATCAGTCAAATGTTATACAAAAAGTCGAGCACTTTGTATGGGACGCAATGATTTGACAATTTCCAATTTATTTCTTGGTGATTGTGCTCTTTTGGGTACTTTATTTTTTTATTTGTTTTCTACCTACAGACACTGATGTATTGGTAGGAATAAGAAGATTCGTTTTGTATTGCATGTGAAAATAATCCTCTTACCACCAATCACAAATTATAGTTAATTGCTATTAATTTATCAGTGATATATATAACTATCGTAGTTGTTTTGTCGTATTTAATTCGATACACATAAGCGCAAGAATTGAGTGCCTTCTGAAACTAAAAACTTTTAGGATAGAACAACAGTGTAGGCGAGTAAGAAATTTTATAAATCGTAAAACTTCTAAAGGACCTTATCACAAGCGAGCCCAAAGTTTACAACGTAATAAGATGATAAACACTATAGTCAGTACCTCTTATCAAAATTCCAATGCGCTTTCATATGTACAATAGACGCATCCACCCACACAACAAGCATAAAGTTATCTATGTGTTTTTATGTTACACACACATACAAGTAATACTTGTGTGTGTGTGTGTGTGTAGTATCAGGTAGCATCAGCTGTTTGCGCCAGCGCAGCTCCCATATGATCTCAAGGACGAGGGACGTTTTAACTGACGAGAAATGTTTAGTTTTAAATGTCTAAATATACACACATTTTGATCGTAAATTTAACTAAATTTAGACTTTCCGGGAGAGCCGTTTCCTGAATTGCTATAGGGTGGGTAAAAAGATGGACTTGAACCAGTTTGTTTGTTGAATTTTAGAAGGGTGGTGCGAGCTTGGAACAAATATGTAACATTCTTTGATGCTGCTAGGAACATCAATATTTTATACAAAGTTCAAAACCTGAATAACAAAAACAGTGATTTGTATACTAATTGACGTCACTCATGTCTATTTTAGCTACAGTTAACCGCTGATTAACAGCATTACTACCATATATAGTGCAATATGAATAGTTGAATACCTAGTGTGTTACTTTATAACACACTGTGTAGGTATATATTAGTGAGTGAGGCTCAGCGGTTCCAGTGTCTGTTCTTCAGCTAGCCGCACCCTGGTTCGAATCGGGCCCTACACCAATGGCTTGTATTTTCAAGATAAGTGTGGATTAGCACTCGTTTAACGGGAAGGAAAACATCGTGAGGAAACCGATATGTTTGAGGATCACAATATCCGAAGACATGTGTCTTCCGTGGAAGGACCTGGGCGCCCACCACAATGTATCTGCCCAAAAGAACTCCTTTCATTTATGAGAAAATACGATTTAAGAGAGAGTAGGTATGTACTAAAAATACTGTACTATATATGTAAAACTATCTGAATTTCTAACAAATATAAAACAATTAAGTTTGTATGAGAGTAACCAACTCTGGTTTCATGAGTTTTCAAAGCATGTCATAGATGGAACGATGATATTTCAAATAGCACGTCAGTCCTTGTTGACTCCGTATGAAAACCGGTTTCAACATGATTGTATGTTTTATACAGATGAACTGATAAAATGTGGTCTCTGTATGTGATGTTTCTGAGGATGAGCTTGAATCATCATCATCAGTTATCTTCTTTTGCTTAATAGAGACTTCTTTTCCAGTATACAATTCGTTTACATTATAGTACTTACATAGATCTTATAAAAAGTGTTGATAAATATTTAGGCACGTTTTGCCAATGACGAACAGATTGTTAACGCAAATTTGAGAATACTAAGTTACTACAATCTCAGAATACAGAAAGAACTTTCGAACTAGTTCTTTCTGTATTCTGAGACTACAATTTACTTAAAAACACTAATCATGTGCTTTACGCTGATGTTCACGGTTAAAAGAACATAAGTAGTACAATCAAGATTAGTACTCCAAGTTTTACTTAACACACTCGTATGTAATATAACTCATCAGTCTTCAAGTCGAGAGTGTATCAAGTTCTCCTAGGCAAGCGCAAGATCGTAGGTTACCTTACCACGTTGCTTGTCATCATTTATAGTCAACCGTGGACCTACCAAGAGTAAAATACATTTATTGCTTAGACTGTTGGATGTAAAGCATCACACGTTTGCATATATCAGCTACAGTATCCTGAGTTATTTTTACTTTTAAACGTCGTATAACGACTATTATCTACTATTATTTCTGTATTATGTGCAATTACTATTTTTACTCTACAAGTGCTATTCATTTCATACGACTATAGCATTTCTACATCCCCGTCCAACGTCCTTGCCACCCCGACCCCACGTCTCGCGTCCATACCTCATCCGAGTAAGCCCCAAATCACCTCCAACTGATCCCATCCCATCCCGATACAAGCGTTACCACTCCACACACACATACACACGGACACGTGTTGCTCACACGGATGTACTCAGCTGACTACCCACACCAACACACCGCCATACAAATAAACAAACCCGTGTGTTTACACGCACCGACTGAGCCTGTAGTCGTAGGATGTTGACTGTTCACATAATGAGAGGGTTTCGAAAAAACGTGCATGAGATCTGGGGTAGACCGACAGGGATAGACATATGCCACTTCTATAGAAAGTCAGTGAGAGCGAAAGGGATGGACTTTAGTTTTTTTCGACGTTGACGTGTTCCTTTTTTGTAAGCTCGCCGGGAGGCAAGGTGCACGCCGCTTGCACGTTCGATTTTTAAATTGTGACCTGACTGACTGATGTATGACGTTTGCTTTTTTTAGTTCGCCTAGCTCTGACCAGTGGGTTTATTAAGCCCGTCTGTTTCAATTTAAGAACGTCGCGGCTTTCTTTGAAAAGCAAATGGACTGAATGTGGGCACGTCACCTTTTTGAAAAATCTGAAGTACCTAGGTATAAATCGAGTTGATACATGGATAGGCTTAACTGAAGCCATCTGCTGATTGTGATCGCGAATAGAAAATTAGATGTATTATGGAAGGACAGCTGTAACCTAGCTAATAGACCGGATGCAGGCAGGATATAAAATCGTTAGGTGTTTTAGAACCTCCAGGCAATCTAAAGTACTTACATGGGTCTGCCATCAGTTTTACAGATAGTTGCTTCATTTACTTTTGCGCTAAATTACAATTATTATCATCATAATATGGTGTATAAAAAAGCTTTTGTGCTCTTATTTTGTTAGTTACTACATAATACCTACTAATTTATATACATATTTTGCAGTGTTACATAAATATCGAAATATCGGTTTTAATTTTACAAATCATACGTTGTACCTACCTATAGATGTATAGTGATGATCGTTACAACACCAATAATAAAATAATAATAATAAATATTCCGGGACATAGCACACAGCGCACTCTAGCCCCACACTAATACAATGCAATATAGTTCAGACAACTCAATTACATTATAATGACTAGGTTTTTATTAAAACTATGGTGTGAGTGATGGAAACGGTCACTGTACTGTTTAGCTGTACTAAAATGATATTACAGATGTTACAATTCTTGAATTATATTTTCACAATCGACAGACTTTATTAGGTACATGAGTGTGAACTTCATATATGTCGAAAGCTAAGGTAAACAGGATTATTTTAGAAAAGTTTGCTGCTTTCTATATTAATAGCAGGCCGTAACTAATAGCAAGCTTATTCGAGTTGAAGATGAGGAAGGCCGAGGAGGTCATACATATTATATGGATTGGTCCGTAGTCCGTGGTAGTAGGTAAGGAGGTCAAAGCATTGGCAGAAAATCGGGAAGGATGGCGCATGCTCAACAGACAAGAGCATCGCCCTTAAATTTGTGATGATGATGATGATTCGAGTTGAAAAGCTAATCAACAAATTTATATGCCCTCTTAAACCATCAGCTCCCCTGTCCCTCAAGTGTAAAGTATCCTTCATTCTTCACTATCTCAAACAGCCTTCAGCTCTGACGTACAGCTTTATCTCAAAAATGCCATTATCACCTGATGCAGAGCAATTCCAGACCAATTCCTTAACAAATTACTCGTTACTCGACTAGGCTACATTCCTTCACTCGATTTGCTAAGCCCCTTATGGAAAACAGCTGGGCATCAGCTGATCACGCACACTTGCGCACGCGCATTGTGTGTGTGTGTGTTTGAAAAAAACAGGGACCCGTCGAGCAAGGGCCGGGTTTTGTGCATCCGCCGTGGGGGACATAGATAAGTTGGAGTGTAGATAGGAGAATCTAGATTTTTTATGATAGGCTTACACTTGGCTAATGTGTACAATTTAACGCAATTATCAAGAAAAAATATTTTCTAAATTATACATATAAACAATATTCTATTAAAATTTTACATTTAAAATTTTCAACATGTGTTATTAGGGTGAACACGATGTAAGAGCTTAAACATAATAACAAGTTTTATAAGTTAAATATTAGGACGCAGCTGTTTGTCATAAAACGACACAGAACAACGATCGGGCCACATCGCCCCCGACAGGGCGACAAGCATGGACTTCAAAGCTCTGTGTAAAACGACCATATCAAAGGTCTGACACCAGATCTGGCCACTATCACACGAACATACATGCTCAATAGTTTGTCAGAAATATTGTTTTCAAATACGAAAAGAACAGTGATTACACATACCTAACTGTTTCGTGTGGTTATTTTAATGAAGGCCCTTTTAGAGCTTCTATCGTCAGAATGTGTATTAAAAGCAATATAGCAAAATCACTATAGTCAATTTATTATGTCAGAAGTAATCATTTCAAAAACTTTAAACAGAAACATATGTAGGTAAGTTTACAAACGGCTGTCCCATCTTCACTCCCTATTCTATTCTATTTTTTTCCTGACAGGACCACACCATAGAATAAATTATAGTAGCACAAGCACGGATGTATGGAGTATCCCCTGGCTTTACCTGCGGACAGCTTCCCTAAACTTAAGTAGGTAGTGATTGTACGTACTCGTAATAGCAATGAAATACCCGTAGCAGCAGAAAGTCCTAAGTACCTATTTGTTTGTGAATGACAAAAACATAAAGTGATATTTAGGTACATACATCTGTGCGTTTTTGTCTGACAATGCTTTAAACTATTCCAGCTGATTATTAATTCTTCAGCAAAATGTTTAAACAACCCAGAGGCCCATGCGACGGTTTGAAAACTTTGTTTCTTCAATTTCAGATGAATTACTAGTAGGTACTTACTAATGAAGAGAGAGATGTTTGACACCAGGGGATAGCTACTCTCCATTCCAACTTAGGACATAATGCAGGTACTTAATTAGTTAGTAAAACACATTTTTTAACCCATTACAACCAGTCCACCGTCAATCTTTTCCTATCAACATAGATCAACCTCATCAATCTACATTGATAAATGAATGCAAAATGTTATTCAAAATCAATTTCTCGAGCACTCAGGCAAATTGCATCCAAAGTATGCAAGTAGCAAGTTGCATTTTTCATGGAACACGCTACCCATTAGTGTATTAGCTGGCTAAACACGAAAAATGTCACACGACGGGGCAATATAATAACTATAATACAGGGTTAGAACGCAAGTGCACAAGACATATATTATCTTTATATTATTATCAACATGAATATATGGAGAAAACTGTGCAGAAAATTAGAGCCGATACTCTTAAGATCTAAGTAATCTGTATTTACTTTTGTTTCATTTTAAATTGTGATAACATAATGTACGTAACATTTTAGTGTAGGGGATGAAAGTTAGTTGATCCGTTCCGCTGATTTTGCCGACACAGATAATTAGAGAAACAGACAAATTTTCTAGAAATTGTTGCAACGTGTCTTGCTATCATCTATATATTCAATTGAGTATCATCAATCATTTTTTTTAAATATCTTCCATGTGCAGACTTTCGACCCTCTTCAACTATATTATAGTATAGAAAAGAAGATAATCTATATAGGTAAAAATATCATACTGAAACAGCGCGAAAGATCCTGGTGATTTTTTAATATGGGGATGGTTGAAGGTTGATGATCAGACCTGACAGTGACATAGACTTGTAATACGTTACAACACTGACGAAGCTGAATCTACTAGTTATCAAATTTAAGTGTAAATAGTTAGGTGTCGCAAGTAGCGCGCTTCATGCTGCCCTCTTGTGAGATATTGGATAGGTCACAAAGCACTTTATTAGATGTAAATTATGTATTTATGTACGTACATATGTTTATAGCGTGGTAATGCTGCCAGTTTGCTGGACGCTGCCCTCTGGTAATGGGCTGGAGTACTTATAAAATTAAGGCTTTTCTAAAGATTTTCTTAGAAGATGTTTACTTTTTCTTGTTTATAAATAGTGCTTATATTTAATTAATAGTTTATTCTCGTGGTGGAACTTTTACCAGTTTATAAGTAACTTTATTTTGTCTTAAATGAGATTGAGTAGCGCCATCTATGTTTTAAGGGTGGAATCAGGCGAAATAGAAAATATTAATTTACTACAAAAGGCTTTGGTATGTCAAGAAATTATTTCATTCATATTTATAGCTTACTTGAAATAAACTTTTTATTAGGTATTCAAACAGTTTAATGTCTCACACAAGAACTTAATGGACAATTATTATTTGAGAAGATTTTGTTATTTATAAAATATGATGATAAAAAATAAATATTCCGGGACATTGCACACAGCGCCATCTAGCCCCACACTAAGCAAACGCTTGTGTCGTGGGTACTAGATAACGGATATAATACTTATATACTTTACTTTTTTTTTTTTAATGTACTGTAATTTTGTATTAACCTATCTCAAGTACAAAAGATGTTTATTTTTAATATCTCAATAATCAATTCGGTAAGTATGTATCCATAATTATTATTATGATATCAGTCGACTTATTAAGTGTAGATATGGAGATAACAATCAAAAGCATTTGACAAGAGAATTAGTTCCCAAAGTAATTGAAAAATGTTAATTAATTCGTTGTTAAATGCATTGTAACATTGCAACACTGCTCGGCACCCTTTGATCTGTAGACCGTGAAGTTAACTAGCAACCCTGTCGAAATAAGGACAGTTTGTTTTGTGTGCAGTAAATAAATAAATAACTTATTGTGTGAGTGGTGGACTCTGTTGTTGAGAGTTTTTAAGCCGAACTACTGGCCTGTGGTACACCTTAAAGAGAGTAATGAATATAATATTTACAAATTAAATATCTGTCAATCTACGGCAGAGCTATAACTGTAACTATAGTAACTATGTGCAACTGTCATTGCTGCATATTATTTATTATTTTTTATTGATTACCTTGTAACTTTATGTAAATATGATATTTTAAAATGAATTAATATTATTGTAAATATGGACCAATGTCTGAAATAAATGATTTTGAATTGAATTGCGTTCAGTTCTTGGATGGGTGATCCTAACGTGGTATTTGAAATATGTCGTTAAATCACTTAAAATTAAGAATATGCTTCTGTGGTAAATCAATCAGTCTTTTTATGGGAGACTGTTACAAAAAAGATTATATTATGGTTCTGGACTGGTTTAGATGAAGTATTAAGTTGTAGGTCTACGACTATTCATTCTTAATTTTATTTATTCATTCATTTTATATTTTAATATTTATCAGAGATCATGAGGGGTGTTGAAACCTCATAACAACAGAGTGTGTTAATCTCACATTATTTAACTTATCCATACCTATAAATATAAATAAATATAAATAAATAGCTTACAATATATTTTTTGATATGAGTCTGATCTTACTCGAAAATTTTCCTACGACATAGTACTAAAATAACTTTAATACAATAACCGAAGCGACGGTGAGTCGACAATATTCCGACATACCTAGATAGTATCAGACACTGTTATTAATGTCTAAACAATACCACACTCATTCCGACACGGCACCGGCGGCGGAAATAATCATTACTTATTATTAAATTATAAATGTTTAAATGTTTTGATAATATCGCTAAATATGTTGTAGGAAAGGTATATTTTTGGATGATATTTTTAAATCTTTATTTGTTTATGAAGAAGAATATAAGTTGTATTGATGACGATATTTTGTGAGCTTAGGCACAATCATGCATCGAATTTAAATATATAAATCTTGGTAAATTATTAATTTTAAAATACCTGAGATTCGGCAAGCGTAGTGTAGGGCGCCCTGCCACTAGGTGGAGCGAGGACATCATAAAGGTGGCAGGGAACAGGTGGAGACGAGAAGCACAAAGTCGGGCTGAGTGGCGTGCCTTGGGAGAGGCCTATGTCCAGAAGTGGACGACCGTGGGCTGATGATGATGATGATGATGAAAATACCTGAAAGTATGAGGAGCTTTTGAATGATTAACTAAGAATTACATAGTCCCAGACTCTCCTATCTTACAAAAAAAAATAAGTTCACTAGTATATTGATGCGATAGCTGCTGATATTTTTTCATGTGATTATATTATGTTATATGTCTCATAAGAACAATAACAAGAACTAAGTATAACGCAGGTGAAGTCACGATCAACAAATTATAAATCCAAAGATATCGCGTTAAAGAGCATTAATTTCTGTAACTCTGGACCCATGACTGAATGCACATAATATAGTAGTTTCGGAAGAAAACTTTTGTTTGTTGAGTTATTTACGAGCAGATCGTATCGCGATGAAAAATTAAACCTGTGTAGCGAACTAAGAACATGCAAATTAGTTCACAAATTAGGAATAACAGCCGCGCCGAGTAGATACTAATCTAATTAATGTATGATATTGCATTTTAACCAGGTAGGTACCACTTGGTTTTGCTAAAGGAATCTATGTTAAACCACATATTAAGGAAATACCTAGAAGTGATAGGTGTTATATTGCTTGGAGATACTTCGAATTGATAGCAGAACACGTTCCAACAATTTCTAGAATGTATGTGCAGAAAATAATGTGCCGGACGCGTCCCGGGCACATATGGGTGTGCGCTTGCGTAGTGCTCTGGTTCGCCGACATTTTGTTACGTTTCTTTTCCTTCAAACTCGTGACTGACGTATTTATTCCATCAAGCACATCAAACTCTGCTTGATTCGAATAACTTTTTGCGCAAGTTGGAACGAAAAAATGAATAAAAAAGTAAAAAATACCAAAGTTAGTTCCGCGCAAACGGCAAATGTGGCGGGTGGATTATTGCGTCATCCTTTTTGTTTTTATATGATTTTTAATGTAAATATTGCATTTTGAGTGTGAAAAAAGTTTATGATATGAATGTCTGGATATATTGTGAGTGATTATAGTGTGTTTTGTAACTGGATGTGTAATTGTTAACAAAATATGATGTCGAAAAGTGAGTAGTGAAGTAGAGTGCAGAGTTCAGAGTAGTGAAGAAATCATAACCGCAATTTACAATCATCATAAAATCTAAATGTGAGTATATCTCATTATTTTGGCATTTGCGAGAATTCAGAAATTTCATAAGCAAAACAATGGTGTACCTACTAATTATATATCGTTACCTGTGAAACATAGCTTTAAATTAGTATTTTCTATGATGACACCGACAAGTTTGATTGTTTACAAAGAGGGCGGACATTTCGGCAACATATTTTTTGTGTACGCGGGGCGCGCCACGGGTTAATGCATACATAACTTTGCTAACCCTTTATCTAATACATTTACATTAGAAACAAGTTGTCAAGTAATCGCGTTACACGGTCATTTGATCCGTATCTATCGAGGCTTCACTCAAATCAATTAACTTACTTTACTACGGGTTCACTTCAATAGGCTAAGTTGAACTTCATAGGCTAATTTTGACGAAGAACTGTGTATTCTCATGTCAATCGGGTTATACGTATTTAAGTCCTCAGTTCAATACGTAACTTTTTAAACTATATAAAAATTGCTTGCTAGACCGTTTAGAGAGTAAAACAGTATAATATTCAAATTTTTGTTTCTTCAATTTTATTGGTTACGTGGTATACATGAGCTCGTTGGCTAGTAATATTATTACGAGAGCACACCTTAGCACTTTACCAAAAATAAAAACCACAAAATGTTTTCTAAACCGTTTGTGAAATTCATAGACCCAGATTCTACCGTCTACAGTTTGTATTTATTAATAAAAACGAACCAAGCTGTACTAACTTAATGAAAGCTTATCATTAAGTAGTTATGCAACACGTTTAGCTACAATCTTCTTCTTCTTCTTATAAAATGAGAGTGGCTAACTCTGGTCTTGAGAGTTTATCAAGCCGCCCTGAGGGCCTCTGACATGGCTTAATGACTGCCGTACTAGACAAACTGCCGGGACCTACAATTTAACGTGTGTGTGTGTGTCATCCGACCCACGGAAGCGCCCAAAATGGAATGTCATTTTTCGGTCACCCATCCAAGGACTGACCGCGTCAACCTTAACCTCCGCTAGCTAAGCTACGGGCGCTACAATTAAACTTGCTAAATAGCTCGTCAATGTTTCATATCAACACAAAGTAACGCAGCGACACCCCCAACAACAACCAATAAATTAATTAATAAATAATTATTTATCCTCACCTCTGAAAATAATAAGCACCAATAAAACTGGGGCGAGCATAAATCTTCGATTGTTTCTGAGCTATTGTACTCACGCATTATACTACCTGCTGATTTATACTACCTTTTGGATCTTTTGGATGCTTCGGGAATTTTGTAAGTTGGGGTTCGGTAAGTTAAGTTTATAGCTAAGACTACAGAAGTCGAACGAAAGAGGTAAGTACGTCAATTTATGCTTTAGTCGAATTTGAAAGGTATATGTGATTACAGACAAAAAAATCTAGTTAAAATGCAAATAATTTTTTGAAGCGAGTATTTAAATTCAACTGCTTTGATTACAATTGAACGTACTTACAGTAAAATACAAATTTTTACATAGACACAAACCCGATTAAATAACATTCCGAAGGTATGGAATATTTTTTTTTATGTTTATCTGTAGAAAAAAAAACGTTTTAATTCTAGTACTTGAATGAATAACCAAAATAGCAAAAAGTCATCCTATTGTAAATTTAGAATCCGTCTATGTGGAAAAGTAGCGATATATAGGTAGTATAGAAATGACGATAGTCTTATCACATATTTACTTTTTCTCCTTGTTATCAAATCAAATCAAATCAAATATACTTTATTGTACACCAAATAAATAGAACATACTTAACATAAAGGTGGAAGGTAACCAGGGACATTGGGCGACCTTATCACTAAAGTGATCTCTTCCAGGTAACCTAGTTTGGACATCACTAGAGGAAATCCGTAAAGCTGGCGTAGGTACTTAACACAATATTAAATAATTTAAAAATAAAACACAATAACAAATATAACATTCAAAGTAACAACATACAAACATACTTAGACACAAAACTACATATGTTATCGAATGAAATAAAATCGAGTTTATCAAGCCGCCCTAAGGGCTTCTTACATGTTAGTTACTAGTATATGGTTATGTTTATTCGCTTTCTACTATCCATTTTCCAAAACAAAAGTTTTCCCATGCGAGTAGGCACCACCCCTGTTTACAGACAGACAAATTAACGGGCCCAATATGTTTAGTAGCGTGTTATTGTTATGATGTTTTTTCTCTTACATTCGGTAATATGAGACATGTGGTAAGGACGGAGCTAGGATTTATAAAGAGCTAGATAATATTAAAGATATATTTAAGATTAAGAATAACATAGATTTAGCTAGATTTTTAAGTAGACTAAACTACGTTTAGATGCCAATGAAAAAAAAACTATTTTGGAATTAGAGAAGGCAATTATTTGATGGCTGGTATACATGTAGGTACATTATCATCATGTTATCATCAAGAAACAATATTATCTTCCTTTCAGGCTTTCAATAACTTACAAAAAATCTCTTTCTCTCGGGCTCTTGTGTTGGTACATATTTCCCATTCTATTGATATTTATTGGCATGGGTTGTTGCTATTGTGGGCCCTTGACTTAATCGCACCATCAACATGCCTACCAATATTTTAAAAACCTGGAGCTACGGGCAATTTACCTCAGTTATGCCACTGTTTATTGAACAGATTTCCATGAACTGCAGCGTGCATGCAGTTTTCTTTCTTTTGGACAAGCACGCTCCATCTTAGACCATTATTACTGCTAACTATCAGGCAAATTGTGAGAATGTAACCCGTTCCATTTACAAACTCTTGGAATCTGAAAGATGAATCTATTAAGGGTCTAGTTACTCATGTCAAAGTTTTTTTTTTAGGGACTATGCAGCTGATTGCCAAAACTTCTTTTACCTTTAGTAACCTAAATGATACCATTGCTGCGTCAACGGACGATGGCTAGGCACTGATAGTGCCCGGACTCATGTTAATCGTTTTCTTTAATTTTTTACTACATCCCCCTTTCCTAACTCCGCACCAGGTCCGTGACATGTGGTGTGCCGTGGAAATGGGACTAGAGTGGGGTGAACGGACGTGTAGCAGCAAACGTGCGAGAAAATGCCGCCATATTTCACTTTTTATGACTGACAGCCAGCACTTGACCATCGGCTGGCGTTGGGCAATGTTACGAGACTTCTAGGATGTGATGAAAATCTGTCAAGATCGAACTTTTTTTTTTTTGTAATTTTGTGTTTTATAAGTAGGTTGATTCGAATTTGCATTAGTTTTTGTATAATCTTGTGTTTTATATGTAGGTAGATACATATTTTTTATGATAAACTAGCGGACCCGACAGACTTCGTCCTGCCTGTTGACTCTTTTGCTCTTTAGTTAGTTAGAAAACGTTTGTATGGGAAAAATAAAAGGGCCGTTTTTAGAGATTTCCGGTATTTTTTCGAATTTTTCTCGCCGTAAAAACCATCCTTGAACTTCAACGAATATTTAAAAAAAAGAATTGGCCAAATCGGTTGAGGCATTGTTGAGTTATGCGCTTACCAACACATTTTGCGATACATTTTTATATATAAGATAGGCTCACGTTCGGATCGAATGTTAAGCATTATAATAGGCTAAGATTTCAGATGCTTGCCTAGAATAAACGGATTGATTCATTATACGTTTCTGTCAGACCTGATGATCAATTTACTAGCCAGCTTATTTTGTCTTCTTTTTGTTAGAATTTTTTTTTTGTAGTAAGGGGTTTTAGTTATGGAATCCATAGACTATTTACTTATTGTTTGTACGCGTTTTAACGTATGAAGTCTTCATACTACACGCCTCAAATGGGATATCCTAAGCTCGTATGACTTAAGCAGTATGTTTGTAAGTTAAAGTATAGAGCCTATCTAGACTTGGAATTACACTAAAGAGGTATTTATTATTTAACTAGTGATTGGTAAAGAAAATTATACGCGTAAAAACATTAAATCTGTGAGGCTGATTTCACTGGTTTTGCAGTCATAGCATGCACTCACAAAATGTAATTATTAATATCGTCTTCAAGTTATCCTGAAGATGTCTCACAAAATATTCCTAATGTTATGAAAAACACAGATTCATGCGCGTTACCAATTAAGTCTGAAATTTCAAGTTAATTCAGGGAACTTGTAAGTCGGCATTTCAAAGTGATATTAATTAACATCATTTGCATCAAAGCCAAATAATTGGGCATCATTTAAAATGGCCAAATTCACCCGGAAACTTAATTAACTGGCAGGAAATTGCGCAGTCTTATATTTAAGTATTTACATTGATATTTTAGGGGCATTAAACACGGTTTAATTAATTTTGATAGTACGAAATAACTTGGCGTAATGCTTTTTATTTATAAAACATTTAATTACTTTGCAGTGAATTCAGTAAATGAACTTAAGTGCGTTCAAATTTATTTTGGCGGCTTGAAATAAGTAGTTTCATATTTTATTTAAAAAAGTTGGTAATTTGCAATAAGGAACCCCTTTCCGCTCTAAAAAACCAAAAACGTAGATTGATGTCGATTTTAGAACGATTCGAACAAAAATGACAGAGTTTTGAGTTGTACCAATGACCTACTCATGTGCATAAATGAATGTAAACATAACCTGTAAACTACTGCTGTACTACTCTACAAGCCGTGGTGAAATCCAAACCCTTTATGTAAAATCCTAGATATTATGATAAAGGATAATTGTCATGTAGAATGTTATGTACTATCTCCCCATCTATCCTAGTATTTACTTCCAAAAGACATTCTCTCAACTCCTTACAGTAAACAGCCTACTAGTACTGCGTCGTTTTAGGCGAAACGGCAAAAACAAACAGAAATGGCGTGGAGTCGATATACCCGCGCGAATTATTGGTAGCGGCAACCGGAAATCAGTGATTGCCGAGCCATGCCAATATCCGCTTAATGCTGCTTTTATCCGGGCGCCTGATGGAATCTGAATAGCAGTAAGGGATTTTAGTAAGCTATTTGAGCATGACACTATATTAGTTAGTGTTCTATTAAAGCTTGTATACGGCTTTTTGGGGTTGATTTTTAATTTTTCAGAGTCAATTGTACATAAAATCAATCGCTACTACAGCGATTGATTTTAGTTTGTTGATGATTTCATTAGACTATGGCTTGTCTGTTAAGAACTACCGCGGCCTAAGCTACCACGTTAGTATGAAAACACCTTATTCAACTTATCTTTAGCATGGTGTTATACTCTCTGTCTAGTACTCTTTTGACTACATTAGCTAGCTACTCGTCTCTCTCTTTTGAGTCGCATTTCCTCATGACTGAAGGTCGTGACTCCCCGCAGAATTAATTCGTTAGGGGAGTTCTCTTGGGCAGATATATCGTGTTGGACGCCCAGGTCCTTCCACGGAAGACACATGTTCCCGGATATACAAGTCATTGGTGTAGGGCCGGATATGAACCAATGTGCGTCTGGATGAAAAGCAGACATGGAACCGCTGAGCCACACTCGCTAGCTACTCATACCTACCTTTAAATGTAAAAATTCAATCGTCAAAGCAGTTAGATATTTATTTCGATCGTGTTTCTCCATTACAAATATCTACCTTTGTTAAGCTTTAGGTACCAAACATAATAATTACGCTAAAATTATTGGTAATCAAATGCTGGAAACTAATAAAAGTACAAAAATGCGCACTGCTTCAGAAAGAAACTAACATAAACTAGTGTCACTAGTGATAATAATAGGTATCTCATATAAAAGAGATCCATACTGTTATCAAGTGATGGCTTCATAGCTACAGTGTCGGTCCATATCTGGGGGTGATATTACATTTATACAGTAGACGTAGATGTAACGCGTAATTAAGATTGTTTTGCCGCGGGAATCTCGCAGCTAATTTTGTTATGAACGTTCTAGAAGGAATCGTAAACAGTGGGGGAGTTTTACAATCGCAGGCGTAGTTTGTAGCTGTGAGTTACAGATATTGTTTTATGTCTTGTGTATTTATGGGGCTTGTACGAAATGTATCGTTAGATTAAATTAGTAAATCCGTATGAATGTAAAATATCTAAATAAAAAATAAAATAAATAAATATTCCGGGACATAGCACACAGCGCCATCTAGCCCCACACTAAGCAAACGCTTGTGTCGTGCGTACTAAATAACGGATATAATACTTATATATTTCTCTTTTTCTTTTCTTTATCTGAAACACAGCTTTTTCTAAATAAAACCTTAAGCCAGTTTTATACAGACATGCATAACCACATCACTCTTTATCACAGTATCGTTTGTGCGTATTTCTCTTGAAGAAACTGCTGGTTAAATGTTTTACACATAAAAGAGGTCTTCATAAGCTTCAAAACCTCATACAAATATGTACCTTTACTCGTTTATTTATATCTAAGAAAATCTCAGCAGAAGGACTAAAGCAAAGAAGCTAAAATACAATTTCACATCAACAACTTCATGAACATCCCATTTCCATTAAGATATGAATGGTTTATTTTAAGTCACCACAGCTTCTATTCAAGCAAATAAATACGTCGAAACAGACAAGCTTATCATTATCTGTGTCATTATATTAATTCCGAGTGACTGAAACGCAACAAATTATTCTACACAGATGTCGCATTTCAACGTAACATCTCTAAGAAATTTCTTTACAAAGTTAATTCTACCATTCGCTTAATCATCCTTCACTATTCCTATCCTTATAGTTAAGTTAATAAGGATTATTATCGTCTGTATTGTAGTTTATAAACTGCATAAGTATATGGTTAGTTAGGCAGGTGCGAAGCCGCACATACATCTAGTTTTAGTACTAATAAATAATTCATAGATATCTTGAACGCTAGTCGGATACGATATTATGTCGTTAAGGTATTTATTGGCGAGCTCCCCGACGATAAAAGTAGTCGACTTGATTGTTAAGATAGTGGTAGAGATGGATTTGATTTGGTGACACTATAAATGATATAAAAGCCAGAAGGTAAATGTTTACTTAATTAAAGTTTCTATATTTACAGCCTTCAAATCTCTACACGTGTAAACTTTTAGAAACACTTTTAGCAAAGTTAGGTAGGTATACACTTTTTGCGAAATCGTTTTTAAATTTAATATAAGTACACATTAAAGTTTTTATTCGATTGTGTAACTTATAATAAGTACGTTTATTTTGGCTAAAAACGTGCCATTTTCATGTGTTGCATTTGCACAAAACAAAATAGATTCACGATTGTCAATGTAGGTATAACCGTAGAGTTCTGCTAGTTTAATATATCAAAAAGATTTATTTAAATTCCAAATCATAAACCTTGTAATAATTTACAACTTGTCCTCCAAAACCTAAGAATTTTTGCTACTTAGGCAATAAAGCTAGCCTTCCCACAAAAAACACGACATTTTTCATACAGTCACGTACAAACTACATTCATACGTACACACTTACTGGCTGTATATGTGTTGTAGGGAAGGTCTTATTAATAACACCCTGTGAATAGAAATGGTCGACATCATTATTGAGGACTGTGTATATTGGCCAGCCCTTTGCGGGTGGTTCTGATTGGGATACTGCTATTTCTCATGTAATGTCGTATCTATCTTAAAAATATTAGTCATGTAGTTTACCTTTACATCATGACAATATATTCATTTTAATTTTTTTTTCTTTTAAAAAATCAGTTTCTTTTTATTTCTAGTCCTTATAAGTAAAAAATACCTAGTAATAGTGAGATAAGATTAATAAGGTATCTTCAGAAGTCGAATGCCTGATTAGCCATTCTACATACAAATAAAGTTTTTTTTTAATCTCATTGCGTAGACATTCTACTGAGCGAAGTTATGAATTGTTTTTTTTTTTTATTTAAAACCATTCGCTTCACTACATTTACCTACTTATAAAATAAATAAAAAACACAACTAGACCCTTTACATTCGATCAAGGTTAGACTAGACTTTGCTAAAAAGCTAGTTTTTATGAACCTCAACACAAAAAACCTATCAAAAGTAGCCAACTTCGAACCTAGCATGTAAGCCTAGGGGTGGGCAAGTCACCATCCCTATATACCTACATATGTACATATAGGTATATAGCGTGAATAGGTGATCGATGTACCCATCGCTCACATCGTCTCCGCCGCTTTGTGAGACTACATTGAATCGCAATTTATTTTTGAGAGCCTCTCGGATTTGGGATTAAAACTTATGTTAGTACAGGACGATGAAGTGAGGTGATGTTTGTAGCGAGATAAGCGTTAGATGGACCTGCCCCCTTAGACAAGAGGCGTTTTTAAGTGTGTGGGGTGAATTTTCATAAGAAACTCGATTATGTTGGTATCGTCCAAACATACAATGTAACGTTTTCCAGCTAAGGTTTTTTTTTAATGGCAATAATAAAATCTTCATACAATATTTGGCTAATTTTTTCATTTAAAGCTAGGTAGGTAGTAGTTAGGTATGTAAAAGTAACGTGGCTATATTTTTTATCTTTGAAAATAATAGGTACCTATTTTCTAATATTTAGCTATCTACCCGGCCTATATAGTTTGTTATCAGTTGCCAGTGCAATTAGTAAAGATAACAAAATACGTCAATCCGTACCCTACCGTTACCCACTTATTTTAATTGTTATGATTACAAAGGTGCTAGGCGCCGAAGAGTAAAATAAAGACAGAATTTCAAACTTGAAGTCAATCAAAATTCATCCTCACAAAAGACTGTAATATTATAAGAAACTTAAAATTTTATAACTTTTGATCAAATTACAATCAAATGTTATTACATTTTTAAGCCTCATGCAATAAAATCTTTATAAAGGAAATGATTAAAGAACATAAACATAACACTTAATGTATGTAAAAGCCTGCCATAACTAATATTTAAGTTGTAAAAAATTTACCAAAATATAGTCCAATAGCTTAAACGTAGTGCGTGGATACATTTTTTTTTTAATTTTGGGATCCTATCATATCTGTTTAAAGGCATTCAAGTGTATTTAAAATAATATTATTCTTGTCATATTTCATTGTTGTGTATTTCATTTAGTCAATACCTTCACTAAGATCTGATCACATTTTAACAAGACTAATTTCTCTGTACCAAACCCTACTCTCTACGCCCTACATAAAATGATATCCTGTATTCGATAAGTATGTAAGTGAAGCTAATAGCAAGTTGCAACTAAGTTGAGCCTTATTATCCGGTTGTGAACAATCCACAATCACTCGTGTTATATGTTTAACCAACCAGTTATATGTATTTATTCTACACCTGCTCGGAAAGTACCTTGATACTTTATCAAATTTACGGTAGAAAGTATAATATACGTCATTTCATATCGAACAAAATTTGTTCGATATGAAATGAATATGCGGGGAGAAAACGCATCTGAGCGGGAGAGAAAAGTGTATGAAAATCCATTTCTTACGTGGTTTATTTTTAAAATTTTGGGTAAGACTATGCGCCGGTAACCTAAATATCAAAAGCCGCAAAATGACACTGGCCACTAGCTGTGTGGCCAGTGTTCGTGTGTTTGAGGATTCAGTTTTCGTAGAAAGTAAAATAAACATATCGTGTGTACTATTTTCATCGTAGGTGTAGTATAAAGCACTATGTATCACTCGAGAGAAAGTGCGATTCCCGATCTCGGGTGTTTTAACCCTTAAACAAACAAGAGCTGTTTGTGTGGCTGTTTAAGAAAAAGCGAGGTTTTCTGGGTAATTAGGGGCCGCTGATTTAAAAAAAATATAAAAAAGGGGGAGGGAAGGGGTGTTTTTTGTGTGGTAAATAACCTACCATTATCCATTACCGACTTGTAAAATTTTACGATTGTGGTAAAATAGTTACCATTATCCAATCCGGTTTGAAAAAAAATCTATACTAGTTGTTTTCTCTGGGTTTGCTTGTCTAATTTAGGTAATTTAAAAAACATATACATATTCACATTTCTTTTGTTCATTACATTATATTTCTTCTAAAGCATTCGACATAGAAGGAGTCTAATGGTTTTATGGTCTATCTTAGTAGGTAAATAAAAATAGTCGTTTTCTATGTAAGACTTTTATTAATTATACTTATATAAAAGTGGACACTTATTTTTAGACTTAGTGGATAAAGTGCGATCACGAGTCATGTTTTAAACCGTTTTCTATATTAGTAAATCCAATAACAGTTAGGCACGAATGAACAATGGTAGATAATTTACCACAATCACCCATAACTTCACATGATCGAAAACCATGCATAGATTACCAGAATTTTCAACAAAATGGATGCAAAACAACAACAATATAGCCTAGTTTATAAATCTGGACGCAAAAACCACTTACCAGATTTTTCGTAGAACAAAACTCAAATTTTTGTGGGAGCGACGCACAAATTTCAAATTTTTTCGCCAAACTGCCGATTTGCCCTCTTTGACATTGACTTATAAGGACGGGTGACGTTTATTAGTGAAATGTTGCCAGTAGTTGGATAAAAAAAACACAACGTTTTACTTGCTATTAAATTCGATTAAATTCGGTGAAAAAAAAGTCCTTTTTTTTAAAAAAAAATCAAGTGGAATGCATTCTACCTTTATTTTAATAAGGGTTAGCCCAAACGTTCAAACGACACCCTCGACGGTAATCGGTCACTTTCTCCTCTCGGTGAACAATGTACTTACTATTATATAGTTAGTAGTTGCCATGCAAATGTTTAAATACCTGTGCTGTATCGTGTGTGTTATGAAATTATTGTTGCAAAAATGGAGGTACAAAGATGCTTCTGTTAAAAAAAATACGCTAAAATTCTAATACACTTACCTTTCTTATAGCGTTTCTTGATATCAATTAAACTTGATTGTGGTAAAATGGAAATGAAAGGTACAAGTACCAACTAAAGTTGGTTTTGGCTCAGGAATTGATACAATGATTTTCATATGTGTTTACTGAACAAAGCACTGAATTGTATACAGTTTACAGTTTAGTATTGTATACAGTTCGCTTTATATTGGTAATAATAAATAATAATAATAATAATAAAATCATTTATTGACACAAACAACATTTTAAAATATACAATAGTAGCCTGTAATATAATATTAGAAAATATGTGTAAAGTACATTTTTATTTGTGCAATGAATGGAACCGGTTCTTCTGAACTAAGCAAGAATGCTTGTGTCTCAGCAAAATATTAATAGTCATACTAGTATGTGTGCCTGCACCTCTAAGCTAAGCATAGCTTGTGTCTTAGAGGTGCATGCTCCCCAGTGGTAAT
Organism: Macaria liturata; assembly: GCA_964023185.1. Taxonomy (NCBI): domain Eukaryota; kingdom Metazoa; phylum Arthropoda; class Insecta; order Lepidoptera; family Geometridae; genus Macaria; species Macaria liturata. Next base: position 1,071,853 of record OZ026824.1, on the reverse strand, counting down.
GATACAAAGTAATTCCATATGAGGTGTTATAAGCAATTTACAATTTAATCTTAAAATTATATATAACCTAATTATTTAATAATTTTCTTACAGTTTGGTGTGTATATGAGAGTGTATTTTGAGTTAATGGGTATTATGGACGGAAAGAATAATTAATTTATTCTATAACTAAGCCAACTATATATATAGGTATATAAATGAAAGATATTAATTGGTAAATTTTTAACCCATTATAATTAGATTAAATGGCATATTATGAGAGCGGCCTATACCCAACAGTGGGACCAAATGGCTGTGGATGATTATGATAAGTAAGTAGATTCTTTATAGTACCTGTTACCTACGCATAGTAGAGAGACGTTATTTTAAACCTAAACTAACTAAACCCCGGTTACACCCTCGTCCTGATAAACGTTTTACTTTGACATGGAATCAAAGTCTACCATAACTACAAATTACTAATTCTTATAATGAATGTTAGGAGCTGGACGAAGCAAATGTGGGATATTATATCGATGTAGACTATTTTCTAACATCATTTTATCAGTCCTTGGATCTTCTACCTCACACAGCTGTTAGTAATTTGTGATAGTTGACTCATTCAGAGCTAGAATGAGTCCTATTTAGACTCAAATGGGACAGACACGTGGAAATTAGTAATAGTTCCCAATCTGTCAACATTACATAATCATCTCGTTTGATTCAGATCGTAGCAGCTGCTGTTTTGTACAAGAATAGTGATTTCGGATTATTGTGATTCAAGTTATTCCTTATTAGACTTGTGGTCTATATCTATCTTAAACCATAGAGTAGGTACTTATCAATAGTCTCCCACTATAATCAAACTCGGCGTAAGTGAAATCTTAAATAGCGATTACTTTTTAATAACCTTTTGAAATAAATATTCACACAGACAACCAGAAATAATAAAAAAAATGTTCTATAGCATAAATAATGAACTCTCAAAATTTTTTTTATAGCTTCCATGTACGATGTATGAATATTTTAAATATGAATATGTAGGTGTATGTACAGAAACCGATCAAATACAGTTTTTATTTTGGAATGGAGATTGTAACAGCATTCAATAGAAATACAGTCTTATCGTATTTAACTTCTTATTAATCATGAATTAAAAAAAAAAGAATTTTAAAATTAAGTTTTGTAACTAAATGTTTTTTGACAGATTTACACTCTTCACAAAAAAAAATCCTTAGTAAATACAACACTAAGTTTTCACTTTACAGAATAATTATTCAATTACATAACGGAGTTTGTAAATGATTCATAGTACGAGTAGAGCGACCATTTATAATATGCGTAACGCACCGGTAGCGTAACGTACTATAATATACAGGGTTATATTATAACTATAGGCTATTTGTGTTTTATAATACTTCTTTTTTTTTTTTTACTTGAACGGATTTGCACTTGGCCATAGTTTACCTAATAGCAAGCAAAGGCTATGGCCTAAGATGGAGCGTGCTTACCCGATAAGAACCGATTCACTCTCGCTTTGAAGATCGCTGGATTATAGTGCGTGGGGAACAGAGAGTCAGGCAGGGAGTTCCACAACCCTGCGGTACGAACAATAAAGGTAGAAGCGTACCGTTTCGTGCGGGTCTTAGGAACTTCCACCATAAACCGGTGTCGTCCTGCCGTACCTCTACTCGTCCGGTGATAGAAGGGCGCGGGCGGAATTAGTTCGTCCAATTCCGCGGCACACTCTCCGAAATGCAACCGATACGATATACGATAGAAAACCGACAAACTGGCAACTTAGATGTTTTATCATACGTACTAAGGTAACATACTCGTTAGCGCATTACATTAGCTGCAGAAACTGCGTGTGTTTGTGACCTTATGTTATTTTTTTCATACCAAAATTATCTCGCATCTGACGGTAAGTATACAAACATCATCGAGGCTTAAGTTGGAGAGTGCTTGCTTGCCCAAAAAGAACCATGTGATTACGTATAGGTTCATTGGATCGATTGAAAATCTTTATTAGGTTCACAGTACACTCATAAGGTAAGATATTTTTGTAAAATATTTATTGTAAATTATTTATTAGATAAATTATTTTACCTGTTTATATGAATGTATTGATGTCGTCGTTTTTGGCATAATCGAGAAGTATAGGTATTACCTATAATATGGAAAACGTATGTACCTACGTCATGTTTTTTATTAAATTAGTAGTAATTCGACCAGTTTTTTGCAAATAGCTCTGTATACAGATTCGGTAGACAGTACAAATCCGAGTTTACCTAAACCGGGCGTGAGTCACAGGATGCGTCAGCGCCGACTCGAGAGCGGACAAAATAAACACCGTGTAGGGTAGGGTTGGTTATATTTGTAGCATTTCTGATCAGTCTTCATTTTATTTAGTGCCAACAGAGCCCCAGGTTGCAAGTGTGGCTAAGTTGGGTAAGCGACCGCCTTACAATCTGACGATCCTGGTTTGAATCCCGGCCGGTGACTTGGTTTTCAAGTTAGACTTGGATTAGCACTCGCTCAGCGGCGAAGGAAAACATCGTGTAGAAACTGACATGCTGATCACAAAATGCGAGGACATGTGTCATCCTTGAAAGGATCTGGGCGCCCACCACGATGTATCTGCCCAAGATAACTCCCCCATCGAATTGATTCTGAGGGGAGTCAACCCTCAGTGATGAGGAATACGACGAGGTAATTTAGGCTCAGTATCAAATTTCACCCGAATCACTACAGCTTTTAGAACGAGTCTTGATTGTACCCATTGTCTATCTTTGAGACGAGAAAAAGATTATATTTTTACTTTACTATTATCTTTGAATGAGAGTGGCCAACTCTGGTGTCGAGAGTTTATTAAGCCGCGTTAAGGGCTGCCGCCCTTGACTCGGCTTAATGACTACCGCTTTAAAGTTGCAGCCATGTAAATAGGCATCAGAAGTAATAAATTAAGTTAATTTTTATTTGTTTACATAAAAATCGATTTAATACATATATTGTAATAATGTGGCAGCCCTAGTTCATGTCACGCACTATCACTCCACATCTCTATGTTCTCAAACAGAATATTTAGTTAATTCGTCACCTTCTCAAACTTGATCGATAAACGCTAAAATCAACTCTATTCCATAGGAATAAAGCCCAAATAGATTTAATTATAGTAATGTGTAAATCACCGAAAATGTGTTTGCACTAGATTTTAAACTAACTCTTCGGTTCTTTTATTTTTTCTATTTGACGTGATTCACGATTTCTTTATTTTTGGTCAGTACAGTACTCATAGTTAAAATTATGCTGTTATGAAGTTGATTATAGCTTGATGATACACGAAAGACGAAATCACTTCAATATGTTTGTATTAACCTGAAAACGTAAGTACATTGTTAAAATTGCCTGACTCACAATATTCTTTGGTATTTTCAAAACAGTTATTATTTCTTACCATAAATAGATTAGAGAATACTTTGAAAACAAGTCACTTTTTTTTGTTTTTTTTTTTAAATACTTTTAAGCAAGAAGGGTCTCACTTATTTGACTTGGCCAATACTTGTAAGACCGTTCCTGCTTAACAAGTAGGTTAGAGGATCAACTAAACTTCAGCTAACGTCACTAATTTTATCATGAATGAATGAATGAATGATGAATGATTTATTGGTCTGTGACACTAGGTGCTAAGGTGTTACAGCATATATATGTTGCTTAACTAGACAAACATTTATAGCGTATTGTGTCACTAGTTTCCACCTGAAAGGCTTACAGACTTACAACTTATAATATAAAATCATTGACTGTATTCGCACCTTAGGTCATGTGAAACCATATACATGTAACATTGTGTTTTTTTTACGTGGGATAGGTTTACGTTTGACTACAGCCTGCCTAATGTTAAGCATTGTTGCAGCCTAGGATGTAACACGCTTACCTAGAAGATACCTTTTAACTCTAGATTTGTGATTGGTGGAGCATACCCGCACTGGATTGAAACTGACTCTCAATATTTTGGATTGTCATTTTTATCATTTGATAAATCTTACGAAAAGTTTTTTATGTCATTAATCTATACATATAATAAAACTGAAGAGTGTCAAACATCTGTACATAGAAGATATTAGGAAAAAAAGTTTGTGTATACTTTGAATCGATAACAAAACACATTTCAGCAGTTTTTATTATTTTTGCCTGTTTATCTGTTTCTCTGTTAATCGGTTTATTTAAACGTTCATCACGCAAAAACAGCTAAACGGTTCATCATGATTTTTGGTATGTATAATAATATAGTATGAGGTCATAAGCGTGTCATAGGCTACTTTTTTTCCTGAAATAATGCGAGCGAAGCAGCAGGCGTCCACTAGTTTCAAATATACACACTACAAACTATTACACAATTCCTCAGCATGTTTGTTCAACATGTGAGTAAACTTCTATTATATTTTTTACACAAACATTGTAAAGTAAGTACATGCCTAAATTATGAGTGTCCATACGAGTGCGTGTCAGAGGGCCATATGTCTCGAAAGAATGGTGACTATTAAATTAAGAATGAGGGAACTAGATCAGGATGCTATAACATAATACTTACAGTTATAATTGTATCCAAGCGATAAGTAATGTTAGGAAAATAACGCAAGTAAATGGAGGATTTTCTCAAATCGAACACAAATCGCCGCCCCCGGAGAATAAAATGATAACTACAAAAATGCAACTTTACAGGAAAAATAAAAAACATGTTTACGTCGATTGCTCTTTAAATACTGGACGTAGACAGATGATTGTAAGCTTTTACAGAAGGCTATTTTTTGTTTGTTCTTAATGTTTTTGTGAAATACGCCTATGTATCAAAATAAAGATATTATTTCAAAAATAAAAAGTTAGTCAGAATTTATCATCATCTAAGTTGTATAATGTCGATTATCATTTTATTCACCGTACATCCTGACTAGAATCGAATATTGTATTTTTCACTTATCATTTTATTCTATAACATTTTATCGTGCAAGTAATACTGATAATACTTTTATATCTTCTTATTCTCGTAAATATCGTAAATATGAAACTGATAAGAGCTTTGAATTTGGCTTCCTATTTAAACAATGACATGGTAATCAACATTAGTTTTATTCAAAATAATAGTAAAAAACGACAGTATTTTCTTAATTTACTCTTATTAGTGTTCTTGAACAGGTATTACTTAAAATTAGCCTCATGATCACTTGGTACGTGAATTATTAATACAATATTAATAAAATTGATAGATATTATAATCATTCACACCATTTGTTATCAATAAAACAGGCTCATAATCACAATTATCACAAAAAATCGGCTTCTTATAATGAATATTCAAAAATAAAATATAATTTGGTGATTAGTAATCATTATCTTCTTCATTGTCGTTATTGCTTCCAGAACAGCTACTGCCATAAATCAAGGACTCGTAAAAACCACGATAGCAACATGTAATATCCCCTGTCTTACAGAGGCTCACAAGATCGTCGTATAAGGCTTTGCTTATCGAAATAGGCTCAGTGTACAACGTTTGGAGTTCTGGGACATTGCTAGGACTTTGGCTTGGTATCTGTCTAGCCTGAAGTCCGAAAATATTCGCCTTCTTCGGCGGCCACAGCGGCTCATAGCCATCAAGGTGGCAAGAGCCTACAGTATCGTCTCTAACGAGGCGGCCTGCGCGTTGGCAGGCTCTGCCCATAGAACAAAGACGCCGAAATGATGGCCCGGATATACCGGGTGCTAGTGGCCGCCAAGCAGCGGGGTGAGTACCCACTGCCTGTGGAGTTACGGCGCTTACGGCAGCAAACCCGGGAAGTTGCCATCGAAAGGTGGCAGCGGCGGCTCGAAGAGCCTACCGCGGGTGTGCGGACGGTGGAGGCAACCCGCCCTGTCCTCGTACAGTGGTTGACGAGGAAGCACGGGTTTCTCTCCTTCCGTGTCACGAAACTCCTGACAGGCCATGGCTGTTTTAGCCGATTCCTGTTCAGAGTTGCGCGGAGGGAGGAGACACCAGCCTCTCACTATTGTGGGGACCCGGAGGATACGGCAGAGCACACCGCTCGAGTGAAACGATCCATTTTGAGATTGTGGGATGCTCAAAACCTTGTATTCTGATACGTTTTCGCTCTCCGGTGATTCGCTTAACATTTTCGACTAATGTATGATTTACGATACCTATATTGCCACTGTCTCTCGTAGTCTTCTATTTTCTAATATTGCTGCATTATGTACTCTCTTTGCTCATGGGTTATCTTTTCAACACATTTTTTTGTGCATTTACAACTAGCTTTCAAAACTTTTTGTCAAATATTCTCTTCGATCTGCAGCCCATGTAAGTTTCACCAGAATTTTTTAATTTTTAACTCTTAACATCTTGATTTACGTTAAAATTTCGTTTACATTTTCTAGTATTTTTTCCCTATGGTTTCGATACTTGATCTGTACTAAATGTATGCATTTCAGTATGGTCTTCTTCATCATGGTCTTCATTATGATCAGGAGTCTGGCGATAAGCTACGTTGCTGTTTTGTTCTGTTTGTGTCAGATTTTGAGGACTTACTAGATGTTATGCTATCATTGTTAAGAATGGTTGGTCGAACAATTTACAATCTGAAACATTTGCGGTTTGTAATGTTTCATCCAAATCAAGCCAGGTCAGAAGCCCTAAGGGTGGCTTGATCAACTCTAGACACCAGAATGGGCAACTCTCATAATCTCAATAAGAAGAAGATCCAAGTCAAAAAGAGACGGTGCTGATAATTCTTCTTCTTTATTACTTTTGCTACGAGTGTATGAGGTTGACGGCTGATTATCGTTTTAAAACAATTTATAGAGTAGGTACATACGTACTCATATTCGTACCTCGAAGATCCACTATTCTTATGTGTCGCAGTTGGTGTCAATTCCAAACTTAATTGTGTGTGCTTTAGGGTTGTTTTTCAACGTATTAGCTTCATATATGACTGAAAGGGATAGTATGAAATCTATTGTGTTCAAAACTAAAGATATGTTGGAAATAGTTGATGGTGTTCCTACAATTTTCTGACGTTGTGATTGCTTTTGCGTGAAAACTGAGTGAGAGAAAAGGATGACAATATGTGCTACTGTTCAAAACCACAATAGTCATATTACTAACACACCTTATAGAGAGCGACTTGATAGTTATGAACGAGAATAAAATGATAACTGCATTTATCATTATCTAGTCGAATATTTTTTCACTCGAACATAATTGTATGACTGTTTGTCATACTAATAAGTGGGAATACATTTTGATAATATTATATTAACACTTTATTCTCGTAATTGAAGACTTGTTTTAAATCTTTGAATACTATTGTAATATTTTGTAACTTCGTAAATAGCTGTATAAAAAATAGGAAAAAAATTGAGCTGATGTATTAGCACCCACAGATCCCAAAAATGACATAACACTAAAACTAAGATAATGGCAGTTATCATTTTATTCTCCGGGGACGGCGAAATGTCATGTCTCATTAAACCAATATATATACTGAAAAAAAAATGGTAATTTACATGGGCACCATTGATGACGCAGGTGATAAACTAGCTTACATAGATGGAAAAATTAGCGTCGTATATACCGGGCATATAAAACAGCAGTACTTACCATCAGTAAAAACATCTTTAATGCATGCTTAATCTGCAGCTATAGTAGGTTACACTTATGTGGATACCACATAAGTGAAACCTACTACGGCTGCTGCAGCTGTAGACAATCTGGTGAAAATTGGGCAAAAATAAATAGATGTCTCTTGAGACTTTTCATCGCATTTAGCTATGTTTCTGTAAGTAGAAAATAGGTCAACTTTTGGATTTCTATAATTAATTTTGATGAAAATGTGCATGCACAAACTGATAACTTAACTTCATAACAAAGCGACGCTATGTTACTTTTTTCGCGTCGCTACCGGAGGAAGGTAGCTCGAGCGATGTCCTTTACCACGTGTGGCTTTGAACGATGCTATGATGCAACTTAGCGTTTTATGTTACAGTTTTTTATGATCTTAACGTATTAAAAGCGTAATAAATAATTTTACTGTTGTAGATAAGAAACGCGACGAGTTAGTGATAGTTTATTATATTTCTTAATGAATTAATAAGAAAAATAAATTTTAGCTTACATAGATTCTACGATATGATTAATACAGAAGAAAACAATATCAATAGTTTTCCAATAATATACAAATTTATATTTTTATACAGTCCACTTATTTTTTTGTTTTTAACTAAAGCGGGTTGATGCTGAAGCATTGCTGCAGTCTGTGACATAAGACGTTAAACCAAATGGTAGGTACTAATTAACACTTTAAATTTTATTGATAACTGGGAAACTTTCTCTAAAGCTACAACTAACGCGACGCACCCTTAATAATCCTAACCGACCTAAAAACTAGAAAAATATCGCACACAATTAAGTGCTATTTAAATAAGAATAAACGGTTCTATAAATTTCCATAAAAATTGTGGATAAGTACGCTAGGCCAAGCGAAACCGCATAGCAACAAAACAAACCGACATATTACTACCATTATGTAAACTTAATTAAACATTTCCACCGCTTTGAATAAAAACAATCGAATCAGAACATAGGCCGTACCAACCTATATTTTCCTGCTAGAAAAAATATTTAAATTCCATACAACTTTACTGCCACATTATTAAAGTTGAATTTAGAACTAATACAGTAATATGAAAGACTACGTATGTGTTGAAAAACCAATTGCCATATTCTATTTTCAAATTAAAAAACAGAACAGTCGGCCCTTGTTTTAACGACAATAGAGTTTATAATTGTATCTGTAGGTAGTTCCATTGAGGTTCTACATGGTTGTACATCGTTTGTAACGCATCGGCGGATTGCGCACGCGTCGAGGTCGATGACCTCCGAAACTGTGACCTTTGTACCTACACACATGTAACTGAGACCATGAAAGCCTCAGATTAACAATTGGTCCTTGATAGATGTGATTAAGTATTTTTTTAGTTTGACCTTTGTTAATGTTCGTAACCCATTTTAATAAAAACAACGCTTTTGCCCGATACCAAAATTGTCTTTATATCTATTGTTTTCAACCAACTTTGACGTATATGGTAACCATTTGACGATATCACCTTTTCATAAAAATCTTTAATTTGCAAATCTTGACATTATTACGATGATTTTTTGGCTACGTTAGGCTAATATACATATACATTTTCTAACCAAAAGGCCAACCAATTACACGGTTTAAAAATAACATCATCCAGCAAACAAGAAAAATAAAGATGAATACAAAAAAATACAAAATTAAATTGCCCACTTCGCGTGTCTTCCCCCACTTAAAAGATATGTCTTTATAACAAACATTATTACTAATTAGTATGAGTACATTTAGTAAACCACCATAAAGCTTACTTAATGTGTTATATTATCTGTACAAGTTATAATTATCAGCAATTATCGTTAAGATAGCTCGTTATGATTGCTAACTTATCGAGATAGAACTTGTGATTACTTAAGCACTGGTTTTTAGTACAAGAGTTTCATACAAATTAACCGTTATACTAGGTAAGTATGTAATTATTATTATTGTTGGTTTTTTGCCATAATATAGTAACATTTGAAAACAATCCAGTTAATGCTAAGCTTCGCTTGCCAAGAGCTTAAGGCACCTTACTAATTTACTTTTAATTTACACCTTAGGTTATAGGATAATAATAAATTTGATAACCGTAATGCGTTAAGATATAAATCCCTGCATTGTTATTTCAAGAAAATTGAGTCATTTGTGCGAGATATTATTTTGTTTCATTATACTTCTTCAGAGACTTTAAAAGCCTGTTTTAGGTACGATTAACGTTTAGAAACGTTTAAATCAAATTAACACGCTAAGTCCTTATGACCGTCAAAATAATATTACAGCTATAAGTACTATACGTACTGATTAATAAGATAAATGTATGATAAACCATATCAAAGCCGAAAGTCATACTTATGATACAAAAATATAAGTCAAGAATACATTATTTTTATAACAAATAAAACACCTAAAACACAAACCAAAATTCGCCTTACCATTTTATTGCCGTTGTAAAAACGACGGTACTACAATTCATTCGTGACTCATGGAATCTAATTAGTTGGTAAGGTTTTGTAAGGACATGCTATAATGATAGAATAAAATAAAATAAATAAATAATCCGGGATATTGCACACAGCGCCATCTAGCCCCACACTAAGCAAACGCTTGTGTCGTGGGTACTAGATAACGGATATAATACTTATATACTTTTCTTGTGTAAATACATACATAAACATACTAGGGACTATATTGCATGTTTTCATAGTTCATACTATTGACGACACTATTTTTATAAAAACAAAAGATAAGACGAGAAGCTACGTCCTTGATAAAGTACGAGTATTCTTGGAAGTCAACTTGAACATTACTCATCAAACTTAGCCTTTTTGTACATGGTAGTAACAAATTTCCTTCTGAATGAAATACGTTTATTTCAACACTTATTTTGAGTTGTTTGCCTACTAGTGCTTGTATTCTGTGTTAATGCTAAAGCTGCAATAAGGTACGCAGGTTCGAATCCTGCCGTACGTTTTTTCGATCATTTCCAATTCAGTTAAGAAGATTATTTTAGTCTAAAATATGTGCAACTGTAAAATATGTGCTTTTTAAATAAGTTAAAACGTTCTAAAAGAGAGGCTTATGCTCAGCAGTATATAATGGATTGATAATGATGTAATTACATTGTTTAAATATTATTTACAAGTTTGCAAAATGACACTTACAAACCGTTACAAAAATAGCATTTTTAATGAACCTGCAATAATTTGGACCGTGTCCTACCACATTGGTATTTAAGTATTTATCGGTGAAAGTGCAATAATTATTTTAACCGTCCTTATTCATTGTTAACTGCCTACTTATATGACGAACCTGTAGCAATTGTAGCCTTGTCGGTATTTCGTTTGAAAAAAAAAGTAACATAGTTTAAAGTTGAAAAAGTTACCACTTCATCATCATCAGCATTACGTTTTTGGACATGAAGCGACAGGCAATCATATGCATGTTTCCTTAATGGCATAACATTATCAAATATATTTATTTACGTTACTTAGCCTAGTTTTGTACGTAATCTATGTAGTTTTATTTAAGCAAACTTCTATTGATAAAGATTCCTAAAACACCTTTAAAACATTTAATTTTGTATACGGTGACTTTTTCCGCATCTTCTTATTTTAGTTTTTACATTGTACGTAAAATCACAGAGCAAAGCAAATCTAATATCTGTCTATAGAAGTACTCGAGCGTACGCTTTTAAGGAGTACTTAATATAATCATTTCTATGTAAACCTAAGGTTCTAGGTACTAAGAAATCACACGAGCGGACTTAAGTACCATTGAGATCCATTAACCAATTACTCGAGATTCTATTCTCCCAAAAAATCTGAATAAATTTCAAATAAAGAACACGATGACGTCACAATATCCGTTACAAGCATCAGCTGTTTACAAACCAGCTGTTTCTGCACGTGTAGTGACAGTTACAATAGTACTGTGCGGCTCTCATTCATAAATGGAATTCCATTTTGTATTATCTGAATGCAGTCAGCTGATGCCAAAATGGGAAATTTTAAAATTCGAAGCGCTCCTCATTGGTTGAGCTCGCATGCGCTGCGCAGGAGCGCGCGGGACTAGGGGAGATTGGGGGCACTTGGTGACGATGTTTTGTCACCTGGCCAATATGAAAAGAGAGAATGGACTTCAATAGATATTATGGTTTGAACAAAAAGAGGTCTTGACATCATTTGTTTGTGTTTATTTAATACAATTTTATTTGAATATAGGTTTGGAGGGCATATGGATGATTTCATTATAATGTAAAAGTATAATGTACCTATACATATTTAGCATATGGGGCGTCATATGTTACCAAACGGACAAAATGATGCAAACAATCACATATAAATAAATAATAAATAAATAAATATTTCGGGACATTGCACACAGCGCCATTTAGCCCCACACTAAGCAAACGCTTGTGTCGTGGGTACTAGATAACGGATATAATACTTATATACTTTTCTTTTGTAAATACATACTTATTATACATACAAACAACCAGACTCAACACAAGAAATTATACATTTTTAAAATGCATAAATACTTGTGTCAGGCGGGAATCGAACCCGCAACCCCTAGATTAGAAGGCAGAGCCACTACCAACTAAGCTAACAGGCCAGTCGTATATGTGGTCAACATTGCAATAAGTACTAACGCTACACACGTTTATTATTCCATCTTTTCATGATAGAGATAGAGAGAGGAATTTGACTTCATGTAATAAATAATTCACTCAAAAAACATATCTTAATCCAAAGATTACATATATGAATCTTATAAGATTTTTCATCCAAATTTTATAACATGCTGTTTTTTTAGCTTTTTTCTAAACTACCTTTCTTCCCCTGACCTCCCCTCCACTTGCCGCACCTGGTGCAGGTGGCGCATCAGCTGTATGGCCTACTTGTGACTTGCTTGCACTCGCTTCGACACTGGATTTTAATTACTACTGCATTTTTGGCACTTGTTTTGGAGTGTTTGGTTTTCGAAGGCCTTTGATGCTTCGGGTCCAGGCATTTTTTTACGTCGATTTAAAAAAAGGGAGTTATAAATTTGACATGTGATTTAAATATGGTAAAGCGAGTGTAGCTCGGTTCCAGTGTCTGCTTTTCATCCAGACGCACCCTAGTTCGAATCCGGCCCTACACTAATGACTTGTATTTTCATGTTATGTGTGGATTTGCACTCGCTTTACGGTGAAGGAAAACATCGCGAGGAAACCGACATGTTTGAGGACCACAATATCCGAAGACATGTGTCTTCCGTGGAAGGACCTGGGCGCCCACCAAGATGTATCTGCCCAAGAGAACTCCCCTAACGAATTAATTCTGCGGGGGAGTCACGACCCTCAGTCATGAGGAAATACGACTCAAGAGAGTTATATGTATATGGTACATATTTATCTACAGCTTGCTATATGCATAACTTTTTACTAAGGCAAGCGTTGTACAGTACGCTTACCATGGTAAAATTTCATGAAGGGTTTCAAAACCTCTGGATTGGAAATCTCAGTTCACGGAATTACTAGTTATTAAATTGTTTCATTAGAGGTAACATCAGAGTTTTCGTTTGATTCAAGTAAGAATATATTTTTAATTATTACACACTCCTTCATTATTTCAGGAATTAGTATCATATAATATAATAGCGACATCTGAAAATATCTACATCACAATTATTATCCCCTTATCAAATTTTATGCAAATTTAAGCCATCATACTTTTACCTACGGGACATACACAATTTTATGAAAGTTACTTAGCATTTTATCATACGATTGAAGTTTATTTTTCACTATATGTCTGTAGCCTAGAGTAGGCTATAATTTATGCTAATCTGAGTAAATGATACCCTATGATAGGGCCGAACCGATCATATTTAAATAAGAAATTTAAAAAGATATTATAAAAACTGTGTTTATCGTATTATTTGAAACGGCTCTCACTCTCTCTATTAAAGTTATTTTACATGCAAAATGCGTAGATAAGAATTACGTACATTTGACCTGTGTATAAATAAGTTTCGCTCTATAGTTCAAGAGGCAGGAGATGCAAATTAACATCCTGTAAATACATATAGTAATTAGGTACTCTTTTTACTATCATTGTGGGATAACAAATATTACATAACTTTCAAGATTTCTTCCTTACCTGTCTGTTGGCCAAAAATGTTCCGTTACTATTATTATTTTTTGACTACATTTAATTTTATGAAAACAGTAACGTATCCTATAGTGGAGTGCACTAGTATAACTTCATTTTCTTATTTTAATAACAAATATATTAGGTGTATAAACTCTTGTGAAAATTGTTTTATCTGTCGGATTTTTTAAATTCATTTTAGCAGCTGTCGTCTCCATACATTTTGCTTCAAATTTAACGTACGTAGTTTTTGAGTTGCAGTAATTCTGATTTAGAATAGTCCAATACGGACCTTTAGATAACGCATCGTAGCCTTCTTGACTACAAGCAGATGTAGTTGCCACTTTGCATACCTATATCACTTACGACCGCGAAAGAAATGCGAAAGTCCCAACTTTTATTTCGTACATAAAACTGTCAATTATTTCTTTTTTCATGACAACTACGCAGCTGTACCGGCATGTGCGATAGTTTTAGTACTTTAGGGATGGACGTTATCCGACCATTTTTTCTAAATATAAAAACTAGTGGGTGCTAGCGGCTTCGCTCGCATTAAGCAGTAAAACTTGCATCGCCTATTTTTATTTCATTTGGGACATTTCCAAAAATCCTTTCTTAGCGGACATCATAACATCTACCTTCATTCCGAATTTCAGCCCAATCCGTCCAGTGGTTTGGGCTGTGCGTTGATAGATCACTATGTCAGTCAGTCAATCAGTCAGTCAGTCACCTTTGAGTTTTATATATATAGAAGATGATACCACCTGGGAGTGTCTAGCTACCTAGTGCCCACTCTCATAATGTAAGAACACCAAGCTCCTGGTGGTATATTTCGGCAGCCTCCTTCGAGAGCCAGTTTCATTCCTTGTAGCCCTTGACATAGGCCACAGTGTTGATTGTGTGGATTTGGCTTCACGTGACCGGGTAGTAAAATGTCTGACTGTCCTGTACAAAAAATATAGAACTGCTTAAAATATTACTGAGAAATATCATGAAATGTCAAAATATTTGTATCATGTTACTTAGAGGTGAAGAACAAAACCTCACTTTTTCACTTTTTTTTATTTTGGAGAAAACAGTAAAATGTAAATAAATAAAAAAAAAAAATATTCCGGGACATTGCACACAGCGCCATCTAGCCCCACACTAAGCAAACGCTTGTGTCGTGGGTACTAGATAACGGATATAATACTTATATACTTTTCTTTTGTAAATAACTAACTAACTACAACATTTGCAGTTTGTTTTAGTTGTGTCATGTTTAACTAGTGTTTCAGTTGATATTATGTACCAAATGGTTGATTGAAATGATAAGAAGCTTAGCCAATATTTAATAAACAAGTTTGGAAATGTGATGTTTTGATTAAACATATTTGGAAAAGTGTGGTTTTGATAAAGACTTCTGGAAAAGCTAGGTTTTGATATTTACCTACCTAAAAAAAAGTGTGGTTTTGAAAATGACATTTTATTTTAGGCTCAAGACAAAATCACTCATTATTTACAATTATATTATTTATTTCTCTTCACAGATTCTCGGGACTTACGCCCGGTATTTTTAAGGCATCAGTGGGGCCGTAGCCAACACTGAGAGGCCTTTTACAATATTATACTTAAAATTAAGTAAAAATTACAGATAGAGGATGTTAGGTATATAAAGTAACTATTGCAAACATGGTATTAATGTTACAGGCTATTGTGTTGAGTTGTTCATTGACTTAATTAAACTGGTCTATTGTACGAGGAACGGCATGTAATTAATGTTATTAATTATATTACATGTAATTATTGTTATTAATTATTATTATTATTGCACAATCAAATTCTAAATTCTTATACTGTTAGTATCAGGTTCAAGACAATCACACTCTTCATTTTCACTTACATCTCCAGCATCTCCAACTTCTATTCTTGGAGAGCTATTATTCAAGATCTCAACATACCACTGAAGCTCTTCAATATCCCTCCAGTTATCTCCAAAAAATATGAGTATTAGAGAATATTATTTTGGTTCTTCATAAAATTCCCACTCAAATTGATGTAATAGGTACATTACTCACTTGGATGCTGATATTGTATTTCGTGTACGTCCTCGAGGCCTTGTTTTTGTACCACAATTGATTGTTACAACTTCGGCAGTACCGTCTTCATCCATTTCAATATAAATTTACAGAAAAACAGCACTTTTTCGATCGAAAAATAAAATTAACCGCCGAATACAGAAATATCCGATTTGAAAATCTTATTTGAAAATCTTTGGCAACTATACATATAAGTTTGACAGATAACTTCAGACGTCAAATAATTGAAAAAGTGTTGCCAGACATATGATAAAATAAAACTACAATAAATTATGAAGCTAAAAGACCAGGCATTTGAATTTTTGCACCTTTATTCTAAACTCAATGTTTTTAAGAGGTTTTGATGCAAGCTTCGTGATACCATTGAAATTTTCTGCTATAGTGAGCTTTTGATACAAATCAAGAGACACTGAATTTTTTAGACGGTAATGTGTGGTTTTGATCGAAACTCTCGATTTGAAATGAAAATATTTTTATGAGAAATGAGACGTTTTTGATAAGATTTGACTTATTTGTTTCGATCAATTTATCATTATTTACACATAGCAAAAAAAAAGGGATTTTTTTTGTAAGTGGAAATGTGAGGTTTTGTTCTTTACCTCCTCAATTACTAAGGCATTGAGATAAATCACGGTTTGAACATGACGTTACGGAATTATTTCGATTGGAATACTACGTTTAAACATCCCTAGCGATGACCCTAGACTTTTGATTTTAAATAAGTTAATCCTTTGCTGCTCCGTAATTTTGACGCAATAGTTTTGTAGTTCTCAATATAGCCGGCCTGTAAGTATGGGTCACCCAGCACTCAGCACAGTCCCATCACTATTTTACGCGTAATTTGTCAGTCGGTAGTGCTAGAGGCGGCGGCAGATGTACGATAGTTAGAACGCCAATAGCCACTTTAGATTAGAATGCATTTAATGGCATGATTAGAAAATATTCCGAAAGGGAACATAACGACTCGTAAACTATAACAGTTCTAATATTACTTTACATTATAGGGACAAGAACAACAAAACGGATTGTATAGAAATGTGTTGTCTATAGCGATTAAATATTGTAGTAACCGCCTCCTGTATTAATGTTTTCACCACATTTACTCTGACCTTAATGTGGTACTAACTGCCAAGACATTTAAACTCGCTTGCAGCTTTGTAAAAGATAGGTGTAAGTATCAGTTTTTAAAGCTATAACTTAAATCGTTATTCAATAGCAATTACTCGCAATAACTTAGATATTATATTTTATCGTAAATTTCACGTTAAACTTTTAAAGTCTAGGGTATCAGCAAAAAAGTCAATTTCATCAAAGTTATCGAACGAAACGCAAACATTTCAAACCTTTTCTGAGTAAAAAAATTAACGCACTTAATCTCGCGATTCAATAAAAAAAAACACTCAATTATCAAAACGTTCGGTACACAATGAAAATAAACGAAAAACGAAGGCGATTGTGTAAAAGTCATAGATTTATAAAGAAAACTTCAGATGGAATGGAAATATTTTAAGAAGTAGGTCAATTTGTGTACCTACCTGAAAAGTGTTGTACTAGTCATGACTTGCAATTAAAATATAATTCTATTTAAAAATCGAAGAACAACTCAAATTAGATAATAATTACGTACGAAATCAACCAATTTTAATGTACTATTGTGTATAGTGCCTACTGTTAGTTTATAACAATATTTAAAATGTGTTTTTCTTTTGTGTTTTTTTATTGAATTTTTATTTGAGTTTCCAATAGTGTATTAATATCTATCTATCTATTTGAATAAGTTTTGATCATGCATTCGATTCCCGACCATTCTACACCAAAACAGCAACTCTAAATCCTTGTAAAAAACGTTGAAAACGCTTAGAATTAATATCGTAGTCTCGATAAGTGGGAAGAAACGAAGCAAGTCGGGCACTCGAGGCGAGTGGCAATCCGACTGAAATCATTTCTGAACGAATGCGCGGCCTTGTCGAATTAAATTGCCTACCAATTTCAACTTTTTGGAAAATAAAATTTGCAACGATGGACTATGTTGTGAAATACTACGACACTTATTACTGCATTCCATTTTGGGCGCTTCTGTCGGTCGGATGATAAGTAAAAGTTTAGGTCGCAGCTGTTTGTCATAGTGTAGCAGTCGTTAAGCCACGTCAGAGGCCACTAGGGTCCTTTTTTAAAAGGGTAATAGTATTTTTTGCCTAGAGTGGTTTGAAAACTCTTGACTCCGGAATTGGCCACTCTCATACAAACTTAGGTATTACCACAAAATGCATAATACAAG
Source organism: Macaria liturata (assembly GCA_964023185.1). Taxonomy (NCBI): domain Eukaryota; kingdom Metazoa; phylum Arthropoda; class Insecta; order Lepidoptera; family Geometridae; genus Macaria; species Macaria liturata. The sequence goes on along the minus strand of OZ026824.1, from coordinate 1,053,714 downwards.
TATTTTGAAATTAGTTTTTAAATAAAAACTGCACACTTCGTGTCTTTTTCGTCATCATCTTCATTACAGACGGACCATATAATATAGCGAGAATTTTTGTGTTCTGTGGCTAATGTATTGATAGCCAGTAAATTTAGTTTGCGTTGAGATGAACACATGTGGCGGCATCTAAGTAACTTTGTTTGAACTATTTATGAGCTGGTCAAATTAGTCCAAGAAGTAATAACAGTACATAAAAATTAAATGTATTGACGTATCGAATGGATATTTTTTAGTGATTTTTAGCTTACTCATTAGTAAACATATGAATGCGCTTCTAAGGTTCTTGTGACGCAAGTGTGAAAACAAAAACGCTGGTTGCCTTACAGCAAACTTCTCTTTATGTTGTGTGACACATCTTTTCTTAAAAAAATCATAATTTTAAGAATTATAAAACTATTTCTAGCTACAAGGACATCTAAGCAAACGGAATTCATATAAATTTCCTTACTACCGCCATCTAGTGACATTGACCGTGAACGAAGGTAGGTAGTAATGAGGTTCCGGTTTTACATTTTAGAACTTCCTCGTTTTAAAAAGGCTGGTTTTACTTCCAAATACAAATTGATGATGATTAATTAATTTTAACAACAAAATAAATACTTACTTACCCTTATGGGAACACTTTGAATTCATGATTTTTCATACACGAAATTAAGAATATTTACAAAATGAAACACACACGAGACAAGGTTAAAGAAAAACTAATGTGTAGTTTTATTCGATGGTTGTCATTATGTTGGTATTACTTTTTCAATATTTTTCTATATATCCAATTTTTCTATAATTTCATATTTAGTTTCTTAACTTTTTACTAATAATTAATACGTAAGTATCAATTAATTTTATTGCTAATTATTTTTTAATTCCATTTTATCTAAGTACTATAACTAAGTATACTATACTATAAACTGCGTGAGAAAAATCTATTGTTAATACCTTATTGAGTACTTTGACAGATAGATTAAGTTTTCATACTGAAAAAGGCTCCAGAATGCGTGTTATTTTCTGTACTTTGTATAGTAACAGCAGAAATAGAATAAGCACTCGTTAGTTACTAACTGCTTTGCTTATATACCAACTGCTATTTCCACATTCTATTGATACAAACTCCGGCAATATTTTTAAAGAAATTGGCGCAACTTTTAATGACGCTCAGAAGTCGGAAACGCGTCAATTTTCGTCGAATCTTCTAAAGAAAGGCTCTTCACGCGCCAAAACTCCCGGCTCGAAGTTTCGCATTGTTTACTTCGTGATAATTGGGCATTTTGTTTGGCAACAAGTTGGCCAACAAGTTGACGGAACTTGCTTTCAAAACTTGACTTGGTGAAATGCTTAAATCGTGTTTTCAGATGAAAAGTACCTGTTTTGTGCTTACCTTTAGAAATTGTGCCTCTTTACAGAATTCAGACTATTGCTTCGGATCACTTTCAAACTTTGAACGCATAATGCAAATTTTAGTAAGTAGGTTTGTGTGTCTATTTCGGCAGTCGTTAAGCCATGTCAGATAGGCCCTTAGGGCGCGACGGTTTGAAAACTCTCGACACCAGAGTTGGCCACTCTCACTCGATAAGAAGAAGTAGTAGGTTTTTCTACTTATTATTGGTATTTAAGTACCTAGTATATCTGTACCAATATCATGTCTACAGAGGCTGATTAGAACGAGAATACTCTCGACTACAAGAGTTGGCCACTCCTGTCTCTTTTTTCCAGGGGCAGGGGTCACTCTGGTCTCAGGTCTCACTCATGAGACATCTGGCAACACTGGCCGGAACACAACATAAACAAAAGTCCTGTTCAAAATTTATTAATTTAATTAAATATCTGCAAAAAGTGTGACTTACTGAACATAATAAGTGACTGCACGTAACCTCCAAATAATACCGAAGACTATAACACTGGTGAGAATCTCAGAATTATCCTACATAGCTGCAAATTTCGGATTGTCCACATTACAAGAAACCGTTATGAAAGCTATTTGTTTTGAATTCGCACTGATTGCAAAATAATTTTGGAATTGGCAATTGCAAACATTTCGCGATTATTTGACACTAAATCAACGATCAACGAGCATGTCACAGACTATATTGACAGTTCAACTTGTCTTAAACAGCTTGACATTGACAGCTTATGTTATATGACAGTCGCAACTTGACTACTTACCTGTCACTATTGAAGTCATCACAGAGAAGCAAAACTGCTGCATAGTAGAGTAGAAACTCCATATAATAAAAAAGGCTAGCGACGAAAACTCGAACCCCCGACTATCTAAGCCATGGAACTCAATGAATGACGTTTCCGACGCGACATTCTTAAATAGCTCTAGTCAAAGCTTGCCTAACGACACTTTAGTGGACAGTTTTGATGATGAACAAGATAAAAAATTAGAGAAATTATATATAGAATTACAATCTGCGCACCAAGAAATAGACACTCTCTTGCTAGAAAATAAAAAACTACTAACTGAAAATGAGAAATTGACAGAAATCGTTAATAGATACAAGACCTTAGGATTTGACAGCAGTCCAGCAAAAAATACTCCCACTAGGAAACAACCACGTCGAGGTAAAAATTGGAGTGGGCGTAACAGCCCTATTGCCCTACGTAAAAGACAGCGCACAAACATTAAGGAATTCGAACAAACGGAAGTATCAGACAGCGAACAATCGCCACACAGAGTCAATCCTGGAACTTCTAGTACTCAACCTGGTTCACCATCAACGACTAGTATTGAGCCAGAGGGAGAGCCTAAGGGAAATATAACCTATGCATCAGTAATTGATAATATATCACAAAATGAACAAATTATTTTGGAAGTGGCCGCACAAAACGAAACTATCCCGCAAATACAAAAGGCACTGCCTATAAGGAAGCCAATAACACCAAAAAATCCGAACAGTACCTGCAACTACGAAAGAAACAACAATAAACATGATTTGTTTTATACATCAAACCACAGGATTCTTATTTTAGCCGATGATCAAGGCCAGCATACTAGAGTAACACTGCAACGACTACTTGGTGAACATTATGATGTCAAATGTATTTTCAAGCCAGGAGCACGTCTACAAGACATACTAAGTGGAACTGAACATGAAATCCGCGACTACACAAAAGATGACGTCATTATTTTATTGATTGGTACTAATGAAATAACTCCATATGAAATTCAGAGTCGATTGCATACATGGCTTCAATCAGTTTCAAATACTAATATTCTAATTCCAGAAGTACTTTATGGAACACACCTAAGAGAGGAAAAACTGAATTATGAGATTCAACTAATATGTAAGCAATATAAACACGTTACTTATGTAAACATGTCATACGGTGAATACAGACCAACTAGAGGTGACTTCTGTCTTAATATATGTCGCAGTACTCTGAGAGAAATCCTACACATTAGCTATAAAAATCTATACAATAAATACACACCAATGAACTGTAAAGAAATTGTTACTTTACGGACATCATGTAACGCAGATATATTAACGGAAGTAAAAAAAACAGACAAGAAAGTAGACAGATGCACTCAAACGTCGAATGAGTTTAAATTGCCCAACAATGAGATGAATACTTCAAAAATCATTTATTTCGTATATAAGCACCTTCATGTACTACATCAGAATATTGATGGGTTGTTGAATAAGTCTGATGAACTTGTAACTAACTTACACTCTATTGAAAATAACAATACTATTATCGATATCTTATGCGTCACTGAACACAATATGATAAGCGGAGATACAAAGTACCTAAAAATCCCCAATTTTTGTCATGCCTCATCGTACTGTAGGAATAATAGAGCTGGTGGATCTTGTGTTCTAGTGCGAAACACTCACCGGTTCAAGCCTCTTGATAATTTACACAAATATAGCTCGGTAGGTGCAGTAGAATTCTCCGGTGTTGAGCTTATTGATCATAAGCTGATTGTATTATGCGTCTACAGACCGCCGAAACGCCTTAAATGTCATTACACAACATTTTTTACCAATTTACGTAAGATGCTAGATGATTTATGTTTTCAAAAGAAAAAGATCATAATTTGCGGCGATTTTAATATTGATATCCTACAAAAAAACAATAAAGTTACAGAGTTTGAGGAATTAATCAGTTGTTACAATCTTAAATTTGCCATACGTGAATGCACTCGAAAAATAAGCGGAACATGTTTGGACAATATTTTGTATAATACTAAAGGCTGCAAAGGTAAGGTGCTTGAACTTGCTCTGTCGGACCATACTGCCCAATTGCTAAGCTGTCCAGTAAAGCCAAATTTCTACATGAAATACTGGCTCATAACTAGACGTGACTACTCTGTGGAAAATGTGAATAAATTCATTAACTGTATAAAAGCACTCTCTTTCTCAGATGTATACAGCATGTCTAATCCGAATGATGCCTTTAGTGGTTTTCTTGACATATTTAACTTATTCTATGACTTATGCTTTCCATTGACTAAACGAAAAATATTTACTCGCATGCGACCAAAATGGCTGACCACTGGCATTAAAGCATGCTGTAAACGAAAACGTTCTCTTCTTTGGAAATACAGAACCAACCGAACCCCAGAAAATAAACGTAGCTTCAAAGAACTGTCCAGTAGATTAAAAAAGGTAATTAAACTGACACAAAAATCTCAAAATGAAAATTTGATAATTAACTCAGCCAATAAAAGCAAGACAATGTGGCAAATTATCAATGGGAACAATAAAACAAGCGGTACAGAGGCAATTGAACTAAAAATAAATGGTGAACTTGTTACAGACCCTAAAATGGTGACCAACCTATTTAATGATTATTTTATAAGTCAAAACCTGGACAATGTAGCAGGCACTGGTCTAAATACTGAAATAAATCGTAATATTAATTCACTTTTCATGCCCCCAACTATTTCTAAGGATATAAATAAAATAATCATGTGCCTAAAAAATACTTCTAGCACTGGTTATGATGGTATCACTACGCAAATAATTAAATCAGTGTCTGAATTTATATCACCAGTATTGAGCCATATAATCAATCTGAGTATCCAAACAGGCGTTTTTCCGGATCAACTTAAAAAAACTATCATAAAGCCTCTTTTTAAAAAAAATGATAGAAATGATATAGGTTGTTACAGACCAATAGCTTTGATACCAGTATTCTCAAAAGTATTTGAAAAGGTTATATACGGCAGCGTTACGGCATTTTTTGAGAAACACAAAATATTTGCTAAGGAGCAGTTTGGGTTCCGACAAAATAAAAATATACATCAAGCTATTTACGCATTCTTGGACACAGTAATGAATAATTTGAATAAAAATATGTTAGTTTGCGCATTATATATGGATCTCACAAAAGCATTTGACTATGTGGACCACAATATACTTTTGGAAAAACTATATTTATATGGTATTCGAGGCAATGTATATAACCTGCTTCAATCGTACTTAAAAAATAGAGAACAGTGTACTCAAATAACAAAAATATGTCCTAAATCAAAAAAAGAAATAATTTATACATCCAATTTTAGAACTGTTAAGTGTGGTGTACCCCAGGGAAGCGTGTTGGGTCCCCTTCTTTTTAATATTTATATTAACGACCTACCAAAAGTTACTAATAACAAAACTATACAATTCGCTGACGACAGTACAATATTATTTGCACATAAAGATAAAATAAATATTGAGGATGACGTAAATAAAACATTGAATAATATTATTAATTGGCTGACATTAAACAAATTAAAAATTAATCTTGACAAGACAAACATAATGACATTTAGAAATAGAATAAATAAATTACATGACCTTAACATTAATTATTCAGGACGGATTATATCAAATATAGAGACAACAAAGTTTCTAGGTATTCATATAGACTGCAATTTAAAATGGCAATCACATATAAAAGATCTTACAACTAAGTTGTCTCAAAACTCCTACGCATTGTACATGCTTTCAAAAACCGTAGGCAGAGAAACAGTTATTACGGCTTATCATGGGAATGTCTCATCATTGCTCCGATACGGTATTTTGTTTTGGGGTAATGCAACAAACATCTCATCAGTATTTATTGCTCAAAAAAAGTGTGTGCGTGCGATCTGTGGTCTGCGCAAAATGCAAAGTTGTAGGCCTTATTTTATAAGTTTAAAAATCTTAACATTGACTTGTGTTTACATCTTTGAATGTGCGATGTTTGTACGTAATAATATCTATTTATATGGAAATCATAAGAGTGATCGCCGGAAATATAGGTTGATTCAACCTGCTTGTAAATCAACTATGTTTAAAAATTGTGTTTTAAATATGGCCCCAAAAGTCTACAATCACTTGCCAAAATGTATAACTGACGTATTATCATTACAAGTCTTCAAGTATAAACTGAAATGTTTACTGCAAGCAAAGGCTTATTATACTCTTGACGAATTCTTTAATGACGATGATATATGTAACGAAAATACTTAGATTAATTGTAAGTACTTAGATTAATGGTTTTGCATGCCGATGGCTGAAATGTGGCGCTCTTAAATAATTGTAAGACCTTTTATGTACCCATGTTTCGCAGACCAATAAATGAATTTGAATTTGAATTTGAACTCTCAAACTAACTTCCAAACTGCATTTGAAACAATGTTTGTTGCTTCGTTTAATTAGTTTGATACACTTCAAGACAAACAACTAGTATCAATTATATGCTTAGTTGTACTAGTAATAACTGTATCATCAATAGATGTGTGCAATGTCCGAAATATTTTTATTTATTTACTAGCAATCATTTTTTATAGTCTTCAATCAGTGCGTCCTACCAGTAATGACTTACGCTGCTGAGACATGGACACTTAAGCAGCATTGGTTCACCGTTTCAAAGTTGCTCAGTGTGCTATGGAAAGGGCTATGCTTGGAGTTGTTTCTCTTAGGGATCGTATCCGAAACGAAGTAATTCGGCAGAGAACTAAAATCACCGACATAGCTCAACGCATAAGCACGCTGAAGTGGCAATGGGCCGGTCATATTTGTCGCAGAACCGACAACCGATGGGGTAGGCGAGTTCTGGAGTGGAGACCGCGGCTCGGCAAGCGTAGTGTAGGGCGCCCTGCCACTAGGTGGAGCGAGGACATCATGAAGGTAGCAGGAAATAGGTGGAGACGAGAAGCACAAAATCGGGCTGAGTGGCGTGCCTTGGGAGAGGCCTATGTCCAGAAGTGGACGACCGTGGGCTGATGATGATTGTTTATAGAGTCGTTGTTAAAACAAATAAACATAGTCAATATAATTAACTAACTAAAATAGATGGGATAGTAGGCATGCATATATGTATAATATAGTACTTTGATAACAATGCGTCAAAAGATAATAAATATCTTACTTTTATTGATTAAGGTACTCCAATGATAACATACTGTAGGAACAGGATGGGCCTGATATATTATCGATTAAGCAGCACAAACAGAAAGCAATAGAATTCATAGAATTTATTTATTATCATCTTATCACTGTTTTAGGCCTATAAGCAGTTAATCGTTTTATATGACTCAAAACAGATAGTATAGTTTACCGTGATACCAAATATGGCTGTGGAATTGAAACAACTCTCAAAAAACATCTCAACACAATCGCGTACATTTTTATCTTCATAACAATTGCATAACAAAATAGGAAATAATCATCTTAGTATCAATTCATAGATGTGTAATAAATAACACAACATAATAGTTATGAGTATGTTTAGCTGCTCTTAGCATTTTGTTCCATAGCACCTTTAAGGAAACCGGAAAACTGTGTAAGTCCAGGTAGATTGGCCTTAATGTACCATTCTTTATTCTTCATCTTCTCCCACCATTCTGTTATCTTGGGAAATTTGTCTGCATCCACAGGAACCAGAGCATCTAGCGAAGAAATGGTCGATACGGCTGATATATCAGCCAGAGTAATATGGTCAGCGGCCAAGTACGGAGATCTCTCTAGATACTTCTCAATATAACCATAGGCTTCGTGGACACTTTGAGTTTGCTCTTCAGAAGGTCCCGACGACTTACTCACAAGAACAGCATGAACAAGTTCTCTGATCTTCGGGAAGACTAAAGTAGCGTCCACGTACATGCGATGGTCGACTGTAGCTCTAATCCTCAGGTCGACAGGGTACAAAGTCGAACGTAACTCTGCTCCGTATTTGGAAACCAGGTATGTGATGATGGCGTGACTGTCTGGCAGAATGAAATCTCCGTCTTCTAGCAATGGGACGGTGTGAGTAGGATTCTTCTCAAGATATTCCGGCTTGAAATGTTCTTTGGCGAGAGTGTTCACTTCTTGGTATTCCACCTTGAGGCCCAGGATTTCGACAGTCATCATGACTGCCCTAGCTGGTGGACTGGCGTTAATTTTGTACACTGTGATCACCATGTTGCCTGCTCGGTGGTTCGTGAACGACTGAGCCAAGTGATGTTATGATTGTGGTATCGTCGCGCTGATATTGATTTCTAGATAAGATGTTTTGTTACCCTTGGACCGCGATAATACGAGTGAATGATTAATGATAGGCAATCTATTATTGTGTCATCGAAAAATACAAACTACTTACTGTTAATGACTTTATTCTGAGTTTCTTTTGTTTGTATTACAAACACAACATCAATAAAAATATAGGACTCTAGAAAAGATGTGTTTTCGTGAAGCTTTCCAAAATTAATTAATAGATTTAATTATAAATACGTCTTTAGTATAATGGTTTTAATTAACTGTCATACCAAATGTCATCATCTTATTTACATATAAACCAAAACTGAAAAATCCAAGTAAAACGTCACTACCACACAAGTACATCCCAAAATTCAAAGCTGGAAATCTCATTGAAAGTGTTACAAAGTTAGAAGACAGCAACAAGACGAGGTAAAACTAATTACAATACAGGTGCCTGCAGTAAGGAGCTCACGCGCCCCGCTCATGAGCTAACTTGAACGCATGAGTTTTACTGCGGACTAAGGTATAAGCGGTGGCGAGGTTAGAAGAATTGAAATTTGTCAAAAAAAGATTGAAATAGAACAATATTCGCAACTACTCACTACTCGACTAGCCAGTAAGCTTAGTTGGTAGTGGCTCTGCCTTCTAATCTAGGGTTCGATCCCCGCATGACACAAGTAATAATGTTTTTTTTTAATATATAGTACCCACGGCACAAGCGTTTGCCTAGTGTGGGTTGTATTATGTATTCTGTGGTGCGGGGCTAGATGGCGCTGTGTAATGTCTCGGAATATTTATTTATTTTATCTATTTACGTAGGTTTATATAAGTTACCCATCTTGAATTGTAATCTTTGTTATTGCGGGGTGGTGAATCCCCCGCCAAATAGATTTGTTAAGGGAGTTCTGTCAGTTGGATGTGCCTATTATTGTGGTATTTAGGTTTCAAATCGTAAGCCCTTGCTACTAAAACTATTCTATTATGAATAGATAAATATGAAATATGTAAGAGACACTTACTATTAAGAATAGCAAGCACATGCAAATATTAACTAACATTTCTAACTAGAAAATCGTTTGGTAAATTCATAGTGGGAAGTGGATAGAGACAGGTACAGTGTCTCTTGTGTCCGTCTAAATCATAATGATAACTATTAACTTTGTCAAAATAATATATTTAACACCTTAAAAATCACAAAAAATAACTTTTTTGAGCGTTTTGTTCCATAGCACTTTTGAGATATTGATCAAACATGGCAAGTCGATATAAACTAAGACTGTTTTAATTTAGTTTATTTAATTAAGACCTTGAAGATAAGCAGTATGCATATTTGAATACATGCTTTATCTACAGGATGATATAAATAAAGACGATTTGCCAATTTGAAAAAAAAAACCAGCAACATTTACCGTGACAATGTAAAAATTCAACTAAAATCAAAATCAAAGACTAAATAAAATCGTACCTTAGTAACTGTAATTGTAGTGTAGAATTAGTAAAATTAGTTCTAAAACATAACAGTTACAATATACATTTTTCTACACATATATTTTTGCAGCAAAACCTTCGTACATGACATGAACAAAAACACAAAATCTTTTTATTTTTTTATGCATACCATATTATAAGATAAACAGGTGTCTAATCACTTACAAATATAACATAGCACTCAGTATGGTTATATCACCGCAAAGAATAATTCTAGACCACACGTCACCATAGTGCTAATGATAACCAAATTATAAAACTGTCGAGTCATACATTACACACATTTTTAATTAAATACAGTAATAAACATACACACACACTCACAAGCTTTAGCCATTATAATATTCATAGGATTAGAAATAAATTAGAAGGAGTAGTAGAAGACCACAATATCCAAGGACATGTGTCTTCCGTGAAAGGACCTGGGTGCCCACCAGGATGTATCTGACCAAGAGAACTCCCCTAACGAATTAATTCTGCGGGGGAGTCACGACCCTCAGTCATGAGCAAATACGACTCAAGAGAGGGAAGTAGAATAAGACACATTCAATTGAAACAATTTTAGTTCATAATAATCTTGGTCCGTCTTATTCCAAAACGAGGTTAATATATTATATAAGTCTAGAACTCTGAAAATAAGAGGTCGATTCATGTTGATACAAATGTGTTTTTTGCTAAAATAAAAATCAAACTGTCAAAATGATACCCAGTATAACTCCAAAGAATTTTTTTGAAGTGGATGTTTCAATTTTTTATTATGTTTTCGAACTACAAGAATGGAATTTTTATTTTCAAAGTACTAAACTAATATACCACGTTTTGGAATAAGACGTTGTAAGCTTATGCTCTGTACCGCACACGACCCAACATATTATTTAAGCTAATATGAAAATTGGTGAACTAATAAGGAACGCAGGGCACGTACCCGCATCTACCGCGGGCTCGCAAAATTGTAATTAAACTTACGGGTGACATACCGAACGTCACTACGGGGAGGGGGTAAGGGCTTGATGCGGAGGAATGGAGAATTTCTCTTATTTCTTTCTAGGGTGTTTCATTAGGTATCTATCTCAGTTGAGCCAAACCCAAGCAAAACAATTTTACCTATAAATGTACATGTGCACACATTTTTCACCATATAAGTAAAAAACCAGAAAAAACTGTACAATATAAACTTTCTGGTCTCATGTAGCAAAAAAACTGCAACAATAGTTCTTTATTTCGTTGTGACGCCATCGCAACTTGTGACTTACGTTACTCAAAACTATAAAATAATCACACGTTTACTTGTTACATAAACTAAATACATATATTTTTCAATCAGTAAGTCATTATAATTCACAAACTTTACCAAAACATGCATTTAAAACCTTTACCATTATTTTTCAGACGCTCCCCTCGCAACATCCCTTGTTCCGTCCCTTCGTCTCAGATTATTATAGTCGATTCCTCTCGGAATGTATGTTTTAAGTTTGTTCGACTATGGTAAGATTGTATTCAATTTCAACTTCGTACAAGATGGGATTCCCTTACGATTAGACTTAGAAAATATCGGATATAACTACTATACATACATATTATGTTACTTCTTCTTTTTATTGAATGAGAGTAGGCAACTCTGGTGTCGAGAGTTTATCAAGCCACCCTAAGGGCCTTTGACATTGCTTAACGACTGCCGTACTAGACTAACAGCCGAGACCTACAATTTAACGTTTCACCTGACCCACGGAAGCGCCCAAAACGGAATGCCACATTTTCGTCACCCTTCCAAGAACTGACTGCGTCGAACTTTGCTTAGCTTTGGTAATCGCATGCGATTGCCTCCGCTAGCTGAGCTACGGGCGGTTATATTACTCACTTTCATTCAATTTGTGTAGTCAATCATGTATACGAAAAAAATCTAGTTGAATGTTTTAAAAATTAAAACTTATTGTTTTCTGCATTGCTTGGTCAATTTGGTTCGCGCCTGCTTTACAAAAGTCTCTGAACCAGAACCACCACCAGAACGAAATAATTATATCTACTTATTATAAGTTAAGATTTACATAGTGGAGGTAGATCTGCCTCGCATCCATTATTGCGAGACAAACTTAATAGCCTCCTAGATAAATAGAGTTTTTAGGCTTACTTTTTGACATACAACATTGCTCTCATACAATGATCAATCAATCAAAATAATAGTGTTCACCAGAAATAAATATTAATCACGTATAAAACCTTATCACATTAAGACGAGTGTGGCTCAGAGCGGTTCCAGTGTCTGCTTTTTATCCAGACGCACCCTGGTTTGAATCCGGCCCTACACCAATGACTTGAGGATGTGCACTCGCTTAGCGGTGAAGGAAAACATCGTGAGGAAACTGACATGTTTGAGGACCACAATATCCGAGTTTCTGTGGAAGGAACCTAACCAATTAATACTGCGGGGGAGTCACGACCCTCAGTTATGAGGAAATACGACTCAAAAGAAATGTGCTATTAATTTCAGTTTCAAAACCGTTTTGTCTAGTTTTTGCCTACCCTAAGCCCATATCGGTACAGCAACTATATCTTAATCTGCGTCTCTGAAGCCAAGCGTGTAAGGGGCTTAATTTGTTTTGGCTATCTTTGGGTCGACTTTGATGTAAATGTTGTGTGTGTGTGTGTGTTAGTCGATTGAAAGTTGTACATGTTTGGGTTAAACACTTAATTGTTACATGACTTCTTGGTGGGAGCGATTTTGTGGGGGAGTTGGTACAAGCCGCGGGTTTGAAGATTTTCAATTGATAAAAATGATGCGGTGGTATGAAATTGTTCAGTTAGTTTCTTCTTGGCCAACGGACTAGATCCTAGACTGAATCATTAGTTTTGTTACTGCACGAATATAATAAAAACTAAAAACGGTTCGGTTCCAACGGAAGACCAGCGCTGGATGCTCCAGCACATGCTGAGTTGGGGCCAGATTGTGACACGAAACGTGTACTTATATCACTCTTTATATTTTAATGTATTCTGTGTCTCGTGTTGTTTCGTGTCTTGATAAATAAATAAATAAATAAATATTCCAGGACATGTAAATGAAATGTATTTTATGATTAGTCTTAAAAAAAGATGGTTTATACTTGTGAGACTTAAGTATCTCTATAGGTACGTTAAAATGAGCGTTTAAGATTAAATTTGGTTTGATAATAAATATTTAAGTTATAAGTTTACACAGCAACTAGAAAGAGCACACGTGGTAAAAACGATGTTTTTTTTAGCTGAAAGTCAAGCATCTGATAACTAACTCGCTAGAAATGATTTCCACGCGAACGGTCACTGTGGTCGACTGCAAAGTTTGTCTGATTAAATACATGGTACAGATTGATAGTCAACAATACAATCCTACCGCAAAATAATATAATAAATTCTATAACCGTACAAAATTCGAAACCGGTAGCCCATACATGTCACATCATTCGGATTTGCTTTCAATGCTTGAGAGGCGTTGATAATTTCTTACAATAGGGAGCCCTTTCTTGTGACATACAGACAAGACAGACAAGCGTGGTGAATTTTGTTATTTATAGATAAGTAATTTCAAAAGAAAAACATAATGCATTATTGTGATTGTGCGCAAATAATGCTAGATTTGGGCTGCTTGAAAACTCTGGTCACCAGAGTTGCCCATTCCTATAAAAACTTACTAAGTATACTAATTATATACATACATATGTTCTATTCTTATGTTATTGCGTGGTTATAGATATTTAAATTAAAAGCCCAACACTGATGACAAGAGTTATCAAACCAAATCAATTTGTTTTTTCATGAAAACGACGAGTTAATCGCGTGACATAATATTATTATCGTAGATTTAAGAAGTATGGTAAAACATAGTTAAAAACAAGTCAATCTTTAGTGACATCATATGTTCTCAATTTATTGATAAAAGCATGATATTTCAAAATTTACAAAAGTGGTCGACCAAAATACAGTAATAGTATCGGAGAAAATACATTTATATTAATTAGAAAGAAAGAAAGAAGAAAGAAAGAAAACATTTATTGTGACAGATTTAACAGAAGAACACACAGGAGTAAAAACATAATAAACAAACATAAAAATCTGCCATAACACAGCCCCAACTCAGCATAATGCTGGTTGTGTGGAAGCAATTAAAAAGATTAGTCATTATCTGTAATGATTATTTATCAGCAGCTAAGGGTTTCTTTCTGTTATGAAACGTTAGGCTTGTTGTAACTACTTTGGAACTTTCCATGTGGGAATATATATGTACAACTACACAATCAGTGATTTATAAATTTACCTATCAAGTACCAGGCAACCATTGTTTAAAGATTATTTGCAAATGTATAAAAAAACTCAGTTACTTTTGTGCCCCTCCTGTTATTTATGTACGTTTCTTTATTTTACATTTAATCTGTATCGTAGCGAAAATCATTTTCAACCGAAAAATAGTTAAATAAAAAATGTACACGTGGATTGTTCAGAAAATGGCGACACGGTCACAATATCTGGAACCTTACTCGTGACAAGCCCGGGTTGGGCCGTTATTTATAAAACACAGCTAAATATACAAATATAGCACACTTTGGGTTGATTTTCCCGGGTGTTTGCCCGCTCGGGTTGATAGGGAAAAATTACGGTTTAATGAGAGATGAGGAGGGTACTGATACCGCTGCTTCTGCTGCCGGATTTGTACAGTGACGGGAAGTGAAGTTGGAACATCTTATATTAAAACGAAGTTTGTCATAAAAGTTTTTAGGCAAGCTTGTTACATGTATCTACAGACCACTTTAAACCACACCACCAACACAGTTTTAAATACCAGTTTAACATCATCATTGTTTAATTAATAAAAAAAAACTTTCAAAGACTCGATAACCTCCTTTTTATGAAGTCAGTTAAAAAACTGGCATGATCTATGTATAATTATTGCGCTGTACTATTCTTATGTCAACTTATACATCTTTATTTTATCTCTGTGTATAGTACATACAGTTCATACTACTTACTTTTTGTAATAGATTATTTTACACTAGATAGTCAATAATTTGAATACCCTGCACTTCTTTTTATTTTGATATTTACCGTCTCTGTGCCTATTCGTGAAAAGAGCAGTCGTAAAACTTGTTTCAAACACACTATTTATGATTATTTCTGTGCAGATGTCCTTAATCCACAGTCCAGCATTATACAGCAGTTAATGCAAATCTAATAATGATTGTATCGGGAGCTGGCTTGTTGCCTCCCCGTGACCTGCCCGGTGCCCGCACACCGATGTATTTCTGTGTATCTCTGTATACATATGTTTGTGTATTTGAGTCTTGTTGTCTTCTTCTTCTTATCGAATGAGAGTGGCCAAATCTGGTGTTTATCAAGCCGCCCTAAGGGCCTCTGGCATGGCTTTACGTCTGCCGTATTAGACAAACAGCCGGGACCTACAATTTAACGTGTTATCCGACGTGTATTAGAGGTTAAACTGCTGAAAGAAAGCATTGTGGTATTAATAGAAATAGTTTGATAAGCTGAAATACTATCTAGTTTTATGAAACATTTGTATCGGTTATGTGCAACAAAAACGCAATAATATGATGTGACTAAGCACTGATTTATGTATTATTAAAATGACATAACATTTATGGTAAAAAAACACAGTTAAAAACCTCTTTTCCTAGCATTAGTTTGTTTAAATCGACTCGCGCACAAGTGGTATAATCACACAATCTCGATTTATGAGCCTATTTTGTTCTTCTTCTCAGTGGAAGGTGTCGTGGTCAATATGTTCTGATGCGCTGATGTTTCTCGCCTCACAATGTCCCGCCATCTCTATCTCTTTAAGGCAAATCGTAATAAAAAATATTTTTATTACATCAGAGTACTTACTTTATTTACACAGTGCTAGTTCAATTTGCGTATGTATCTTTAAGCTTGCGTCGAGTAATGGAGTTCCTTCATCATGGAGCCTTTTAACGGGATAATAAAAGGAAATGCGGTAAGGGAGCGACCTGTTTATTTATGATAGGGTTCTGTACAATAGAATGTATAGCCCCTAAAATCTTCTTCTTTCCGGCAGGGTGTTTGTTGGGAAAACTTATGGCAGAAATAATCCAGCAGATGGAACGAGGAAGGATAAAGTGACAGGTCTACCAGGTGGCTATCTATGGTGCTGGTAGTAGAAGGTGCAGTAATTATTAGAGAGGCCTATGTCCAGCAAACGATAGTTGTTTAGTTTGTATCTTGATAATCAGTTATTACACCAGTATTAAGTATATTCTTTTTTATTTCAATACGCGTAACCTATAATTACGCCTTTCATTTATAAACTATTTATGTGAAGCAGAAAATTGTTTTAAAAATTAAAATAGAGAAACTTGGTATACTTACGTTAAAAAAATTATATTAGTCAGTTTATTTTCGGTTAGGGATGTAGACATCTCAAATTACCTACTAAATGGGATTTACATATAAATACAAGAGTTATGTAAAGAAAGAAAAAATAAAAAGAAGAATGAACTTAAAGAACCCTGAAAAATAAAAAAGTGGAGCAATAATGTTTTATTCCAAACGGATTATCTCCGGGAGCAAGGTTGTGCAAAATCAAGTTATTGATAACAACCCTCTTTGCCCCGGGCAATCAAAATTATATGAGAGCTTGTGTAATTCAATCTTTTATGGATGGTTTTTGTTGTCATCGCGGTATGGATAAGATTTTAGGGCTAGGAACAGGTAAAACGAGGGTAGTAAAGTCTTTGAGTAAAATGTTTGGAGAGTAAAATTATTTTATTCGGATGTTTAGTAAAATTTGTTTCGTAGGTACTTTTAAAGGTCAGTTTCTAATAAGATCAAAAACAAATAAATGATTTATAACTGAAAATCATATAATAACGTTTTACTTCTGCTTATTGATATCCAAATAATTCTCGGAATCGACAAATACCTATACGAAAGAAAGAAATAAATATTTTTATTGTAAGAAACACACTAAAAAAAAGATCGTGATGCCCCAATATAGCCGCAATACCTACCTAATACCTACTAGTTATTGTCTTTAACCGTTGTTCTTTTAGTGACCAGGGCCACCAAGTTAAAAAAAAATGAAACGGCAAACCTACCAAGCATAGTTTTGAACGAGCCAGTTTTCCACAAACACCTTTCTTCAAAAACCACCCTTGCTATTCCAACATCCTATCAAAGTTCACAAGCCTATGACATTATAAAGTGTGGTCTGACCGATGCCCTTTTACAAATACATAAGCCCCTCCATAACTATTACCCTTCCATTAGTGTTTCATATCAGCCTACAGTTTTCCCTCATCGTTCGGCCGTAAAGGTTTTAACGGCTATATCGAAATTCAGATTTGAATGTGTACCTGCTTTTAATGGCACGGTGAGACGTGCCTTAAGATAGAAGAGGAAGGGTGGTATGCATTATTTTAGTAAATAAACAAATCACCGGGTAATACTTGTACACTTAGTAAAAAGAAAAATAAAGCCATCATTGCCAGCAAACTAAAACACAGAAAATTACAACTTGCAAGTAATAATTATCGAATGGTAAACAATGTTGAATACGATCATTGGTTCAAAATGTTCATTATGATAAACATTTTTTTGTAATCGTTTATTCCAAACAAAGAATTTAGTAATTAGTCGTGGTTGTATGATAAGTTTATTAAACAAAATTACATCCACAATAGCTACTACTAATTTATTTATTTAAAAACTGGTCAATACTTTCGGCAATGATGATGATTACGTAGTTTACTGATGAACATTTTATATCTCAACATTTTTATCAACGATTTTGTTTAAATAAGTGAAACTATAATATATTGAACTACTTTTATTTCCTAAAATATTTCTATCTCGTTCACTATTACCGCATACATAAAATGTGTTTTTTTATTAATCACCCGCAACATCTAGTGACTTTAACCAGCAACAAAGGTCCAGTTAAAATGGCTCCACAGTTTTCAGAGAACATTTGAATGGGAACGACTTCATTCACGTAACTGCCGCGATTTCATCTTAGTGCTAGTTTCGACTGGCAGCGTCGCTCGAGTTTTTCCAAAAAAATTATAAAGCAAACGTATGGCTGTTTTGTATTTTTAGAAAGTATGAACAGGAAAACAAATATAAACTCATTTCTTAAATTGAAAACAATACGCAAAGCATATTCAAGGGATATTCAAATTATAATTAGCACCATATTTCAATATAGAACATCTACCAATCCATTTCACAATAATAAGTAGTATCAAATCTGCGTTGGCATCAAATTTTGCTTTTTAACCCTTATCTTCGATTTCAATAAAAGGAGATACTTTTATTCTCCATTCAAAATAAATGTATATGCGCTGTCTTTGGACTGTAAGAGATTGAAAATGTAAATCCATCGATGACAGCGCGATAAAAATAATAAGATGGAAAAAAACTTGTCTTTCTCAAATCCAGAAATTAGTTTACAAACAAACATACAAACAAACATGCATACATGCACCATATGGAGGTGATATTTCATGCACGGATTACAGCGTCCACTGACGACGGCTGCGTTTTTGTGTCGCTACTTGAAATGCACAAAACGACCTTTTGGCCATTTACGGTAGAAGCGGGGTTTGAACCCCCTTTGTATCGTTCGAGATACCATTGCTGTTGTTATGGTTAGGCTAGATGTGATTTAGAGGTTAGGTTGATGGTATTTTCGTTTTTTTTTTTTGTAAAAATACATTCATATTATCAAAAAAAAAAGATAAAAATACTATCAAACTTCATTGGCATAAAAAAAATGATTATACCAAGGCAAAGTATCAATCATGTAATAAAGTTTGTATTTTGGAGTAGGTAGGATATTTAAGATACAGCACAATATGTAACAGTCAGAAGGAAAAATAATTGAATTAGGTCAGCTTTATCACTTGGAAAGATCTGTTTTGTCAGTTGACTGACTGTCGCCTGACCATAGCTTCATATTATACGAGTAGATAGTCAATAACTTTCATTGGAGTTGTAATGGTATTTAACAAGTAAAAAAAAGATCTAGGTGCCAAACACTTTTATTTCTAGTATATTGTCCAGATAGTAAAACATAGAAGAAGGGAAATAATACCTATATCATATCTGTAATCTTTATAAGGTAGTAACCACGTCGGCCTCAAACGGCGGACAAACATATTTGTCCATAGTTAGCACTTTGGGCAGTTTCACCTAACTTTAATTACTCTTATGCGCGATAATTGCCATAAAAATGTTTTAATGGCTAGTAATCTGGGAAAACTTGGGGTAGTTTGGTGAAAATCCTAATAAGTTTCAGTATGTTTTCATACATATGTAGCGTAGATAGAAGGAAATACGTTATATAGAAAATTAGTAAGTTAAGAGTAGCCTCTGGCACCTGCGGGCCTACCGCCTAAAAGTAAACTATACAATTGCTATCATTTATGACGTCATTGCAATCAGAATCATCTGTTGGTGTGAGTGTGCGAGCGAGACAGAACTATAAAAATGCATAAAGATTGAAAGAGAGGGAAAAAGGAAGCGGTAAACACGGTTGCCACTCTGGAAAAGTAAACGTTTTGGACAACAGATTGATCAAATACTGATAACAATGTACTCGTATGTAGTAGTGACTTCATTCTTCTCAAAATAACCAAAATAAGTATTTTAATTGCAATTTTTAGATATTATGTTATTTTATGTGACGTAGGAACTTAAAACTTAAAAAATATTAAACCTAGGAACATGGTTGTTGTTAGTCGATCGGTCATCAATCTTCTAAATCAAGAATTTGAGGCCTAATTTAACGACTTGTTTACTATCTGACTATTTAAGCTAAAAATCTATTCTTAGTTGTCAACAAATAGTACAATTTCAGCAAAAGCTTTTCCTGAAAAAAGCTTCAGTGGGCCATGCGATAGCTTTGTTGAAGATGGTAATAAAATTAAACAATGATAGCTATAAAATGAGGTAACAATTCGATGAAAAAAGATATTTATTTCGGCGTCTGTAGCTCGGCATGGGGAAGTTAGGGGATATGAATGTAGTGACCATGATGTTCAAAGGAGATGGAGATTTTTGATTAACTATTAACTATGAGTGAATACCAATATATTGAGTTTTTTTTTTCAGATAACGTCTTTATTGATGACCACCAGAAGAAAAACTAAACAGTAAACAAACTATACACTTGGAAAGTCAGCTTCAAATAGCCCACGTAACAATTATTCTTATAAATAAGAAAATGGCTCACATATTTGTGAGTTATCATTTATATGTGTATTTTTTCACACCGTACTCATGCAGCCTGTTTCCTAAAGAGTAGACTGTAAATTAAACTTAAAAAAAAAAACTTAAACTTTACTTTTACTTTTTTACTTTCTTATTTTAATTTAAACTTCTACATCACTAGTTGCTATTAAAATAAATGCAATTGATTACTGAAATGATTTGTTGAGTTTCACCAAAACAAATCATAAACTACAAACGCAACAACAAAAACAACACGCCAAAAATATTATGCAAATTATTTTGATTGCCCTCAAGTTTGAAGATTTATCCGAAAACTCGTAGATTTAGTATCGCTATCGATAAGTAACAGATATATCACTTACCTTTGTTTTTCGTGAAACTGTGCCGTCCCCCTGAGTTATTGTCCTCTTACCTCACAACAAGACCCCGGCCAGAGGCGGACAACCTTTTGAGTAGAATTACTTTTTAGATTATGGCTAATCTTATCAAGCATGGTTTAAAAAGTCATTGATAATAAAAAAGTAATTCTACTCAAAAGGTTGTCCGCCTCTGGCCGGGGTCTTGTTGTGAGGTAAGAGGACAATAACTCAGGGGGACGGCAGGCACAGTTTCACAATAATACATGAAAGAATACATCAAACTCTCTTGATTTGAGCATTACTGAGTTTTGAAATATACTAAACTTGTTTTGACTTAGGTTGCAAAGTGGTTTTAGTGAAAACTATATCTTACTAGGTAATTTTTTTCTTGGCGGTACTTGGTGCTTGGTTGGTATCGGTTTTTTTACTACAGTTTATTGGGCTACAGTAGTGCAGTACTAGCTTATAAAAAACAAAACTAATAAAATAACCTTCATTTGCTTGTCAGTCAGTCATTTGATCCCTAAGTAACCTGAATCGACACCCGTATAAGGTACAAACAATGAAAGAAAGAAAGAAAACATTTATCGTGACAATTTGAAGTCAGGTGGACCAAACTTGTACTGCAACGAAATTTACTCTCAAACGAGGCTAACAAAACACATTGCATAGTTTTTCGGTTAATGTAAGATTTAATTGACGTAACAACCTTTTAGACATCAAAATGTTGTCTACCCCTGCAGGCGTTCAATCACCGCTGCAGCAGTTAGCTATACCTGACTGAGTATATAGTGTTACGGCCATACTTGTAAATACGCGATCAATGGACGACATAACTTGGCCTTATTTACACACCCATTAGGCGGATTATCGCTTAACTTATGGCGCATAGCCGTTTGCAGTACATACCCAACCACATAGTATAGCAAAAGACAGATCTTGGCAATTAAATTGCTAGAAAATTAAACATCTCATACGTCTTCAAAACGAGCTCATTGATGTCTGCCAAGCAAGCGCTACATCGGTAAATTTAAGAATTTTAGACTGAAAAATATTTGGTTGATTGGCAACGTTATCTCACATCGAGGATGTAGTCAAGTGTCAACTAATATTGCACAAAAAACAGTTGAAAGTGAAAATGTGTTTATTAGTATTGTTGATCTGTTTGTTTCGTTTGCATGCCATCAGGGATCGACAGATCAATGTAACTTTTGGAATGGTGATAGTATAGAGGCCTGAAGGTGAAATAGGTAACCTCAAGTACCGATGCAACGCTAGTGAAGTCACGGGCATCCACTAGTAAGTCAACACAGTTACACTAACATTATTGGAAGCAGTGAGTGAAATTTGGGTGAAATGCAAACTTTCATTGTGAGTGCTCAGTGCACCTATCTACGAAAAGGACACATTTCGACTCGTCTATTATTGTGCTATGTCAATAAGTACCAGTAAATGGTTCCGTTTTTGGGAATTGCATTTTATCGATTGAATGTTATTGATATGGGAACTTATTGCAGACCTATATTGTGGATGATTCCAAGTGATAGTAATGACGTCAATAACAATAGGACATGACGTCACAAGCACATACTATAATATTCTGTTTTCTGTCTGCTTTGGTCGGTATACACTCGAAATGCTGCTAAGTAACGATTTGTAGGACATCTAACATTATTTAAAGTTCTATATAATTATTTTCATGTAAATTTCTGTATTTTTCTGGTGTTTTTAATAAAACGTATATCTATCTATTTAACATAAAAAATACCTAAGACATATGTACTTGTAGACTAAATTTGCAGATAATATATATATATTATTCTCATTTTTAAGGGACTTTTGTTATTACATGTCGGTCCCATTGTATATACTATACTAATTACAAAAATATTATACGATTATGGAGATGACCTGTTCACCCAAATATCTCACTTAAGATAATATATTATATATACTGTCCGGATGTCACGCACTATCTAAATGTCTACAATCTTTGTCCTAATATACTTAAACGAAAAACGATTGATGTTCAAATATTTCTTATACCTGTTTTTAATTAAATTTCCATAAAAACAATCTAAACCTCCATCACACAGCTGCAAATAATTCAATCAATACTCATTAAGCGCCACCTTTTTTCCATGCTATATTTCACCCAAATGAATCGCCATTGCCGGGAGTCGAACCTGCGACCCGCTATTAATCCACCGCCATTGACACTCGGAGGGATAAATCTACTGCATGTACAAGGTTACTAGTAACTGACGCATAACTTTTCAGCTTTAGTACGTAAAATTTTTGGTCTATAACTTTTAGAAATTCGAAAAAAAATTAATTCCCTACGCATTTTGCATGCTTTTGAATTTTCCAAAAGTCGTAGAATAAAAGTTGTTGCTTTACAAGTAGCCAACTCTGGTGTTCATAATATTCAAACCGCCGAGCCTGTGACATGTCGTGGCATGACATGGCATGTCACAATGACTGCCGTACTATATAACAAACAGCCGAGACCTGACCTTCGAGAGCACCCAAAATGCAACTTTTTTAGTCACTCATCCGTGGACTGATCGCGTCGACACTGGCAATCACATTGTCTCTGCTAGGTAAGGGCGGGCACTTCGTTGTTGTTGTTATTTTTAAAGTTGCTTGCTTTTTGTGCTACTTTTAACGTTCAAAAAGTCATCTTTAAGAACATTATACGTTAGGAAGTAGTAGAACGAGTAATGCCGCTTTTAAAAGGTTTTATGTTAGTTTTTTTTTTAAATGAGATTTTTTTTCTTTATCTAGTCACCAGTAACCCTGAATAATCACAAGTGGAGGGTTTTCAATAAGACCCTTGTTGTGTGGTAGTTCTGCTCAGGTGGGACTGGCTCTGTTTATTGATTGAGTACAATGTTGGTCGTGTTAATTTGGAATTTAAATAGTATTTTATTGATACAGACTAAGAATGCTGTATTGATTAAAATCGCTTCGTAAAGAAGCCATCATTTCTCGTAAAAAGTAAAGGATAAAAAAGGAAATTTAAGACCAGTACTTACTGTGCTATTGCGTTTTTTCTTAGACAACAGACATCGCATATTTACTAACAGAAAAAAGTGCTAACCGCAAAAAAAATGAACTTCATGACAAGTATATGTTTGTTTTTCACAAAAGCTATATCTTTCTTTTGGAGCATTTCTTCTCAGAAAGCAAAATGTTGAAATGGCAGCCTAATTATTTATGGTAAAATCGAAATAGGTCAAAATAACTTAGATTTAGAACTACATAGTCTGTTGGTACCCAAAAGTAGGTCTTTCAAACACTTACATTCGCATTCACACAATAAATTAAACAAGCCATAAACCGAGTAAATAGAAGGAGGCTAACGACCACGTGGACTTTACTCATATGGACTACTTTACTATTTACAAAGACTCCTTTGATTTTGACTATAAAGTATAAAACCTACTTCTTAATTCAATTAGGTCTTAACAACATTCGACCGGATCACACTAATTTCGATATTATTACATCAAAATATGGTTTACTTTGCTGTTGTTTTTAATAACGTGTAATGTATAGTTCAGGATATTATTTTTAGTATGGGGCGTTGAGTAATTCGGTAGTTAATCAGATGGAGTGTAATTTTTATTGCGCGCATGTTATGATTACATGGGTTTAATTACTGATTTAGTTTAGTGTATTGGGCCTTGAGTTTTAGTGTGCTGTTGAGTAATTTATGTAATTCAATATGGCGATACATACGTACTAGTTCATCACTAGTAAAAATATTAATAAAGCTAAAGAGGGTCGAAATTTTATACATTGAAGATATTAAAAAAAAAAGTTCGGAGATACTTCGAATTGATAGCAGAACACGGTCCAACAATTTCTACAGGTCTTGTCTGTTTCTCTGTTTATCTGTGTCTCTGTTTATCTGTGTCTCTGTTTATCTGTGTCTCTGTTTATCTGTATGTCTGTTTAAACGTTCCTCACGCAAAAATGGCTGAACGGATGATCATGATTTTTGGTATGTAGGTAGTATTAGGCTTTTATCCTAAAACTACAAAAAACTACTAAACTACAGGCGTCCACTAGTTTCATATAATTTCTTAAAATATTGCTCCTGCATACTTCATTGTATTTTTCAAATGCTGGGTCGGGCTAGCCTGTCAAAATTAATTCTAAAAACATTCCAATACAACGTTGCAAATCACCAAAACGTCTAAAATAATTGTGTGTTGATTTTCATTCCTCTCTTTTTGTACAATCATGTTCATACTTTGTTAGAATTTCTCATGATATCTGTAGTTTGCAATCGCCTGCCGTCTAACTGACGTTTCTTCTGTTACGTCAAAGAAACTCTTTTCAAAGCGACCTTTAACCCAGCTTTAAGTAGTAAGGCATGATTAAGATAAGCTCACATTGCAGGCACCTACTTGTATTGTAAGCGATGCTCTAATTAGTGCCAGATGTGAATCACTCGCCGATACCGACCCGATACTTGCGCAATATTGCTCGGGTACTATCTATTTGGTGCTGAATGAAGGATTAAGAGATGATAGCACCTTAATAATATAATTTGAGCATGATTTTGTGTTTAACGAGGACGAATTCACGTAAATAAAGTCATGGTGTACTATAACTTTAAAACTATCTACATAAGTCCGATTTACAATTAACACTCAATAATAGTATAGAAATTAGAAGTAAGAGTGATACTACTACCCGAAGACTGTTGGATACGGTAGGTACTACAATATTATCCAAGTGAAGTTTGTACTTAAGCCAAACGTAAGGGCATATTATCAGACGTATTGTGGTCAAGCATGAGTATCACTGAAACGCTTCACAATTTTTTTGATCCATGTACTTACAAAACTTTACGGCAGATAAATCTGTCAGATACGTTGTTCATTACAGAATAAATTAGCATAGTAGGTACTTAGTTTAAAAAATAAAAACATGGTGTAAACTACACTCTATATTTCTACCAAAGCTGAGCCACGACATTTAACCATAATGTTCCGACTAAAATTTAAATAGCTAAAGCCGGTTCCACACTAGCGCCCAGGCTACATCAATCATGTTAACTAATGTGCACGAGGCTTAAGTTCAGACAAAGGTTACCACTTTGCGGATCATTTGTTACCTTGTTTAATGATCACGGGATTCCTGGAGATTAGGCAAAAATAGAGATGGACTTTCTATACGTAGGTGCAAGTTTGTTTCTCTGGTTACGGATTTCATGTTTGATTGATTGATAGAACAAAGTTAACGGAAAAAAAGTAGGAAGAAAAACGGAAAGAAGTAGGTGCCATAGTAAAATTACAAATAAAATTCATTGTCTGGTACATTGTGTATGAATAATAAGGGACACAGAGGGAAATGTCCATCGATATTTATTTAGGATATATTTTTTAATAATATGAACACCAAGAGGTTGCATTCACAAATAAATTTTATTCAGGCTAATCAGGCTGATTGGAAGCCAAATGCAAATGCGAATATGGTTGAAAAAAGTACCTAACTTAAAAAAAAGTTCTATAAATAAATGTTCTATTGGTTACATTATATAAAAAAAACGACATTTTAACTTCTTTTTAACGAAAGAAATATTCCTTCATACATACCCACACAAGCTAGCGAATATAAAACTAAACCATTATTTACTTTTCAACTATAATTCGTCGAAACCAAACGACAATCAAACATTTCGGTCATTTTCAGAGAATAAACAAAATAGTTTCCTCAGAAACATTATAATGAATTGATTCTTTGTTGTCGTGACTATAATTCTACTACGAAACGAAACACATTTAACTAACAACGCTACCTCTTAATTTATTGACTGATCAAAGAAATGTTTCTTACCTTCATCACCTCAAATTTCTTTAAAATTCAACCTTATTTACAAAACTTAGAATTGAAATTTGTTTGCTTTTTCATAGATTTGAATGTGATGCATATAACGAAGTAAATATTCCACTAAACTTGTAATCTTTCTGTCTAAAAACAATAGTCACACTAATTCTTTGGATTTGTTCGAAAATAAGCTGTAGATTTATTGCGACAAGATTCTTATGAGCAAAAGTGAAAATGTTATGTAAAGATAAAATAAACTGTACAGTCTATGAGTCACCACAAAATTAGGTTACATTACAATCATCAGTAATAAAATCAAAAGATATGTTAAAAGACAGTATGTTTCTTATAAAAAGATTTACTTCAAAATTTAAAAATGTGTAGGACATAAGTAGAAGCTTTTGTCTTCGAAACTCTGAACAAGATTTCTAAAATATTTATGCCGTACAACAAGTTCAACAACAGGAAGAACAGATACTTAAAAACATATACAAATAGTTTATTGTGCAAAAACCCAAAATAATACAGTTAGTATTTATGTACTTAGATTCACATAATTATACTAGAGTTTATGACTTAGGTACAAGAAAGACCAACTTAACAACTTGAACTTATACAATTCTAAATATTTATAAAAATATGTCATGTTGCATCACGCCTTCATTAGCGCTATGAAACATCGTCGGTTTCACCTGAACGATTACAAAATCCATGACTCATTCGAACTAAATGTGATTTGAAGTAGTTATAATAGTTTATTTGCTTTTTACATTCATTTACGACGTTATTTATGATTCATGAAATGTTTGGACAGTGTGTCATTCTGTCATACAGTGATGAATTTAGTTCTAAGATTGATTATCTCTAATAATCAATCTTTTAAAATAATATAGCTAATGACGATACTAAAATACGGTACAAATTAACAAGTACATGTCATGGCAAAAAAGTAACAAAAAGAAACATAAAAAGACAGTAGCATAAATATTTTTCAGTATATAAATTATATCATTATTTAGTATCTAAGGCTAGATATGTTGAAAGAATTAAATAAATACGAATAAAATTAAACCTTATTCAAGCTAAAAGTAGATGGGAAAATCACCTTCCTATAAATGAAACCCGAAATTCAATAAAACTAATCAAGCAGCAGAGACTAAAATGTAGATTAATATTAAGATCTCTGAATTCACAAACTCTAATAGCGTGACTGAATTTGAATACCTAAAATATATTTGAAGACACTTTGAGCATAATAGTCAGGCCTATTTCACAAGAAAATTATTCCGTTTCACAGATTGATTTTAAATAATAGATTTGCTTTTGGGGACGGAATAAGATATGTTTATGTGATAATATTTAATAGGTAATTTCATTTATTTACACTTAAATAACTAGTTACAGATCTTAATGCAATGTACTTGTAAATGTAGGTACCTGCTTAAAGTAGAATACAATATTTAACAAGATAATAATTACTACATAGACATTATGCACTGGGTGCACTACATTGCACACTAAGTCGAAACTTGTGTCGTGCAATGTAGGCTCTTTCCGTTGATTCATAGATGTAGATACATATATGGAATAAAAACTACAAGTATTACCTATGTACTTGAGTGTAGTTATTAATAAAAAAAAATAGATAATAATTTATAGCGTAGTCATTTTGCATATATTTATACTTTACGTAATACAAACGCTTCTTCATCTGTAAGTGATAATAAGCAGGGTCAAATGCGATACATTCAAATTTGACACTAAAAATAACTTTGTACAAATCTGTCCTACTGTATGAGCTGGAACACAAAACAAACAGACTAAGCCACTCAGTAATTATCTCATTATACTTTGTAAATAACTCATACTTCCAAAAAATTTCTGTTTTTATATAGACTTGTACAACCCTTAATCCACCCCTCCGTTTCCTTAGAAGTCATTGGTTTTGACACTTGATTATTTTGAAAATTATGCCAATTATTAAAAGGGAGGCGTTAAGATGGCATCCATAATAATATTCTCAACAGACTGGTTTTGTCCGAGCCATTTAGGTCATTGACATTTCAAGGAATACCTACTTGGAGGTTATTACTGTTCCGGTGACTTCGAGGGTTCAGAACAACGATAGCATTAACAATAAACTTCTCATAACATAGAAAAAATGAGATTTGGTAATTACTTAACATATCTAATCAATCAAGGGGCCTCTCTGGACAAGAAAGGCAAAAGACCGACACCAATGGCACCTAGGGGAGGAGGCCTATACCCGGCAGTGAGCCGACAAAACCTGAAGGTGATAAAGACTTGAGATAGACCTTTGTTTTAAAGTGTATGTATCCGGACTGGTGATGACTATGTCACATCATTTTAAATGTTTTCTTTACTATTGAAAACAATAAGACAGTTTACCACCAGGACGAAATAAGCGATGCTCAACTGAACACAGTAGTTGAACATATATCATGCTTGTACTGGTATAACTATTTTCTGTAGACTTCCCTAATTGTACAATTTGCTTCGTATTTAATTGATTTCGAAAAGATGTGACGGCTAACAGAAACTTAATACCTATATGATAAACAATGGTTTCGTGGTATTACACGTTTAATTCTGTTAAAAATATATGCATTTCACCTTCACTGATCTATTTAGATAGTCTATATTTTATAGGTTATTCACACTAAATATCATGTTACCAGGACTGGACAAATAGACGCCAGGACATCCTCCTCGTCCTTATTCGTATTCCTCATGACTGAGGGTCGTGACTCCTCCTCAGAACCATTCAGGTAGATACATCGTCTTCGGCCCCCAGGTTCTTCCATGGAAGGACAAACATGCTTACAATACGATTGATAGAACGATTTCAATTTGATTTCAATGGAAATTAGATCTCTAGATTGTATAGTCTATGGTTCTGAATGAGCTCCTGATTATTCAAAGGAGTTGATTTCTAAAGGTTTGTACTTTTATTAAGAGCCGGGTCAAGGGTTGCGTGCTCTGTGACAGGTTTGAATTTAGAACCTTGTTCAATGTTGGAAAAAAACAAAACAAAGCACGAAATTTTGTCTTGTTTTTTTATATAAAGTACTTAACAAGTTTAATAAATAGCCAAAAAATAGTTTATTAGTATTGAGTTTAATTCTACAGCAAATTAGGGCGCCAAAAATCGGTAACTTGGAATGGATTTGGTGTCAATGGAAACACGAAAATTGGGGAAGCTTATTTGATGTTATATTATATACATATTTTAGGCATTTACATCATCAATACTTATATCGCTTTACATAACTTACCTCTAGAAATATATTTCGTTTACGTTTAAAATTAATTAATTTTGTTACGCAATTTAAAATAGTGTTTAGACACAATATCAATTATACTATCGCCTAATATAGTCACCTCTTTATTTCATCTCCATTCTTTGTAAATGACGAAGACGAAATCTTGTCTATTTATGTTTGAAAATCCACTTCCATTTCAGTTCTTGGAATTTGTACTTTAAGGTGTAGAAGTTAGGTATTAAAATTAATTGGAATTGTTTGAACGTAAAGCGTCCGTGACGTTAGACAATATGTTAAATTACTGCGCGTTACTAATTCCTATTTGAAGTCAAACATTTGGGGGCGCCTTTACCACCTTACACCTACACTTAACACCACTTTTAGCACCTTGAGTTAGAGTCTAATTTTGTTTAACAGAGGTTAATGTTTAAATTGTAAGTGAAACGTGACAAAAGAGTGTGGTATAAAAATTTTCAGACAAGTATTAAGTGTGGTTGTAGTCATAAATTAATGGTGGAGAATGACATAATGAGGTGTGTTTCAGTTTTATTTTAATTGGGCGACAGTCGCTCGCACGAGGACGGGTACGGTAGCGTTATAATAAATTTGTCACACGTCATTTTTGATTGGAAACATTAATTTTGGTATTATTTAATTCGAACTTTACCATGTAAATCCCTGTATTTTCATAGTATACTTTGATTTAAACGCTTATATGTAGCTTATTCTATGAATATAGCAGACATGTTATTAAAGACAGGAAGAAGTGGCAATCGATCATCAAAGAAAAGGCGCTGAGTGGTGGTGACAATCTTCGAACATCATGAGATTCAAAGTCTATCTAACTGACTTCTTCTTCTTATCGAATGAGAGTGGGAAACTCCGGTGTCGAGAGTTTATCAAGCCGCCCTAAGGGCCTCTGACATCGCTTAACGACTGCCGTACTAGACAAACAGCCGGGACCTACAATTTAACGTGTCATTCGACCCACGGAAGCGCTCAAATGTAATGTCACTTTTCGGTCACCCATCCAATGACTGACCGCGTCAACCTTTGCTTAACATTGGTAATCGCATGCGATTGCCTCCGTTTGCTGAGCTACGGGCAATCTTCAAACAACATGTATGAGATTCAAAGTCTATCGAACTGTTGATTTTGTTCTTCAAACCAATTACAGTTACAAAATTACTGTTTATTAGAAACATTTAATAGGTAGGTTTCATAGAAACAAAAAACAAATTAAATGTTCTTTCCAACTAAAATAAAGTTGACAATGTCGTACGTAAATTAGCTTAGCTTCTGTCTATAGTTCCGAACCGCCGCGAGCGAAACTACGTCAAATTATAACTTAAATAATGAGAACATTTTACTCTCAATGTTAACACGGGAAGTTTATTTTTATTTTCCATGCTCCTTTTGAGAAAACTTCGGTCAGGCCAGTTGTTACCCCGCGGGGTACAAAGTTTGCGTAGCTTGGACCCTGGAGGGACCAAACTTCCGATTTGACTGAAACTGAACGTTCGGGCTCGACGAACAATGTCTCGCTAGAAATGAATGGAAAATGTACAGATTTCAGAACACAAGGGACGGTATTGTGCGGGAAAACTGTTTGGGAAATGGTTTTGTGGAATTTTTAACGATACGATGTTATTGACATACGTCAATAACATATGTCAATAACATCATATCGTTACAAATTAAATAGATACCTATTTACTTATCATTTCATAATGCGCCTGAGGTAAGCTTGTTCAATTTACTTTCAATTTATTGTTGTAAGATATTTTAAATCTTTACAGTCAGGGTAAAATGAGTAAGTAGCAGTAGTTTATCTATACACATGAAATGCTAAGTGTTAAATTAAAACTAGGAATGAGTAAATTGATATAAACAATGTTTAAAAGATAAATAATGTAATCTAACGTGTCAGTTATTACATTTCATTGGTATTTTAAAACTAAACATCATTACCTGTCTTCCCTTTTTTTTGTACAAAATTCTACCATTAATTTCACTTATTAAGAGAAACCATGTTTTTCTTGTTTTCAGGTTAGAATAAGTCCCCGTGCAGTCTCGCGGAGGCAAATCTTCAAACTCGTAGTAATTAACAACAATCCGAGGCCTACGGGCGTCGATATTACTAATTATAGGTATAATATACCATTCCAATTGCCGACTGAAGGACCAATATTCATGCTGTGATAGCAGTAGGACAGTCTTATAATTATTTTGATATGAAGTGACATAGATTTTCAAGTAATTCATATTGTTAATTAAATAAAGCTACACTAAAAAAATCAACTGTGTCACCAAGCAGCCTTGTATGGGAGCCAGTTTAATTCCTGTAAAGTTTTGATTCTTATATCTGACACCACAGTATCAACAACACCACAAGCGACACTGTCGTTGAGTGTTGAGCATCATGTACCTACGAGTAGTTACTACTATCATTTTATTGTGTGGTACCAGAGTGATAAAGTAAACAATGTTATGTATACAGCATACCTAATAAAAATTTCTGTAACCCCATAAAGGGTAAGACCGGGATAGACGGCTCAGTGGCAGACGCGCCGAAACGCCGATATTACAAACACAAACTCCAAGTTGGTTAACTGTAATATCTGGTAATGTTGACAAAGGCTTGTTGCATTGGTGCTGACGGGCGCTGTGTTTCTTGCCAACTTCCTACTAATTTAATTTAAACTTTGGGGTAAAACAATTTTTTGGGGCGCGGCCGGCGGCCTCCCGCGGGTGAGCTGGCGAAGTGTGAATAAAGTATGCGCGGACATAGTGCAGGCCCTTCAGATGCACAAGTCTCTCTTTTATGATACATCACGCAATAATAAGAGTTTGTCGTGTTTGTATGTGTCTCTCTGTGGCACTTAACCTCACAATGCAAGTGCAGATTTTGATATTTCTTTTGGTAGGCTTCAGCAACGCTTATCATCAGGCAATTTGCAAACGCAAACCTAGCCCACGTTAAAAGTATTTGTTTTCAAGGTAATTTATTGATTGTAGTTGATGTAATTTTCTAATTGAATAGGTAATTGTGTTGCTAAATGTGTTTCAAACTTTAAACATTATCGAGTGAGCATTGTTGCATGTTCACCACGCTATTTAAGTACATTTACAGGCGTACACTTTACATCTGCATGCAATATTTGAGGCCTAGCGTAATAAACTTAAAAATCAATTGAATTCCATGAAACAATTCTTACTAGTATCGTTACCCTGTGCGACGTATAAAAGAGCCGAGTTATGTTTTAGTTAATCAAAACGTACTTTGTTAATAAAGCGCTGCATGTTGAATTGGGAATAGTACCGTTAGCAGCTAACAAAAATGATAAAGATATAATAAAACTTTATTTACAATAATAAAATATAAAAACAAGGGAAGAAAAACTAAACATACTACTTCTAACTACTACAAATAGGGGCACTTAGAAAATCTTTAGAAAAGCCTAAAGATAATCTAAGTGCTCCAGCCCACTACCAGAGGGCAGCGTGCCCAGCATACTGGCCGCATTACCACGCTGGATGGCAATGCTGATACGTTGAGCCAGAAAAA
The DNA here is from genome assembly GCA_964023185.1 of Macaria liturata. Taxonomy (NCBI): domain Eukaryota; kingdom Metazoa; phylum Arthropoda; class Insecta; order Lepidoptera; family Geometridae; genus Macaria; species Macaria liturata. The sequence continues at coordinate 1,020,458 of OZ026824.1, read as the reverse complement.
GGCCAGCATTTTGGTCACGCGTCGCGTCAACCAAGCGCTCCGAGAGGTTTTGGAAAAAAATTAAAATAAATAAAATAAATATAAATTAATAAAGATATTAATTTTCTTATAAGTTTATTTAGCTACGCATATTATTAACAAATTTTATCACAAAATTATGTTTTACAACTCGACAACATAATACAGACTTCATCGAGCCAATTCAAGAATCAGTTACATTTTGTGTTTCATTCGACAATACGCAACACCATGATAACTGGAGTCTTTTAGGTATGTATTTGGCATTTATTTTTTCAATTTACCTATGTATAGTAAAAGATATTAGTCAAATGTACATAACATTTGACTAATATCTTTTACTAGCTGTGCCTGCGACTTCGTCCGCGTGGAATAGTTATTTTAGGCATTAATTCTTTCATACATATTTTTTTGATATCTTGAACCTTTTTCGCAGAGCACGCAACGGAAGCCCTTAAAGATGAATAACTTTTCCCGTTTTTTCCTCATTTTCCATTATTTCTTTGCTCCTATTAGTTGCAGCGTGATGTTATATAGCCTAAAGCCTTCCTCAATAAATAGTCTATCCAACACAAAAAGAATGTTTCAATTCGCACCAGTAGTTCCTGAGATTAGCGCGTTCAAACAAACAAACAAACAAACTCTTCAGCTTTATAATATTAGTATTGATATTTTATTGCCAACTAAATAACAATAACTTCAGTTTTATTGATATCTCTATAACTATATTCCTGTTCGCTTGCAAACTCCTGGTATCCTTTCTGGTATTTCAATGCAAACGACTTTGCATTATGCGCTTTACTTTTCTTTAAAGTTTAACAAACAATAAAATTATTTTCTAACATATTTTTCTTTAGTAATTTTACATCATCTTGCATGCGGCGTCTCTTGTTACTCGTACATGTAATGTGTACAATAAAACAAAACAAAGTGTTCACTCACAATCCAATATTTTATTGCGAACCGTACCGAACTGAATTCGACTTTCCGTTTGGTTTGTTGAATCCTTTTCGTTTCTCAGAAGGAAAATGAATTGAAAAATCCGCGGGTAAATAAGGAAGCGATGAAGTTTGAATTATTGATCGGATTTTAACGGAGTTTCGGAAACGGGCTGGAAGTTATGGAGTGTTACTTTAGGGACTCTGGAATAACTCTGAGTAAATAAAGGTAAGTAGTCTGAAAAACATTGGATTATATTTTTTTGTATGGTGATAAATTAGACACTGACTTATCTTCACAGCATTAGGTATAGCTGGTTTGCAAATTCACTAGTCAAGTTTAAAAAAATCTAGTATAAAAGCACTGTCACTCACAAAAAGTTACCATTTAATATTTTACTATTACGCGTATCAATTGAATGCCTTAAATAACAGAGAAAAAACACAAAATATGTATTCAAAACACAAAACAAAACGCAAAGGAACGCCAGTGCTTCCACACGCAAACATAAAGCCAGATTAAGTTTTTAATTACATGAAACTGGCAACCCCGGATTCCGGACATAGTCGGTATTGGCACGCAATAGTTGACCGATGCATGGCAACACACGGCCGGCAGGTTGTCATAAATGTACAAAGAGTTTATAATACACAGTGGTAATCTAAATATATAAAACTCAAAACTTTTGTACCATGAATTGTGGATTTTCGCGAAAAAAATACTGTTGTTTCATACAAAAAGTTCATCGCCCTAACAAAATGTAGGTATGGAGAAGTTAATTTTCCCAAATCGAATTGAAAGTCGATTTGAATGTCGTTGAATAAAAAGATGTAAAAAGACACATGCAGTGCTACCACTATGTTCAAATCTTTCTACCGATTCTATTTGTAACTTTTCTAAAAAAAACTCCTGAAGCTTAAGATTCTATTTTACTTCAGCTGTGTCTTTATTACAAAAATGACAAACAAAATCCGTCTTATCACAAAACGTGGTTTAACTACTAGTCCAGAACTTTGAAAATACCAAATCCGTTTTTGTTAGTCGAAATTTGTCTGTCTAGGTATGTAGGTACTGTCATAATAATCAAACTGTCAAAATGTTACCAATGATAAATCAACGTTCCAATTTGAAATTGACATTTTGAATGTTTGTATGTGATATTTGAACAACGAGAACTGACTTTTAATTTTCTAAGTTCTAGACTTATATTTGAACCACGTTTTGTAATAAGGCGGAATAGGTCCCTTTGCTTGCTTCGTATTTACTATATTACAAGCTCTTTGTACTTGCAGGGAATATGACAAGCGTGATTTATGAAGGTTACATTACCGTGAGTGTGATTAACTTTAGAGTAGCTTGAATGTTTGCATTAGAACCATTTGGTGATAGCTTTTCTATCACGCCATATTCTAGCAATAGTCATTGTTAAGTTACATGAGGTTTTGAGACTGAATTATTCTTTTATTTACGGCGATGAAAATAATTTATTTATCTGTAAGTTTCATACAAGAAAAATCTTATAACAATGTATACTTTACTTATAAATTAATAAAAAAAAATACAAGCATAGGTAAGTATGCTTACAAAAGCCTCCACTGATTAAATAAATGCATAGGTAAAATAAATAATGATGGAATTCACTTACAAAATAATCTGAGGTTTCCATGTGTATTGGTCATCAAAATAAAATGTCCTCCAATCCCTTTTTGGAAACGCTTGATATATTTTTACCGGAACTTACATAACAATATCAAATTCAATGAGAATTCCCCACAGTAACATATCGTATCTTAATTTAATGGAGTTGGTTATAAAACAACGACTATACATTTAAAAGACACCACATTATGATTAAACATATTTGACAACAATTATTTACAATGATAATACATAAAAACAAGAGGAAATACTTCTAACTACTAAAAAGTATTAAAAATGGGGCACTTAGAATTTTTTTAGATGTCTAAAGATGATATTAGTGCTCATTAGGCGCAATAATGTACAAAACATGTGATTGGTCTGATACAAATATCAAGCGCCATGTATGATTACTGATTGGTCGGTCACTCTGTCGCGTAGTTGGCTTTATAAAACATATTATGGTCAGACTCATGCGTTAGACTATGGTCAAACTTATTATGAAAAGGACCTCTTTATAAATTTCCAAGAAAGATCTCTTAGGTGTTGTTTAGCTGTATACGAATAGTTAAATGGATAGTTAGGAATATCTGGATTGTTATATCTGTGTTACAAAATAAGTGAAACAATCATGAATAATGATAACAAAGTAGGGTTGGCCCAAATAGAGCGGTAAATTGCACAATTATTATATTTCTTGCAATAGCTTAATGCTATGAGATATAGTAAAATGTCTCCATGTAAAATTATGTGCTTTTCGTATAAGTGTTATATACTTTAAATAGTAATCATTGATTTAATGTCGTAACCGCTAGTTGCTAACCGAATGAGAGTGGCCAACTCTGGTGTCGAGAGTTTATCAAGCCGCCCTAAGGGACTCCGATATAGCATTGCTTGGAATCGTCTCTTCTCTTAAGGTTTCAATTATCATTTACAACTAAATAGGCACCTTACATACCAATTGTGACAGTACATAATAACTGTTTGTTATATATTTGTATTTTAATGCTATTTCATTTATTGACTTATGTACCGAATACCAAAAACATATAAAATTAACCTTGTAAAATAAGTTAGATTTTTAATCCAAATTCGGATTAAAAAAATTCACACTACTAAAGAGTATCTAAGACAAACCGGGCTTTTAATAAATGATATTCATAGACCCCTGAACGAAAGCTCGTCCACTTTGTTGCGGCAACTTTTATCAAACAACCGGTTAAAGTTTAAAAAGTGTTATTTCAGGCCAGACGACTCTTATATCCATAAAGTAATTGAAAGCGAGCCACGCCGCGGGAGATACCTAGTCATAGATGTGGTATAATAAATTAGGGAGTTTGAATTTATGTCATGTTTGTGCTTTTGCGTTGTGTTGTTATGTTGTGATAGTGTTATGTGGCGCGATGGAGAGGAGGCCTATAATCAGCAGTGGGTGGACACGATCAATTATGATAATGTGTGTTCTTAGTACTTTAACTGATAAAAAAGATTTCATGTATTTATTTAGCGATTAAACTTAATACCAAGTATTACTACTATTTTATTGTTCGTATAAAGGAAGATGACTGTTTCAAAAAATATTTTATAATTCGTTTTATCTCTCTCCATAAGTTTTCACAGCACACGTAAAGAAGAACTGACTCAAAATACAGCTGTTAATTTTATTGTACGAAACCTAACTCAAACATGAAAAATAAAATAAATCCCGAGTAAATCCGGGTGGAATCGCTAGCGTAGCAATAAATCAGTCGCGTGGACTGCCGAGAACCGCCTTTGCGTTGCACACACGGACATACCAACAGAATTTTATATACATTTTACATGGGAGAGTAAATGTATGCGGATTTCATGGAGTTAAGAGAATGATGATTGTTTTCGAGTGTTACCAACTTGGGGAGATATATTGCGAGGTTTTTGGGCCTAAATTAAATGGGCTGGGTATTTAATCAAGTTACGGTTTTGTAATACATTCTTTTTTCAGTTTATTTGTTTTTTATCTTATAGATTGAACTAAATATTGAATTATTTTTCTGATTTGTTAACATAATCAACTGAATTTGATATTTGTGTATAAATAAATATTGCATTGTGTTTCAAAATTGTAAAAATAAATATTATATTGTATTAAAGGATAAAAATAGATATGTAACTTGAATGAATGAATGAATGAATGAATGTATTTATTGTCCGAAAACTAGGTATAGTACAGATCTTAAATAATATTTTACATTTAGCACGCTAGTTTTTACCTTGTTAGGTTTACAGACATAAGATATCTAAGTAATTGAATTAAAAGAATCCGTCAATATAACATTTAAAAAAGTAAAAATATTATAACTAATGTCAAAAACTTATAACATAGGTATTTCACAAATTATGATATTATAATAAAAATGTTATTTATAACAATACATTTGCATGCCGTGAGGCTACAATATAGAGCCCATACTGAAATAATTCAGGACCATTTTCACCAACCCATATTGTGCTTATGAATAAACTAATTGAATTTAATAAAATGCCCAATGTATGCACAAAAGCACGTTTTATAAAAGACAATTAACACATTGACATAAAAACTTACTAAGCGCTGGCTGACACCTCATGGCTAGATTCAAATTGTACGACAATCTGTTTGTTTTACGTAACATTTTTTTACCTTACATAATCTACTGTTGTGAGTATGGCTCAGCGGTTCTAGTGTCTGCTTTTCATCCTGACGCACCCTGGTTGGAATCCGGCCTTACACCAATGACTTGTATTTCAAGTTATGTGTGGATTTGCTCTCGCTTACACACACACAAAGAAAAACAAACAAAACATCGTGAGATTGATTGATTGTGAGTTTTAAGGAAAACATCGTGAGGAAACCAACATGTTTGAGGACCACAATATCTAAGGACATGTGTCTACCGTGGAAGGATCTAGGCGCCTACCATGATGTATCTGCCCAAGTGAACTCACCTAATGAATTAATTCTGCGGGGGTGTAACGACCCTCAGTCATGAGGAAATACGACTCAAAGAGAGAGAATCTACTGTTATTTTCTATCTACTTTTTCTGCATTTGTCAACCCATTGCTGGCAATAGGTATACCTCAAGGGGATGTTTTGACTTGCTTAATTTCACCCACTGACCTTCTAGATCTAATTTCTATCTCCAGCCACATAAATTATTATAATCAGCTCAGTCGTTTGGTGATTACTTGCATTGTCGCAGGTAAATGAGTATTTTCGTGGAGTGGGAGAGGCAAACAATAATGGGCAATTTCGGATAATGACCGGTGTACGTAGCCGAAACGGTACCCACGCAGGGAGAAGTGGAAAATGATTGGAGGAACTGATGATATGATTTAATCATTTTTGGGGACAGTTTATATGAAAAAAGAATACGTTTAGGCTAACTACGCGCTCTGAAATAAAAAGTTAAATATGACGGCTTAGTTTTCACCAACGCACTAATTCAATATTTTAGACACAAGAAATCTGAGCCTACCATCACCTTATTACATTATTGTAAGTGAGCATTTAAGGATTTGATTAAATAGACGATTAATTAAAATTACTAATTATAGATTTTTCTTATTTCCTTGAAAGCATTAGACACACCTCTTGAACACTACCGCTTGTGGATTAAATACCTAATAAAAATACATACCTGCCGCAATTTTCACTTTCTAATATCACTAAAGTAAAATTGTCACTACCATCAATGCAACGACAACAATGTTAGTCTTTTTCACCAAAAGAAAATATCGTAATCTACCAATATGATTCCAATATCCCCTGTGCCTATGCAACAACCTATCCACAACTCACTGTGGATGGTATAATAATCGTGACATAATAATCCAGTTAATAGACCGTGGCGGCCATTACTGGCTCTATGAGCTAATGTTATTGAATACGAGGTTAGGGCTCGGTCCGAACGAGTGGATGGACCTGGGGTCAGGATAATAGGCCAAAGGCTGAGAAGTCTGGGTCGATCTCATAACATTATCATTATAGTGGTGATGGTTGGGTATTAGAAGATTAATATTATGATATAACCGGCTGTGGATGATGATGGTGAAAGCCAAAGTTTAGTTTTAATTAATGTGTTGTCGAATTAGGTAAAGTTTCAAATGGAGAGAGATTTGACTTTGGATCAATACATTGCATCAGGCAGCTCAGATCAGACAGCCGACTGTCTTAGGTTATGTAAGAGTGGGAAGCTCGTAAATGTAATTCTAGTAAAAGTATTAATTCGTGAAATCAGTGATATCTAAATTTTGAATTTTAAAACCCTGCGCTTTGCCCACGATAAATTTAGATGAAATTGAAGCTTTTCTTTACTAATATTTAGAAAGATTATCAATATTAACAACAAGTAGTAAGTAATAACATAAATAACCATAGACTATGAGCAAATTTTCACACGCATAGATATAGCCCATATTGCATCTTAAGACTCATTAAGTGCTCGTCAAACTGATAGCCATAGTTATTATCTACGTTTGTTTATTAATAAGGCACGAGATACATAGTTTGGTCAATCTAATTCTATTCAGTACAAGAATGGTCTACCAACGACCTCAAGAAACTAAAGTCACTTGTGCATATTGATAAACAAATACAAATAAAGAAAGAAAAAACTCAAAGCAGAAACTCAGCGAAGCTATACCATTTCAAGGTAAAAATCATAGAAAGTTCATTGAAAATCCCTACCAGGAACTATGTTTCCTGAGAATTAGAAACATTGAATCCAGGTAGGGATCTTAGACAATAGAGGCCCTTGAATTATAGTCAAAAACAAGCCTAGTAAGCGTTACATATATGAAAGATTTTTATAATAATTAAGTTACTCTGCTTTCATAAAAATGAAAGTAAAAAAAAGTAAAAAGTCACTTACTCTTTCATGTCGCAAAACCATAGTCATTACCATAAACGACGTTCCAAAAGAGCTTTTAATTCATGTCACATGATGCCCTTCCTTAATTTGCAGTGAATACTTCGCCTAAATCTCAACGCACATTATCTCTTTACGCTGCTAACGCAGTTAACGTCGCGGAACAGGCTTATACACAGTATGGACACATAAATAAAGGAAATAAATTATGTACTTACATTAACTTTTTTCCTTGGAGAATTTTGTTTGAAATAGTCTACCTGTTGTACTAATACTATTGTTTAGCACTTTTGTAAATAAAGATTACTGTATTTTAATTATTAGGAAGCAGGTTTCGTTTAGTAAAAGAAAAAAATTGTGAAAAGCTCAACTTTGGGACGCTCTGTTGGGATTGGTCTTGTAACAGTAAAACGTTACATGTAGCATTTATTTATTGCGCCTACATAAAACGCGATAGCAAATTTCGTTCCCTCGTATTTTGTGCTTTCTAGCGGAGGAGTTGCCAGTCGGCCTTTACTATCTAAGGCCAACGCATCTCGTTGTTACTTTTTGTTAATTAACGATACACTCGTTCTCCGTGCCACCTCGCGCGAGGACGAACTTCGGCCCAGACGCCTACCGGTGTCACCTTCATATTCCCAAGCTCAACATTTCGTGTGTAGTCAGGGAAGTACAACGATTTTGTCTCTGAACGCCAACAGTGACCCTAGGCATCGGACCTAAGTTAGTTTTTTTTGTTTTATTGAGTAAAATTGTATTTTTTATTTATTTAGTAAACATATTGTAAGTTAACGTTGCCTTTTTTATTTTAATAAAATCTAGTAGGCACACTACGTTACAGTCTATGAAACTTTTGGACTTTGCCAATGGTTTCCGACATCATTACGCGTATGCAAATCGACAAACAAATGTGATCAAACCAGGGATCGTTAGATTATAAGGAGGACGCACTCGTTTTACTGGCAATCACTATACTGTAATGAAAAATCATGTCCTCTTATATTTGTTTCTTCTCCTAGATTTTCGGCTAATCCGAGGGGAATGGCGCATACTCCACAGACAAGAACATCGCTCTTAAATTTTGAATATTGTTTTAAACTCTTAGAAACAGCACAAAAATAAATTTTACGACTGATATTTGACATTACATTACTTGAAATAAATAACTAATATTTTAAGGGATAAACGAGTTTTAGGCTTAGTGAAACCAATTTGTGTTCCTACTTTTGTTAATTAGCTGTTTGTTTGACGTATGAAATAAAATTAAATAACCCATACTGCTTATAAAATGTTTGTGCTACAAAACAGATGCTCCGGTACCTCGTTCTAAGCTGCGTTCCAAGGATGGTAGTACACAAGTAGCTAGATGTAGGTACTGGAATTAGGTCACACGACGCGTGAGACTTGAGACGCACTATGCACTCCCAGACACGTTTAGATGACATGCTAGAGAGGATGTGCTTTACAAATAAACTAATTAGGTATTTTAACCGACTTCGAAAAAAAAGGTTGTTAAATCTTCTGAAAGTTTTTTTAACACGGAATAGGCTTACGGTTGATCACTGCCAGGCCTTTGTTAAACATCGATTTATTCAAATTTCAAAATCATTTATTTCAGAGATTGATCCATATTTACAATAATGTTAATTCATTTTAAGATAAATTACACATGCCTAGATGAAACCTATTAACTCGAGATTTGAAGACCCTGGGCTGTAATTTTCACGAAACAGGGATCCTAAAAGTACTTCACTGCAACTTACTTGGTGTGTTAAAACAATGACCTGGAAATCACTTAGCAATAAGACTTCACATTTGTTTTCAAATGGCTACTTAAATGCACTTTAAACTCGTGATATCACAGCAGCTAAAATAAACAACCGTGATTCATTGAAACAAAATGAACCTTGAAAATCTGTACACCCTAATTCATCTTCTTATAATTCTTATCCACACTACACCTTACATTTGAGACCAAATGTCCAATGTATGCTGCGATTAGTAAAATCTATTCTATAGTAAATATATCTTAAAAGACATTAGTTTATAGTTTGTATCTGTTACTATTTACTTATCTTTGACCCACATTCAAGCGATGAAACGTTTAATGGGTCAGTTTAAATGTGAACTTTGTAAAGTGTGTATGTCAACACGTTTGGCAAACAGTCGACCATCAGCCAAATTTAACAGTAACAAAAAAAAATACATGGATGACTGCTAGATAACCTAAGACGGCTTTTTTGCATGATGGCTGCCGATAGTCTGATCACAATTAAGTGACTTTGTTTTCATAAAGTTTCATAATCAAAAAGATTTTACAGCAAATTGTTTTTTATAGTCCCTTAATCTTTTAAGTAAGAATTTACATAATAAAAAAAAAACAAGAAAATTATTTTATAGTAGAATCCTGGTAAGTAGGTAAATTAAATAATCGACTTGATAAACACTACTATTTAATGAAATTAGCTATGCATAATCTACTCCTTTGATTTACAAAAAACATTCATTGATTATAAACAATTTAATTAATACAAATGGTTTTCTTTCCCCATCAAAATCCAAATCTGTTCCCTGCCATCATCCAAAAACATTCTGGCCATAATCCAAAACAGCTTACGGAATGCAATTAACAAATCCAATAGTAATAACTAAGCTAACATTACCACCTATTAAAAAGGCATTAGTGCTAGTTCATTCTGTAGCTGAACATTTGCAAGGGATTTCATGAAATCGCTTGAATTTTCAGGCGTTTTTGTTTATTCGTTTTCAGTAGAGTAGAGTTTAAAGTGCTTGAGCATTTTTTTTATTATTTTTAGTTTCTTCCTAACTTTTGTAATTGCCTCAAAATAATTTAATTCAAATACTTTTATAAATATTTCTTGGCATGACAAGAAGAGAGAGGCCTATACACAGCAGTAGGAAAAACCGCTGCGGATGATGATGATGATTTACAAAATAAGATTCAATAAGTAAGAAAGAATTAAGTAATATTCATTGACATTTTCCTTTGCGTTTTTTATGTCGTGCTTTGAAGAAAAACTCATTTTCATTTCTGTTTTTTTTTTATTTCTGAAGACAGTTGCTCCCCACGAATCAGTGATAACTATATAGATATAATGATTGAAGGATACAAAAGTACTCTCCCTGGTTCTGCCTCACATGTCTTCGGTTACTGGAATGTAATTCTACCCTCTTTCATTTCACAGTAATTTAGGCATAGCAAAGTTCCTAGTTTAAGCTTAGTTCCATCATATTACGTAAGCGCCTACAATTTTCGCTTACAAAGTAGTGGGATCTATTTTCGTGCATACCTATGAGCGACCTCTGGAGTATACATCCTCTCATTAGGAGCGGCTCATTAACCTCGCTGCCAACATAACGGCTTGAATAAATCAATCCACGCGACAATACTCCTTGATTTATTATGTTGGTATGATTGCCTGTGCTTAGATATTCTGTTTTTTATGTTGCTAGTTACGAAAATGAATGGTATTTGATGATAAGTGTTTTGTCATTTTTACTAGCATTCGACTTATTTTTTTTTTCGTAATTTAAAACAATTGTGAATTAATTAAGTATGTGTTCATAAATTAATTGTATGACAAAGAATATATAAGTACACATGACAATTAAAAAGGTGCTAATAAAAACTGCATGGTAATAATAAAAACTGTTATGTTAGAAATTTTAAATACTACGCAAAATTATTTTTTAAACCTTGATTGTATTGTTTGCAGCAATATACAAAACACAAACAACCTTTTCTTTTTCTTAATACAAGCCACATTATGTAATTTAATTGACACAAAAACACAATAAAGTACAAATCAATGTAAGATAGATATTACTGTGTAGTTATCATTAATGCCATATCTTTACAGAGTAATCTATGTGTAGTGAGTAGTAAATCAATCGGCCTCTCTAATTGGTGGAAAGCGGTTTGGCAAAAATCTGACGTGAATAGTGAAAGCTTGGAGGAATACTCTTTGAGCATCGTTTAGTGAGTGTGGATAGATGAATGTTGTTTTTCTCATATATTTTACATGGTGCTAGGATCATTTTATCTGCCTAAGAGAACTCCCCTAACGAATTAATTCTGTGGGGGAGTCACGAACCTCAGTCATGAGGACAATGAATACACGACTCATAAAGAGAGGATTTAATTTAACTGACTCAAAAAGAGGAGGAGCTGCTCAGTTTGAAAGTTTTTATGTGGGTGTAGTAGTCAACTAACACCAATGTCTTGTTTTTCAGATTTGTGGATTTGCACTTGCTTCACGGTGAAGGAAAAATATCATGAGGAAATGGAACTGTTTGAGAAACTACAAATCCTAGATCTTATTGTGTCTTCCGTGGAAGGATCTGAGCCCCCAGCACTTTGTATTATCCCAATGAATTAATTCTGCGGGGAGTCGACCCTCAGTAATAAGGATACGACTCGTAGAAGGAATTTGAACCTACTCAAATCCAGAGTGCAAATTTTATTTTAGCATACATTCCTTTTAGCAGTACAATTTATTTGATTCATAATAGGAATTTACAATGAAATAAGTAACTACATTTAAGTTTTGTACATTTTGATAAAAATGTTTTTACATACAAAATAACAGCCTGTCTGCCTAAATATCCACTGTCTTGTATTGGACCTAGCAATTACCTGCGTGTCCGTCTAATTTCAAGACCAACATTATTATATAGGTATATTCCAGCCCGATAGAATTTTGATGATTTTTTAAAAAGTTAGTTCTTATGATAGAAGGTGAGATGAGATTACAGATACCTCGAGGCTTATGAAATGGTTCAACGGCTCATAACAAACAGCTGGGACATACTAAGGTAATAAGGCATACAGTGTCCAAGCGCATGTGATTAAAGAACTAAAACAACACCACCGAAGCAACCAGGTATAATTTCCACAAATAGTCATCCAAAGATTAATTATGACGGCAGTAAGTTAATTTTTAACTCGTGAAAAAGTTATAATGATCCACAGGCAGCTCAAATCTTTTACAAATAATCATTAATATACCGCATAACGTTATAAATAAAAGGCAAATATATGTGTTTGTTGGTTTGTATGTTGTTATTTTATGCTGTATCGAAGTGACGCATCATCAGGTATATTTACTGACTGTAACCATGTAGTTACATTATATTGTTGTTGTTATTATATTATAATCAATTTATTGTAGTATTAATTTTCATTTTATTTATAATTCTAATTGAGTTTGATTTTATACTTTGGAAGTATTTTTATAGTATGCCTCTGGCAACATTTATTATGTACTTATCGGATTTTATTTGACATTCATAAGTATACAAAACTAAGTTTAGTTTTTACCTAAATGAAGAAATAAATAAATGAAATGAAATGAAATATAAGGTACCTACTGAGAGCGATTTAAGTTACTACGATCTATGGATCGTTTTAATTTCACTTTTTTGATAGAATTTGATAATTTTATCAAGTAGTAACTTATCTGCGTCACCACACTAATATAAACAACGATAACAAACTAGGCGTGTGCCGCGGCCCCGCCCGGGCCCTGTAACACGTATAACATAACCACAGGGTACTGACTGACTGACGGACAGATTGACAGAATGCCGTATTAGTGTATTGGGTAATTGTATACAGGGAAGCGGTGGAGTGTAAAATATTTAGGTTTGTTTAGGCGAGGCAAAGATAATAATGTTATTATGTGGTGTACTTTTTTGGCGGTTGGTACAAATAATGGTTTCTTAAAAGGTGCATGGGAATGATAAAACTTTTGACAGTTAGTAGTAGCAACGAACAAACAGTAAGTTTTGCTTTAAATTTACCTACTTAGAAGCAATAAACTTTTAATACGAACAACGCTCGGCATTCGGAATAGAAAATAGTATTTTGATAACGTAATGAGAAATACAACAAAACTATTTGGAAATGTAATAAAAAAAGCTGGAATGTAGATTTTCGTAGCCAATTCTATATGATGTAGGTTCATATCTAAGTCGTGATTATTATTGCCCATTTGAAACAAGTTTATTGATAGGTATAACTACTAAAGTTATTACAAACAATTCTTTTTAAGTCATATTTCTGTAATGTAATAGTACATTGTTACCCTAGGGGTAATAAAGTAATTTATCTAGTCCCGAGACGGGGTTTGGCGCTCTCACTTCGTTCGGGCGCCAATAGTTCGAGGGACTAAATAAGTCTTTAACCCGAGGTAAACACTGTGCTTTTCATTACAAATACAAGGAAAGTAAAAATAAAAACATGAATTAGCTTAAGAAAATATGAGTAAATTTTATTTTACCACAAAAAATCAAAACAAAGATACTTACCTAAAATCGTATGACGATTTTCCACTACCGCTTTAGCCTCTTCTCTTATAAAATCAGGTGTTAAATTTATATCAGAATCAGATGAACTCATATTTTTATAGGTACAAATCTCTGCTATACGTATAAACAAAAGTCTTCAAATCGAAAAAAAAATGAAGATCGAATTACCGCGTTTCCGCCTATTTTGTTTGTTTTTTTTACTAATTTTTTTAGCCATTATTTTTTGATCATTGAAAAAATGGTAAATACTTTGCACAAATCTAAGTTATTTTAAAGAAATTATTGAAACTAAATTATAATAAAGTTATTTAAAAAATATATATTCTTTAATCAATACTTAACTTTAAGTTATTTCAATTTTACATCGTGGCTTTATAGAAAGTTGGAACATGGTTCTCGTATGTGAAAAAGAACTATTTTTTTTTATAATTTGACAGCTGTCACTTGAAAGCGATTCTCCCTAGGGATGAAAAATATTACTTTCAACCCGCTCCTCAGGCAACTTCAGACCTACTTTCAGAGTATGAGTAATGAAAAAAACATAACATGAACATTAATATATATTCCCACTTCAACACCTACAAGTAAATAAGGCGACATTCACCGTGCAGTACAAACCGTCTGTTACAGCGTTAATAGGCAAATTAATTATTTATTCTCACCTCCCTCGGGGTCACTGACCTCCCTGACAGCTTGCAGGACGCCCTTAAATTATGTTACGATACTAACTCCTCTTGACGAGTCGGTCATGAAAATATTGTTTTGATATATTTGATAGCTTAAAAATACCTAAGTATATAATGACTTACTATTTTTCGTATTATGTTAATTATTTTATGTGGTTATCACTAATTTAATGGCATTTAACTGCATATTATGACTCGCGGGATAGTGAAAAAAGCAATATTTACATAATAATAAACAATTCGCTAATGAAACATAAAAGTGATATATTGGACTCCTTGATTGATTGATTGATTGATAAATTCTTTATTAAAACACCACATACATAAAAAACAATACAAAAAACAAAGAAAATAAAATTTGCGTTTTAATTGGCGGCCTTATCGCTAAGAGCGATCTCTTCCAGGCAACCAATCTGGCAGGGATATAAACTTCAAATAAAATGAGTAGGACGAGGTGCTTAAGAAATTAAATGAAAAAAAAAGATCAAAAAGTTTATACTACTTATAATATGAATAAACATAAACAAATATTACAATAATATATACATACATACACAATAATACATACATATTAATACAAGAGACAAAATAAAAACATAAGTATATAGCAATTTATGTCGGAACCAAAGAAGATAAATACAATTTCTTAATATAATTTGTATGTTTTAGTGTTTTAGTGTTTAAGTAGTAATATGTAAGTATAAAGTTTTGTGTAAGTATATGCAAAAGAGGCAGAAGTTTTGGCGCGGGGAAACTGTACATCATAATACAGAGTCGAAAGATATCTAGTATGATGTACAGAAAACCCTCAGCGTACAACACATACAGCAATTCAAATATAAATAGTGTAAATACCTACAAATGTACGCACACCATAAATGGACTAATAAAGAAATTTTGAATTTGAATTTGAATTTGAATAATCTTACAATTCCTTGTCTTATGTTTAAGGTGTAGTCTCAGATGTAGTGTGTTTGATTTTAAATTGACGTAAACATGGGATACAAAATATTATCAAGTACATCATAATAAATGATGTAAAATGATTTACAATTTTTTCAAATTAGTTTTACATAAAAAGTCACTATATTACATACATATTTTAAGTTATGTGTATACAATAAAGAATTTCTATCTATTAGTAAAATGACTTTTCAAAAACTGCAATCAGATTTACACCTTTCGACACATGTTCAAATACTACGACCGTGTAAAAAATAGTTAAGGCTCGCGCACACTCGCCGGAATTCAATCCGGTAGTCGGGTGCAGATTTTAATCGCGTTATCCGGGTGTTGATGTAATTCAATTTATCTATCGCCTGACGCAGTAACTGGATAGAGACCTGGGTGTGATCAGATTTACTTCGCAGGTACGGATACTACACGGTTTTAGTTGAGTCTGACTATTTTAGAAACCTGTATTACAAATGTACCGTACACACATGTATATGTAGTTCTTTGTAAAGAAATTGTTTAATCATTTTGAGTAGTGTTGTTAGTTAATGATTAACCACAAATTTACCAATTTCGAGCAATCACAAACTACAACAATAATTGTAAGATGGCCGAAAACAGCGCGTATGCATTAAAATCCTGGAAAAAAATAAAGAATTAGTATTGTATGTTTTAATTTATTTTATGACCACTTTTTTTTACTTTTTAGACAAAATTCTTCTCAATTACAAATCTAACTCTAAGTATCTTACCTGAGTCAATGTCACTTTTTTCAAACCCACCATTGATCTGGGTCCCACTATACCCATCATGTGTACAGTGCCTTACGTAACCGGTTTTAACCAGATAGCACGTATAATTGCTGCAGTGAGAGTGACGCTTCATTTGGACCAATCAGAGCCGACACACAAAGTTACTGGATTTCAGAAACTGTGTGTGTGTTGTAAAAAAGTTTAAGTTTTTTGCGTGGGTATAACATACACTAATATAAACAAACATATACATATGATATATGACCATATATTACTTGACTTTACAAGGTATTTGGATTTGTGCTAACAGATAAACATTCTGCAACTAACCATAAATTTAAGAAATAGCTATTATTTAATATAGATAGTGTATTCAAGTAGAATTGACAATTGAATTTGTGATTTCTATATCCAATTGTGCTTCTACCTTGTTAACTCCTACTTAGTATGTATAACAACGGCATTTGAATTTAACTTATCATGAATAGCTACAAAAATATTTTTCTTGAAAAAATTCCATCTGATAATCCCATTACCTTTACTAAATAACGTAATTTCCTTCTCAGCATTCTGTCAGTACCAGGCGCATTATTTGAGTTCGTAACGTTTGAAACGAGTATAACTGTGTTAAACATTTAACTCCATCAGAGGGCTTAGGGTGGACACAGAGAATTGAAATTTATAAAAGGAATTAATAAAGGCAATAGTAATATGAGAAAAAACGGATAATAGTTGGATTAGTTTATCATATAATAAGATTATTAAATAAATCACTCGGAAAAGTCCACGTACCCAAACAATTCAATTATTTTAATACAGATTTAATTCATTTACATATTTTATTATCTGTCCTCACACTTTAATAGGGTTTTTGTAGTTAATATTATTCTTATTAAAACCTTTGTTTTGGTGTACATCAATTAACTCATTTTTTATATAATCTATTCCATCACCGGCTAGCTATTGCCATTCAGCGCGGAAACGCAGCGAGCTTGATGAGCACATTTACACCGGGAACGATTAAGGGCGGGTTATTTAGTTAGTTTTGTATTATTTGACATAAAAATATATAATGTTTGACGTGCCTATTCTTATACAATTCCATCACTTGAAGTTATACCCGCACAAATGGCATTATGACCTAAGGTGAATCATGCTTGTTCTGTAATAGAAACTCTTTTTATTGTTTATTTTATTTATTTATATATTTAGGCAGCCACGCTAAGCCTTCTGTTCAAAAAGCTTGTTAAGTCACACGTTTGAGCCAGTTTGCAATTACACAGCCTAATTATTGAGTCCAAATTACTTTGACGGCACCAAATGGGAGAGTAAACGGTTTTGATTGTAAGTCTACGTTTTATGGGATCCGTTTGAAGTTTTGTTACTATGCAATTAATAAGAAATGGTATATACTGTGACGTAGAACCTCTTTGAATGTAGGTGTAAGAACTACCTAGTCAGGTCATAAATTCTGTCACATGTTTAATATAAAATAATTGAAACAACTTTATTCTTTATGTAACCATTTATATACCAAAATGAACTTAACAAAACATAGATTCTTATGACAATAAAGTTTATTCAAAATGACCTCCGTGATTTTGAATACAGGCCTTCAATCTGCGCGGCCAGTCGTCTATCGCTGCACGAACGAGGTCCATGTCAATATCGGCGGCTGCCTTAATCAAGGATGTCTTAAGTGACTCCAAATTGGGATGAAGCTTTGAGCCCGCCTTTTCCTCCAAGTGTTGCCATATCTTGTAATCTAACGGATTCAAATCTGGACTGGAGGAGGGCCAGTCTTCGTGCCGGATGAAGTCGATTTCACGCGCCGCCAGCCAGACTTGTGTGCTCTTCGCTCTATGAGCTGGCGCCGAATCTTGTTGGAATACCCAGTTCTTGTTATTGAACATGATATGAGAAAGAGGTTCCACAAGGTTCGTCAGGACTGTATTTTGATACACAACTACATTCGTTTTTACACCTTTCTCACAAAAATGTACCTCTGTTAAGCCCCAATAAGAAACTCCCAACCATACCATGAGCGACGATGGAAAATGACCTCGTTGGACACGCGGAATACGTTTGCTCGCTTCTTCACTACTGTGTGCGTACACCTTATCATTTTGTTTGTTGTAGCTCTCTTCTACGGTAAAAATTTTTTCATCCGAAAAAAGAATTTCCCGATATTTTTTTCCCGCGTACCGCTTCAACAAAGCGCGGCATCTCTTCAGTCTCAGGTCCATTAGACGAGCATTCAAACGATGTCCTGTTTTTCTTCGATATGCCTGAAGCCCTAAGTCTTCATTTAACACCCTTTTCACCGTGGTTCTGCTTAACCCCATCTGAAGGGCCAACAGTTTCTGCTTACGTTTGGGATTTCTTTGAATTCACGCCTTCACAGCTTTTATCACTGCTGGAGTCCTAACAGACCGAGGGCGACCACTTCTTGACCTGTCATCTACACTAGAGTCTTCATTGTATCGTTTGATGGTACGATAAACGAATCTTTTGGTTATATTAAAATTTTTCAGTATGTCAAAAATTTGAATTGGCGCGTAACCGCAACGATGCAATGCAATAACTGCAACACGGTCTTCTTTAAGCGTCCACTCCATATTTAAAAATGAGTAAAATTCTAAAAAGTATACATTTTTATTTTCATGAACAATTCGAAATTCGAATTCAATAAACTTTTTTGTGGCCAGCATTCTAAAAGAAAAGTTTTTACTGTGTGACAATACTTATGACCTGACTAGGTATTTTATTAATTGTAGGTATAAGAACTCTTTTATTAAATGTAGGTATAGGAACTCTTTCGTCTTTGTAAATAGGTTAGTAGTTTTTTTAACATGTTAATTTTTGGCGGGAATAAGCAGTGGTGAAAAATAAAGGTTGAGTCACGTTGTGCAAAATGAAAGCGGTGTTTCTTTCCTATCCCTGAACCCGCTTCCGTAACAATACTATGTAATATTTTGTTAAGGTTGCGTGATAGATATGAAATAATACGGCAATGAGTCACAAACATCAACAAACTAACAAAATTATAAAAAATATCTACGCAAGGTTTATCAGAAGGGTTTTGTAATCATTAAAATATTAATCAGACAAAATTTTTTTTTTACTAAATCAAAATATTTAACGCAATTCAAAGTGAAATATCGAACAACTCATTGAAAAATCAAATCAAATTCCATTACAGACTCGCCGAGCACATAACTCACTGCGGATAAAAACGCCTATCTATCCATATTTATCCCTATATCCCGGATAAATGGGATAAAGGGATAAAGCTAGCTGCTGAAAATATCAGCCTGCAGGATATAGCGAAACTCCTATATTTCATAAAGTACGGTACTCTGTCTGGTTTACCGACTTTTTGGTAAACGCGCTCAACGATTTTTCAGACTCAATCCATGGACTAGATGTAGGCGCTAAATTTTTTGAAGCCATTATACCATCGATGGTGAGCTATTGGACTTTAAATTTAGACTAGTCCAGTGATTTTTAACTGAACCCTATGCATATTCAATTTCTATTGCTAAATTTATGCAATTTCTCAAGTTAAATATTTGTCTTATTTCAATTATTTCATAAGTGTTCAAGACGACATAACTATATTTTAACTGGAAAGAAAATATTTTGTTAATTTTTTTTTTCTCGAATTTCCGTCGTGGGAATGACAAATAGAAATTAATTTATCAATAAGGTAACCAAAAAACAGTACCTAATATTATATGTAACATTGAGAAAATTGATTATCTGAATCTGAGTTTCTTTTTTCAAAATATTCAATAAATGATTTTAGAAAAACGGTTCAAACATCAAATTCTACATGACCGTTATTTTAAATTATTATTTTAACCTTGCATTCAAATCAAATCAGCCTAACGATCCCGATAATAAAACAATCGCCACATTAGTGTAACTAGGTAACCGGAGTCTGGTTCTGTTGAAATTATTAATTACGCCGACAAAGCGCTGCTAGATCCGCTTCTATTATCCGCTTATTAGCTGTCTAGACCTAGCGCTTTCACATTGGAGGGAAACAATTTGCATATCTGATACTTAACTTTAGAAAGATCTCTGGTATTGTTCCGCTGCGACACTTCTTCGCTGGTTTTAGACAACTTATGTTTGTATGAGTTTTAATTGTCCCTGTTCCTCTCGAACTATAATCTAGCGATCTTCAAAGCGAGAGTGAACCGGTCCTTATAGGGTGCTTTCCCAATAAGAACAATGCACCGTCTTAGACTTTAGCTATTCCTTACCATAAGCCAAAATAGGGTCAAGTGCCCGGTTCAGTGAAAAAAATAAATTGTCTGATACGATCTCGGCTCTACGTCTATAAATGTGTCCAAATTAGTGAGGGTATATTGTATTTATCATGGAAAAAAAATTAAATGCTGATACTCGCGCTGATTTGGGCGTTATCTCACTAAAATTATCTCACCTTTAAAAACACTCAATAAATAGTCAAGGAACCACAATAATGCCAATATTCTTAAAAATATATAGTATGCAGGTACTTATGACTGTTGCAAATAAATACATATTTATAAACTATCGAAACTCATAAGAAAATAAACAAGATTTATAACCATTATTTTTTGCTCCAATGTAAAACGTCCAATCTACCAGTGAATACCTACATCATTATATTTCTGCTTCCGACCGCAGCCCACGGGCCGCCGCTCGGAAACAGCTCGATGCACGTTTACACCACTCCAGCGGTCGACTGGTGCTAATAGCTGTTGTATATATTATCAGTTGTATCAACACAGTTTACTGTTCGTATGTGGTTAGATCAGAGAAGTATATGACGGCGCAGCCGTGTTGATGAAAATAGTAAACGAACCTCAATACGAAGAACAACCTCTATGGTTGTTCTGGCGGAGCGTCGTATCGATGACAGCGGGGCACCCATCTTTTAAAGAGGGACTTCTTTTCAAGAGAGCGGTGTCAGCGCACCACGGCCATGACGAATCGCTTTATATTTTGCCTAGAGTTGCTTAAAATTGTAAAATAAGGCCCAATCACATTATACTAACGATTGTGTACCAGTATACAAGACGAGATTTAATACTACCGGCCCTCCTGTCCCGACATATACATAACTGTTTACATGATTTATTAATAAATGTATGTAGTCATGATGAGTTTTTAAATCAAAATTTCACTTCACTTCACATTACTTTAAGTACAAGAAATATCATTATTGATTCTTTGAGTTGTATGCCAACGGAATGTTCTTTGCGGTGCGTAAACAAAAGATAAAGAAACTTTTGTGATCATTGTTAATGAAATGAAAGTGTAACTTCGATTATAAAATATGAGCTGTAGTATTTTTTAAAGACTGCTTTTATTTTAAGTACCTATCCCAATTTTTCCTCTTAGTGTAAACCTTCTACAACCAACTGTGATAAAGATTCTTTGGCTGAATATTACCATGGTAAAACCCTAGTCTGGGGTTTTTGTCACGGTACAATAGTTTTTTTTGATATTTCAGAAGTATATAGGGTGGTTTTAAAACTCTTAGCATTAGAGTCTGTCATTCACTTACCAACTTATACACTATTATATTGTCTACCAAGCATGTATTTATGCTCTGTTAGCTTAGTTGGTAGTGACTCTGCCTTCTAATCTAGGGGTTGCGGGTTCGATTCCCGCATGAGACAAGTAATTATGAATACTAAAATTTGTAATTACTTGTGTCGAGTCTGGCCGTTTCTATGTATAATAAGTATTAACAAAAAAAAATTAATAAGTATTATATCCGTTATCTAGTACCCACGACATAAGCGTTAGCTTAGTGTGGGGCTAGATGGCGTTGTGTGCAATGTCCCGGAATATTTTTTTTATTTATTTAAATGCATGAAGCAAGCACAACTTAATTCAGTTCTGCATTTCTAATATTCCAGTAGAATTACTGTAATTTACATAATTCTTACGGCGTAGAATTTTCATTAAAAAAATTGAGTAATTAATTATATTTAAAATTTATGTACGTCTTACGAAACAACATTCAGAATACAATCAGCAACTGCCTATAAATGTCGTGTAGAATGTAGTCAAGAGAGTACAAAGAAGTAAACGCCCCATTCTCGCCCATTATAAATATACATAAGTAAGATTTTTTTTTTACCGACATTCATGAACGGAGTAAAGTTGGGGGCAACCTTTGCCCAGGAGTCGGACAGCATGGGTTGATAATAAAAAAAAAGCTTTGTTAAAGTCAACGTTTCAATAGTTGGACCAGCTTGGTAGTTTAGGCTAATTCATTAGAAAGTATAGAGGTATTTATCATCATATATATAGCGTACTACACTGTTGGTGACTGGGCAGAAGTAAATGTGGGAGTATATTTTTCTCATTTATAAATTAGGATATATAAGTACATATTTAATACGAAGGTAGTGACAATAAAATAATATCGCCGGGTTAGTACATTCATACATATAATAAAACTGTAACAGGTCGGTGTCTGTTCATTGCAGATGAGAAAAAAATAGTTGACGTGTCTTTATTGATGCAATAGAACACAAAAATCATGTCTCAAGAAGAAATTTCTGTTTGTCTATCGGTATATTTGTTCTTTATAGACTCGAAAACGGCTGAACCGATTTGTCTACGGTTTTCACTAACATGTTGGTGTATTTTCAACTTAACATTTAGTGTCTATTTAATTTCAATCGGTTCGTAAATAAAAAAGTTATGTTCATTTTAAACCTTTTTATCTCAAAATAATGCGAGCGAAGCCGCGGGCGTCCACTAGTAGTTAATAAAAACATACCCGTATTAAGGTAACTAAGTACTGACTGGGTTTCGTTGTTATTTAGTCTTGGAGTGAGTCTAGTTAGGACCAAATAAATTTGGTAAGTAGATAGATATATATATAGATAATTCTTTATTGTCACACACATATAAAACAAAATTAATAAAAAATACTTACATAAATTAATCTAGTGCCACAAGTGGCGGCCTTATTGCTAAAAGCAATCTCTTCCAGGCAACCATTGGATGGAGAGGAATAAATAAAGGATTATAAAGGACGTGGTGTCTACGGATCAAAATATTTAGTTGTCTATTAATCTTCTTTTTATGGACTTAATTAAAATAACATACGTACAAATATTGGACTTATATATCTACAAAAGTCAAGAAGTCACATCTAACGCAAAACATTACATTTTTTTTCCGAGAATCGGTCCGTTCATTCTCTCCTGCCCCTTTAGACAAGAGGCGCATTTTAGTGAGTGTACTGTCGCTCGCTTATGGAATAGAAAGACCAATGTATGGGAGTGACGTAATATTTGCCCCCGCGGAGCGCGTCGCGATGTCTATCCCATACATTGCTCTAAGTATTCCGTTAGTGAGCGACAGAACGCTCACTAAAATACGCCTCTTGTCTAAGGGGGCTGGTATTAGTTTCAGCTGCGGCGTGTCATCCCAATAACATTGTAACAGACACTGACATGATTCTGAATTGTGTGAATTACTTTCCGGATTGTTTTGGTACGATTTTTCGAGTGGCAGTGAGTTAAAGTGGGAGAAGTTGTGATTCTGATAATTATAGATAATGAGAATAAGGTTCTCGTGATTATTACTTAACTTTGAAGCGTTCTTAAACTGGGCCTTGTAAATACATTAAGCCTTAGATGTTTATTAACTTTGACGTCTTTTTGTAACATCATAATTTTCTGGTTTGTGCCGAGCCCAAACTGAAGTTTGAAGTTTTGCCATATTACCCGATGATGATGATGATATATTTAATTTTAATGATGATCATTTTTTTTATCTATGCCACCCCGGTTAGATTGCAGCCATGCACCAATAAATTTAAGTTCTTTTTTTAATTTTGTTTGAGAACTACAAAATAAATGTCTTTAGAAGCAGGACTAGAGCGCACATCACGATATGTATAAAAGTATCTACATATGACAACTTTCCCAATGAATAAATTCTGCAGGACAGGTGCGATACTCAACGAGGATAAGCCAAAAAACATGATGTCATTTTCACAGTTATAAAAGTATCTAAATTATACTTCGGGTCAACCGAAGACGATTATATTGTTTACTAAGCAGCAGTCTGTGGAATTGTGCTGCCACTGTCACACATTTAGATAGTTAACTACTTTAAAAAAGCAAAATTCAAATTCACTCGTTTCCGTATCCGCTCCACTCGGCTCACCACGTGGGAAGGCGCCTGCAACTCGCCAGTACGTGATTTTGTGTCGCCGCTGTCGCACGCCTTAAACAATTTGTTTAAAAATCTAGTTAATTTTTAATATTCTTTACGTGTTGTGTCCAGTGATTATTAAAGAACATTGTGAACCTTTCCAAATACCTATAACGTTCAAATTTATCAATTCGAAATGTGTTAATAACAAAAAACTAAATTAAACAAAAATAACGGTTATTTAACGTTGTGAAATCATTTAACCAAACATTACGACAAAACCAGTGAATATTAATTGCTTTTGTGAGACCAAGTTACTGGAATTCTGTCTATGACGGAATTTTATGGATAAATTATCTTTGGTGAGTGACTTATTTTATTAACGACCCTATCACTTTCAGCCAAAGAGATATACGTTAAAAAAATAATTTTGAGATATTCAAACAGTCCGATGAGGGTTAAGAAAGGCCGATAGCCAGGTTCTGATGGCACTCATTCGATGCGCTAGACATCTAGGTATGCATTTCATGCAGTTTAGATGCAGATTTCAGAGGATTAGAGGTCCAAATTCACTAGCAGCCAAAGAGAGAAATGTTAAAAATATAATTTAGAGATTTTCAAAAAGTCCGTTGAGGGTTAAGAAGCTCGATAGCCAGGTTCTGATGGTACTCATTTGATGCGCTAGACATCTAGGTATGCATTTCATGTAGATTAATTGTAGATTTCAGAGGATTAGGGGTCTAAATTCACTAGCAGCCAAAGATATGTAGAAATGTAAAAAATATTTTTGAGATTTTCAAACAGTCCATTGAGGGTTAAGAAGGTCGTTATCCAGGTTCTGATGGTACTCTTTCGATGCGCTAGACATCTAGGTATGCATTTCATGCAGTTAAGATGCAGATTTCAGAGGATTAGAGGTCCAAATTCACTAGCAGCCAAAGATAGATTTAGAAAAAAAATCTTTTGAGATTTTCAAACAGTCCGATGAGGGTAAGGAAGGTCGATAGCCAGGTTCTGATGGTACTCATTTGATGCGCTAGACATCTAGGTATGCATTTTATGCAGTTAAAATGCAGATTTCAGAGGATTAGGGGTCTAAATTCACTAGCAGCCAAAGATATGTAGAAATGTAAAAAATATTTTTGAGATTTTCAGACAGTCCGTTGAGGGTTAGGAAGGTCGTTAGCCAGGTTCTGATGGTACTCATTCGATGCGCTAGACATCTTGGTATGCATTTCGTGAAGTTCAGATGCAGATTTCAGAGGATTAGGGGTCCAAATTCACTAGCAGCCAAAGATAGATTTAGAAAAAAATAATTTTGAGATTTTCAAACAGTCCGTTGAGGGTTAAGAAGCTCGTTGGCCGGTTTCTGATGTTACTCATTTGATGCGCTAGACATCTAGGTATGCATTTCATGCAGTTTAAATGCAGATTTCAGAGGATTAGGGGTCTAAATTCACTAGCAGCCAAAGGTATGTAGAAATGTAGAAAATATTTTTGAGATTTTCAAACAGTCCGTTGAGGGTTAAGAAGGACGTTAGCCAGGTTCTGATTGTATTCATTCGATGCGCTAGACATCTAGGTATGCATTTCATGCAGTTTAGATGCAGATTTCAGAGGATTAGGGGTCCAAATTCACTAGCAGCAAAAGAGAGATACGTTAAAAAATTTATTTTGAGATTTTCAAACAGTCCGATGAGGGTTAAGAAGGTCAATAGCCAGGTTCTGATGGCACTCATTCGATGCGCTAGACATCTAGGTATGCATTTCATGCAGTTTAGATGGAGGTTGCGGGTTCGATTCCCGCTTGACACAAATATTTATGAACTTTAAAATTAATTATTACTTGTGTTGAGTCTGGTCGTTTGTATGTATAATATATTTACAAAAAAAAGAAAAGAATACAAGTAATATATCCGTTATTTAGTACCCACGACACAAGCGCTTGCTTAGTGCAGGGCTAGATGGCGAGGTGTGCAATGTCCCGGAATATTTATTTATTTGTGCCATGCGGGGGAATCGAACCCGCGACCCCTAGATCAGAAGGCAGAGCCACTACCAACTAAGCTAACAGGCCAGTCAATAATACAGTCATACTGTACCTAAATTTTTTTGTTGTGCTTTCCTAGCAATAATTTAGTGTTTGATAGGTATGTT
This sequence comes from Macaria liturata, assembly GCA_964023185.1. Classification (NCBI taxonomy): domain Eukaryota; kingdom Metazoa; phylum Arthropoda; class Insecta; order Lepidoptera; family Geometridae; genus Macaria; species Macaria liturata. The sequence goes on along the minus strand of OZ026824.1, from coordinate 993,916 downwards.
TGTTTGTTAAGGTATCTGTCATGTTGTTGTTTGTACGCCATCGACTTTTGACATGTTTCTTTCCTAGCGATCTTTAGTAAGGTTGCCTGGAATAGATCGCTCTACGCGATAAGGCCGCCCAATGTACCTATGTTACGTAATATTTCTGTATATTGTTTTGTATTTTTGTTTTCTGGGGTACAATAAAGCCATATTGATTAATTTGATAACCCCTGATTTTTTACAAGGAATGGGTTTGCTCTTGACCGTAATTCGTCTGATGGTAAGCAATCATTACGATCTAGGATGGAACGTGCTTACCCAGTAAGAACCGATTCACTTTCGCTTAGAAGATCTCAAGGTTATATTCAGATTCGGATAACAGGGAGTCAGGCAGGGAGTTCCACAGTTTAGCAGTTCGCACTATAAAAGTGGAAGCAAAACGCTTAGTGCGAGTCTTGTAATTAGCAGGAAACACAGCTTATTTAACATTGTTCCAGACCCTGGCCACGAGCTCCGCTGCCTCCGACGCTGGCTGCACTGCATGGAGGGCCACCTGCCGCCGCCCTCGCTCGCCGCCGCGCGTGCTGCCACCTACCACGAGCTTATCACTAAACTACGCGAGCATAAGGTAAGGTTTTTCATATATTCTCATAAAAAAACGGAGGACTTTCAATTACCCTGTATGATTTGAGAATTACCCGCCTACGCGTGGCGGTTGCGCGAAAAACGTGGGTTCGATTCGGTATCTATATACATATAATACTAGCTGGTGCCCGCGACTTCTTCCGCGTGGAATAGTTATTACCATAAAAACGGTTCTAGTGAGTTAATATTAAAAGATAGACATATGTTTACTTTCGCGGACATTTTGTTAGATCATTTTATAATCATTAATTAATCATTTATTTAAAAACACATTTCATGAACACAGTATTCTAATTATGTTACAGTATGGCATACAATGTTGCTATTAACAATTTACATGTATACAATTTATTTTTTTATTCTTATCTTATTTATTTTATTTTATATATATTTTTTTGATATCTTGAACCGTTGCTGCGCACGCAACGGAAGCTTCAAAGATGAATATTTTTTCCCGTTTTGTCCACATTTTCCATTGTTTCTACGCTCCTATTAGTTGGCAATTGTATCTCTTATGGTGGCAAATTTAAGCAATAAATAAACGCGTACTGTTCGCACATATCAAGGCACCATTGTCATAAATAAAGTGTATAGCAAGTGGTCTGCTTTTGATGAGGACAGTAAAATAATGAAGGTAGATTGTATACATAACAAAAATAAATATTATTAGGCATGTGACGATGCCCAGCATAAACAATGAGAGATGCGTTGTCAACTTCTCGCGAGTCTCGTCCTATCAGAGCCCAGGATACCCTATCAACCAATCAGAGCACCTGTTACCTACTTCACCATTTGGTCACCAGAGAGGGTGGTGGATCACCTTCCGTCATTGCGTCGTTACTTCTCGAACTGAGCACACGTTCTTCAAATTAACGCTTTTTCAAGCATTCTCAATTAATTTTCAAAAAATATTAAATCTTAACACTTCTCAGTGATAGTTTTTTAAATGCAACGGTTTTTTCAAAAACCCAATGGACTATTAAAGTGTGTGATTTAGTGCTATTCTGAAATATTTAAATCTAACGGTTTTTCGTAAAAAACCTTATGGACTATTTCGTGCGTGAAAAGTGCAAAATTGATTCATTTAAACCTAACGGTTTTTCAGAAAACCTATTGGTCTGTTATAGTGTGTGAATTAGTGCTATTCTGAAATATTTAAATTATTCCAACGGTTTTTTTCGGGAAACTGTGCGTGCGTAAGTAAACATAGTGCGTGAATAATTGCTATTTGCCAATAGCATACGGGTGTACAATGTTTTGTGTTTTTGACTTAAGAATCTAAGTTCATAATTCATTTTAGACTCACGCAGATACTTATTATAAGGAATTTCAACTAGTATTACATTGGTATGAGAAGTCCTAGTAAGCCAAATATTCAAATTTAGTATAATATAATATAGTTACGATCAGTAACATACTGCCCTCTCCTGCTCTACGCATACTAACGCTAAATGTAGCTGTTTCGCTCTAACCTGCTTAGTCGATAACTTCATAACGCTATCGCTTGATTCGTTTGAAGCGTTTTCGTAAGTGTCGTTGTGGTGAATAGCGAGCAATGGACGTGAAATGTAGCGATATGAAAATAGATAGTTTTGCATCTTTTGGTAAACGCGTTATCGTTGTAAAGAGAAATAGACGGTTTAAAAACTATCTATGTTGGGCAACGCTCACCACTAGTAGGGACCCAGGAGTAGCGGAATGTAAGTCAGGACAATTACCGATGGTAATTGCTTAGACTGAATTTCCTTGTAGGATTCTCTACACGTTTAAATGTAAATGTGAGATTCCGGAATCTCTAGTTTTGCTTGGTCATGTACTCGTAGCTTAGCTGGTTGTTAGGAGAAATAGGCCCGGATGGGTAGTCGATGTGTTAGGACTCATTACTATGAGTTAGGGTGTGGAATGCTGTAGGCACTTTTATTTCAGCGGTTAGGCCATTCCTGATTGGTTTCTGATTCCTGAGTTCATGAGTTATGATGATAAAGTTGGTAAAGTATTGTAAGTTATTATTAAACGCTGGTTAGGGATAAACTACATTGTAACGTTTACATTGTGTTTGTATAGGCCAAGGCAAACTGGTAATATTGTACTCCTCCGTGCACTTAAACTAATAAGTTTAACTTCTAATTGTACAGATGTACTTACAGAAGTAATTTTATTCTCACTCTAATTGTAAAGATACATACAAGATATTATAAAATGCTATAGTTCTTTCACTGTTTATCTACTTTATCTTATTTCAAATATTGAAATAACTTGTCTTATACGACTTATCCTATTGAGCAATGCCTCCGCCATTTATTTGAATGCAGCTATAATTGAATAATATTATTTACCTATATTTATGAGCAATGTCTCATGGTTACTTCAACACCTTTACCCATTTGGGACCCTCCATAAAACTTATAGTGTAAAGATTATACACTTAATGTAAATTCTATTTATTCACACTGACTCTAACTGGAGTATATCTAAGAGAGACGAACTCTTTAATTTCTTCTACACGTGAATTCTACCTAGCCAAGGAGAAATTAGTTATGCGATGGTATTACGCTATGAGAAAGATCATCTCTTTATTTCTCGTATACGGAAGATCACCGTGAGAAATGCCTAAGTGTAGTATCGGAACATATCTTTATCTACGGATAAATTTTATCATGATTTACAAATTCAAAACTTCTCTCTTTGACTATGCTAAAGTTAGGATCATCTAACTTAGGGACATACACTCACTAGACATACAATAGGCCGCGTGTCCTCTTGTCTTTTGGATAGATTTCATTTTATGTTAACTCACTTACGAGTTAATTTGCAGAGCTTAACTAAGCCCTCCACCCATTCAAACCATTAGTGTTTGCTAGAAGACTGTCCACAATGGCTGAAGTCTATTGTTATAGGCGTGCTAGGGGCCTATAACTTCCAAATTATCAAAAAATGACATTGACGGCTTGGAAGCAAACACTAATACTATGTCAGTATGATGAATGAAAGAGATGATTGAGCGAAAGTATTACAATTCTAAAGGAATATTTATCAAAGCCCAACATTAATGTAGAAGCGTCATATTATGTACACTATTTTCATTATCATAATCTTTAAACTATCTCAACCTTTTATGTACTACAGACGAGAGACTTGTAATAGATTAATGTTAGTTAAAGTATTTTCTTTGAACCTCATAAAGAATTTGAGTTATTACATACACAACGGGTCCGTAAATTACTAGACGATTCACTGCCAAAACAAAACAATTCACGAGCCAAATTGACCTTCCAATAAGTACTTCAATATTAGGTTATCTTTAGGCTTTTCTAAAGATTTTCTAAGTGCCCCTATTTGTAGTAGTTAGAAGTAGTATGTTTAGTTTTTCTTCCCTTGTTTTTATATTTTATTATTGTAAATAAAGTTTTCCCGGTAATAATATGTATAAAAAAAAAATATTAGGTAAAATGGTGTTATATTTAGTAGCGGTTTTACAGTAGTCGAAAAGTAATAGGAAATTTAATATATAATTTTAAATAGATATGGGTGGGTACAAACGGACTGTTTGAAAATCTCAAAATATTTTTTTAACGTATCTCTCGTCCTAATCCTCTGAAATCTGCATCTTAACTGCTCGAAATGCATACCTAGATGTCTAGCGCATATAATGAGTATCATCAGAACCTGGCTATCGACCTTCTTAACCCTCAACGGACTGTTTGAAAATCTCAAAATTATTTTTTTAACGTATCTCTCGTTGACTGCTAGTGAATTTGGACCCTTAATCCTCTGAAATCTGCATCTTAATTGCACGAAATGCATACCTAGATGTCTAGCACATCGAATGAGTACCCCATCAGAACCTGGCTAACGACCTTCTTAACCCTCTACTGATGGAATACTTGAAGGCAATAGTTCAATTTACTCATTTTTTTGTAGAACTTATATTGAATATACAGGAAGGTTTTTTTTATCTTAGATCATTACTTAATGTTATCTGTTGATATTATTTGATTTCGATCAGTGAGCAGCCTCTTAAAGCTGTTGCTGCTAACTTCACAAAAATGACCATCTTTATTTGTTCGGGTTATAGGCTGCTAACTTTGGCTGCCAAGTTCACACCGGTAATAGTTTATTGTCTTTTCAAAAAACAAAGCATGTTCCATGAAAGACGAAAGGCCCTGTGCTATTGAGTCATATTAATATTTGACATATAAACTAATGACTACCTAGTACTCCATTACACATGTAACACCTATTCCCATTACATGCTAGTCAAGCTCAGGCATGCTACAGTCATAGTCAGATGTCTTCATTAATTGAAACAAACTTAGACATCATTAAGGATAGATTTCTAACCACGCATAAAATAAAAATTAAGTAAAGTAAGTTTAGTCAAAAGTAAGCTTATTCCGTGTTTAAGTTCTACAACGTTTCCACAGCTAAATAGTAGCTTTGTTAAGAAAAAATAAGGTGGTGATACCAAAAACGCTTTGTATTTTTACTACTACTTTTAAAAAAGCTCTTGGAAAATCGACTGGACAGGCCTTAATGGTCAAGGTGCTCTATTCAACTTCGTTTCGTGTTTTGGAGTAAAAAGTAAAGTTTTACTTTTGAGATTATATAATATTATGCTACCACCATATCAAAAATCTCGATAATCCGTCGGTCTGTTGCGACACATAACTTGCACACTCTCGCTTACGTTTTATTTTATGGTTTAATGTGAAGCATAAAATATACTTTTATGTGTGTATGTCTATGAGTTGTCGTTGTCTCCATACATAAATCGATGTTAGTAAACATGCAGCAATATTGACATATCTATTTCTAGGAATCTTGTCAAAGGCTGTCATGGCGTGTAGCAGTATCAGGTGCTACGGATGCTACGGATTTCGTAGAAGCGTAGAAGTGGTTATGTTATAGCAGAGATACCAGTAGTAATCATTATTGCAACATACATTCATGAATAAAAACATATATGTACTTATGTGACTAGTGTCACAAATGACTACTTTACCGCTAAAACCGATTTCTTACAGACGGAAGGTACTTACTTCTATCATATTTTTTCTTACTTTGAAAACGAATTTAGCGTTATTCCGCTGCAAAAGCTTAATAGAAGCCTTGATTATTATGACAGTAGACAGACAAATTTCGAACAACAAAAACGGACTTGGTATTTTCAAATTTCAGGACTAATAGTTAAACCACGTTTTGTAATAAGACCCACTATATTTTCTTAGGCTAAATAAAACCGTTTTGTGCATATTTGGTTGGAATATTGCCATCATGGCATAGATTTCCGATATGCGATGCTATTTCTCAGTAAAATCTCCCATTGAGGATCTGACTGGTTCTCAGAAACCAGTGCTGTGTAGTGCTGAATACGGTGTACTGAACTGTATTGACTTAAGGAACTACCACCTCTAAGTGCTATGCGAATGATTTTTTTATATGATTATAAATATTACAGGATATTTGCACACAGCGCTATCCAGCCTCACACTAAACCAAGGCTTGCGTCGTGGAAACAAGATAACGGATATAATATTTATATACTTTTTTTTTAATACAATCTTAGTATATAAAGAAACGATCAGACTCAACACAAATGACTATAGATTTTTGAATTCATAATTACCTGTGTCTTACGGGAATCGAACCGGCAACCCTAGGTTACAAGGCAGAGCCACTACCAACTAAGCTATCAGGCCAGTAATTAATCATTAAGTTTTATCAAACAAAATTGTAATGAATTATATACTTATTATATAAGAGCAGCTAATGCTGCGGTCGAGTATTTTCATCCTAGCCTTTGAAAATACTAAACAATTTTTGAAAAAAAAAAAAAAAGAAAAAAAAACTTACCTACTAATAGAAACAACATGCAGTTGTATGTGTCAGAACAAATAGATTTCTTCTAGGTACGCGTGCAACATTATTAAGCCAGAACAGTGCTATATATTATATTATAGTGCATCATGTAGAGTCTCTAGGCATTAAAAAATGTGGTTGCACTTGGCCTGTCATCTTTTTAACAAAGCTATACTTATTTCATAGCACTGCTATTCCACTACGTTCTTTTTCCACCTGAACGAACAAATACACCTACACAAATATATACACAGTACACATCGAGTATGACTAGTGGTCATTTAGCCGGAAGATCCTTGCGGCTGCAGTGAGGTTGCTTTGACTTCGATACCTACTATAGCAATGTCAGTACATTGTTGGCGTCTGTATAATTTCTTGGAAATTGTTTCTTGTATGTTTGAAAACTGAAGTGAAAGCGCTCGCGGTTCTGCTGACTGATTGACTCGTATGTGAGTACAAAAGTTAGGCTGATGTTCAGACAAAAAATCAATCAAATTGTATGGAAACATAGATTATTCACCTACCTATATAATTGTAAAATTTACTACGATTCTAGGTCTAACATTTATATTACAAAAATATTTATTTGGTGTACTAAACTAGTCTGAAACGTTATGTTTACTGGTTCAGATTATTATTTGACTAGCTAAAATTACACACGTGAAATAGTTTCTAAGTAAGTATATTTCTAAGCCTGTCTAATAAATTATGAAGTAAGTACGTTCTTCTAATTATTTCCAATTTATACGACCTCTAATGTAAAGCAAAGTTAATAGCCACTTACTCGTACATTGAAGTAGGTATTTGAAATTAGCTCCTATTTTAGGCTCTTATTCACCCTTATTAATAAGTCTGCGTCTAACAAAGATAGACAAAGACTTCATATTAGATAGAGAATTTTACTAAGAATTCTCATTAAATAGACTTTCTGATCATGATGGATGAAAATTAAAGAAAAGTTGAGTTAGTTACTTACTTTTAGAGAATATTAAAATTAAATTCATATTATAACTATATTTTTTTCTTGACACCATCATCAACGTATGAGATTCACTGCGAGATATGGCCTCCTATTTTTATACAAATAATAAAAATTCCCGTTTTTGTTTTTGAAGATTTGCACATAGCTCAAACTTTTATTCGTCAATTATTCATCAATTTATATGACATTAATTTGATGAGGTTTTTTCACTTTATATACAAGTATATATACAAGTATATATTTCACTGATAAAATCCCAACAACAATGAATTACTTCTATTTATATAAATAATTGTAATCTCATTAAATGAGCGAAATAAGGCAGAAAAACAGGAAATAATATTTAATTGCTGCCAATTATATTTATTTTCACAACAATATACATTATTTTGCAAAAAAAAATACATAAACACTCAAATAGAGTGTTATTTCGCGCATCACGCGAACAACGGAGCTAATCATAATGTTATACGTTGTTGAACAAAAATAATCACAAGGAAAACATACCTCCATAGAAACGTTGGTATAGAAGACTACGGAAAATTTGTAGAATGAAATTATCAAATAATTCATGTATTTATCATTGGGCATGGCATATAAATGTTTACATTAGTAGGTTTGAGTAAGAGGAAGTCCTAAATATAATTTGGAATTCTAGAATACAAAAAATTTAAAACATAAGGCAATATTTTTTTGTTCTTAAGATCATTGTGAGCTAACTGGCATTTTACGAGGACCACAGAAATCAAAGACAAAATAGTATCGTCTATGAATCAGTTCAAGAAAGCTTACCAACTAATGATTTTGTGGAGAGACACGACACTCAGTAACGTGTAATATAATTTCAAAGATATCTTAGAACCGCGTATAAATGTAAACAGAATTCTCTCCACACACAATTTCTTAACTCCACGATAATAAGAAGCGCCTAGAAACGCAGCCTTAGCTTTTTGGGAGCAAAAATCACTGTGTAATTTGTTCCTCAATTGCTCGATATAACAGGAAAGACACATCAAACAATCATTCATAAGGAACTTGTGTTTACGTTTACAAACATGTTGTTAACGTATGATTTAGATCTTTTTGAGACATTCTTATAAATTTGCTATCTCTTTTATTGTATGTCAATTTTACACAAATAACACAATAAACTTATAACAGTGGCACGGCATTATTGATAAATTGAAACCAGTGAGGAGTCTTAACTTTGATTAGATAATGAAAATGTGCTGTGTGAGTGATTTCCCTCTTCCTAACTTCCACCATGCTCTCAAGCTACCTACTAATAAGTCTTACTTAGTAATAAATTACTTCATCGAGCTATTCTGAATTCTTCCGGGTCGTAATATTGTTCCTGTTGAGAAATAATAAATATTACGGGACATTGCACACATCGCCATCTAGCCCCACACTAAGCAAACGCTTGTGTCGTGGGTACTAGATAATGGATACCTATTTACTTTTCTTTTGTAAATACATACTTATTATACATAGAAACGACCAGACTCAACACAAATAATTATAAATTTTAAAATTCATAAATACTTATGTCATGCGGGAATCGAACCCGCAACCCTTAGATTAGAAGGCAAAGCCAACTAAGCTAACAGGCCAGTCAATGTTGATGTTTTATAGGTGCAAGATAATCATGTACACATTATTTAGTATTCTCTGACATCCTATATCCTAAACGATGAACCACTTCCATTCACAACACAGGAATACTTGTGTGAATGGATATGTCACCGTAAGATTGTAAAGATCGTTAGATTACAATCTATCTAGCGAGATTGTAAACTATATCGATAGATTGTGAACCGTATCATTATGATTGCAATTTGACTCATTATTCTTCGCTATATTGTAATCTACCGAAGTGAAGCCGTCAAATTGTGAACCGGCGTAGGACGGAATGCAACTCGCGCTCTATGTTTAGGTATTGCGAAGTCACTTGTCTGTGACAGGAGGTAAGATTAGGTTCGTTAGGTTGCTTTCTACCACGCACATGCGACGACGAGCGAAGCGAGGAGCAGCCAAGTCCTGTTGTAGTGCAAGTGTTGGACTCGAAGATGATACGGTTCACAATCTATCGATAGTTTACAATCTCGCTAGATAGATTGTAATCTAACGATCTTTACAATCTTACGGTGACATATATACAACAACATTGAACAATAACTTGAATAGCACATTAATTAGTTGCCTAGTATCGTTCTAGTTTTAAGTTATTGTACGTGAATTCCTTTATAAGTTGCAAATAAACGTTTTTATTATTATTATAATATTATACTGACTGCCCACCATACCAAAATGGCTACAGCTCTACTTACAGCTAATAAGCTATGTATCAACTATTTTCAAATTGGCGAGTGTGGCTCGGCGTTTTGAGCGTCTGCTTTTTATTCTGACGCACCCTGGTTCGAATCTAATCTGGCCCTACACCAATGACTTGTATTTTTAAGTTATTTGTGAATTGCACTCGCTTCACGGTGAAGGAAAACATCGTGAGGAAGCCGACATGTTTGAGAACTAAAATATCCGAGTACATGTGTCTGCCGTGGAAGGACCTGCGCGCCCACCACGATGTAACTGCCCAAGAGAAATCCCCTAACGAATTAATTCTGCTGGGGAGTCATGACCTTTAGTCATGAGGAAATAGACTTAAGAGAGAGATGTCCAAATTATTAATAATACAAATCTCAAGTATCAATTCAATCTCAAAAATAATTATGAAGATTTTTTCTACTCCCAAAAGAACACAAGCCACACCAGAACTCTGTCTCCAATAACAGTGTTACAAAACACCTTCCGTACAAAAACCCTCTTTATCCGTAAGATATTTCATTCGTTCATCATTATGTTGTTGCCGAGATACCGGCTGTTTGTGGATCACAAAAATATCCATTACTAGGAACATGAATGTGTCTTAACGAGCGACGGCAAACTGGGGTCGCGGTGGGAGGCGGTTTAGGGGGCACGATACGATTTGCTAACGACTACTTTGGTAAAATAAAAGCAATAAAGTGAAAGAAAAGCCAAGTAACCGCGTCTTGGCGAGGTTTCGTCATTGCACTGTGCTGATAACCACATAAAGTGTACCTAAGTACGTATAAAAAACTCCAAGAAAGAATGTAAAATAAATTATGTATATTTTATGTCTTTTACACCTGAAAAAAACATCAACAAATCTACAATTGAACGATATAGCAACTGCAGAAACGACTAAATAATGAAACACATTTGAACGGTTTGGCAATCACGAACAATAACTCTCTCTAACACCAGAGTTGGATACCCTCATAATAACTTACTTTTTTTATACATTTAATAAGCCACAACGTTTCAACCATGACAAAAAAGGTCGTCAAATATAAATCCACTCCATGGTGTATCCGTGTACCAATTACAGGCTCCGGCCCGATAATGTGGGGCTAACGAACGCACCTCGCGACGTACACTATATTGCGGTATTTGTTTACGCGACAAGGGGGTTTATTTGCACGCTGATTGCTTATCGTGATATTTTTTAAGTAATATTGGTTCTATTTTACATGATGATTGCTTATCGTGTTTTTATGTGGTGTAGATCCTCGTTTGATCTTCAGCCTACGGTGTTTTTTTGTTTTTTAATTAAATACGTTAACATTTGATTAATTTATATTATGAACCTCAACACATAGGCGACTAAGAAGCATAAATTGATGTAAGAATAACTTTGTAGTCGGTCCCTAATAAAATAACAAAAAAAAACACAAAAACGTTTGTATCTTTTTTACAATCTTGCAACAGCTAAAAGGATAAACCGTGATTTCTGTTGGATAAATCTGGCGATTCCGCAAACAGCATCTCTAAACGAAACGTTTCCGCAATATGTATCTTACAACCAAAGATAAAATACTTCAGAAAAGCCTGAGTTTACCATTCTCTGAATAAACTGTTACGATAGCCATATGTTCATATAGCCATATACGTGGATCTCAGTATCCATAGTTCAGCTTTTTTTTTCACTTGCTCGTACCCGTGGTGTTGTTTGAATAATATGAGAAGTAATGTATTTTTTTTATAACCCTTAAAATACAAAGTCAATTTTTTTTTCAATGCCTCTATACGTTTACAACCATCATAATAACATTGGAACAAACTTACCAACCCGAACAATACATTTTTTTATATATTTTAAACATAGTATGCCATTTATTTTCTCTGTAAGGTACTGTCTATATGGTGTAATGTCTGTACAATCCATCAATCTCTCTACCTGAGAATATTTACTGGTTCCATCCCCTCACACTTTTCATCTTACCTTTTATGTAACAAGCTTTTGCGTGCTGTTTTGCGTTCTCAATATATTCTATAGCGAGAAAACTATAGAAAGTTCTTTATTTATAAAAAGTGGGAAAAAAGCAAATGGCCTGCTTGATGGTAAGTCACAAGCTGTGCAATTGTGGAACGCTTTACCGATAGACGTGAGGAAATCGCTAATCTCTAAATATATTAAAAAACAAAGTTTTTAAACTGTATTTGTCCTCTCAAGTTGAATAGAAAGTATATGCTATTGTAGTTATCGTTATTTGATCGTTATCGTTTTGTATTGGTGTATTTGTTTATTTTGCTATTTATGTATGTTTATTTTATGATATGTATTTATGTAATTTCACATACATTTAAAACACCTCGTCTACCATTATACTTGCGTCTTATCCCTTCCAGATTGGTTGCCTGGAAGAGATTGCTTTTAGCGATAAGGCCGCCAGTTAAGGCACTAGGCTTAAGTTTTAATATTTTTATGTAAATTTCTGTATTGTGCTGGTGTTTTTAATAAAGTGTATATCTATCTATCTATCGTTTATGGACACTGGGAATGTCAAAATTGTAAACTATTCATAAAGGTGGTTATTAATTTAATCTGTATTATTATATATTTACTAGCAATAGACTTACGCTTGACTACAAATTATCTAATAAAAAGTGCTATATCTATATATGATATTATACGTACGTTACACTTAGAAGTAACTGATTTAGTTCACCATCGAGGTACTCATGTCAAAATGAAGTTAAATTTCGGTTGGTTTATCAACTCAGGCTAACCATATTATTTTAATAAACTACTTAAAATGAGTGTTGTAATTCTTTATCTACGCATTATATTTCATGATAAAAGCTGTCATCTCCATAGATTTTACATCAAATTGATATCATAATATGACATTTACTTATTCCTAATATCGTAGACTGCTACGTTGCTACGTATACGCGTAGCACACCATATTATTTTAATAAACTACTTAAAATGAGTGTTGTAATTCTTTATCTACGCATTATATTTCATGATTAAAGCTGTCATCTCCATAGATTTTACATCAAATTGATATCATAATATGACATTTACTTATTCCTAATATCGTAGACTGCTACGTTGCTACGTATACGCGTAGCACTGCTACGTCACTTCACACATTAAGAATGCTACGAAGAGCTATATTGCTCATCTTTTGTAAATATTATAATGTAAATATATAGGTAGCGCTCAGAGTAAATATATAGGTTTCTTCTAAGCAGCGGTGCTACATAATTACACCACGGCGGTGCTAAACCAGAGTATTTTTTTTGCGAATGTAGCGCTCAGAGTAAATATATAGGTTTCTTCTAAGCAGCGGTGCTACATAATTACACCACGGCGGTGCTAAACCAGAGTATTTTTTTGCGAATGTAGCGCTCAGAGTAAATATATAGGTTTCTTCTAAGCAGCGGTGCTACATAATTACACCACGGCGGTGCTAAACCAGAGTATTTTTTTTGCGAATGTAGCGCTCAGAGTAAATATATAGGTTTCTTCTAAGCAGCGGTGCTACATAATTACACCACGGCGGTGCTAAACCAGAGTATTTTTTTTGCGAATGTAGCGCTCAGAGTAAATATATAGGTTTCTTCTAAGCAGCGGTGCTACATAATTACATTACGGCGGTGCTAAACCAGAATATTTTTTTTGCGAATGTAGCGCTCAGAGTAAATATAGGTATATAGGTTTCTTCTAAGCAGCGGTGCTACATAATTACACCACGGCGGTGCTAAACCAGAATATTTTTTTTGCGAATGTAGCGCTCAGAGTAAATATATAGGTTTCTTCTAAGCAGCGGTGCTACATAATTACATTACGGCGGTGCTAAACCAGAATATTTTTTTTGCGAATGTAGCGCTCAGAGTAAATATATAGGTTTCTTCTAAGCAGCGGTGCTACATAATTACACCACGGCGGTGCTAAACCAGAATATTTTTTTTGCGAATGTAGCGCTCAGAGTAAATATATAGGTTTCTTCTAAGCAGCGGTGCTACATAATTACACCACGGCGGTGCTAAACCAGAATATTTTTTTTGCGAATGTAGCGCTCAGAGTAAATATATAGGTTTCTTCTAAGTAGCGGTGCTACATAATTACATCACGGCGGTGCTAAACCAGAGTATTTTTTTTGCGAATGTAGCGCTCAGTGTAAATATATAGCCAAACCAGAGTATTTTTTTTGCGAATGTAGCGCTCAGAGTAAATATATAGGTTTCTTCTAAGCAGTGGTGCTACATAATTACACCACGGCGGTGCTAAACCAGAGTATTTTTTTTGCGTATGTAGCGCTCAGAGTAAATATATAGGTTTCTTCTAAGCAGCGGTGCTACATAATTACACCACGGCGGTGCTAAACCAGAGTATTTTTTTTGCGAATGTAGCACTCAGAGTAAATATATAGGTTTCTTCTAAGCAGCGGTGCTACATAATTACACCACGGCGGTGCTAAACCAGAGTATTTTTTTTTGCGAATGTAGCGCTCAGAGTAAATATATAGGTTTCTTCTAAGCAGCGGTGCTACATAATTACACCACGGCGGTGCTAAACCAGAATATTTTTTTTGCGAATGTAGCGCTCAGAGTAAATATATAGGTTTCTTCTAAGCAGCGGTGCTACATAATTACACCACGGCGGTGCTAAACCAGAATATTTTTTTTTGCGAATGTAGCGCTCAGAGTAAATATATAGGTTTCTTCTAAGCAGCGGTGCTACATATTTACATCACGGCGGTGCTAAACCAGAGTATTTTTTTTGCGAATGTAGCGCTCAGTGTAAATATATAGCCAAACCAGAGTATTTTTTTTGCGAATGTAGCGCTCAGAGTAAATATATAGGTTTCTTCTAAGCAGCGGTGCTACATAATTACACCACGGCGGTGCTAAACCAGAGTATTTTTTTTGCGAATGTAGCGCTCAGAGTAAATATATAGGTTTCTTCTAAGCAGCGGTGCTACATAATTACACCACGGCGGTGCTAAACCAGAGTATTTTTTTTGCGAATGTAGCACTCAGAGTAAATATATAGGTTTCTTCTAAACAGCGGTGCTACATAATTACACCACGGCGGTGCTAAACCAGAGTATTTTTTTTGCGAATGTAGCGCTCAGAGTAAATATATAGGTTTCTTCTAAGCAGCGGTGCTACATAATTACACCACGGCGGTGCTAAACCAGAATATTTTTTTTGCGAATGTAGCGCTCAGAGTAAATATATAGGTTATAATTATAAATTTATCTTTCTGTAGGTAAAAGTAAAAGTGTTTTGTCTTCTGTAGATACGATATTTGACAAGATTTGAGAACAAATCGCAGAGACATGTTCCACGCAAGCGCTGTAACACATTGACTGTGCTTTTCCCATCAGGAAATTTCCATAAAGCCGTGTTATTTGGAGTGGGAATGATGACGTCATCAGGCGGCAATCGGCCGCAATGGGGCCCTATCCCGCGGGAAATGCGGGATTCCCGCCGCGAGTGCGGGGCCCCAGGGGAAATACGGGATTCCGACCCGGTACTGTGTCTGGTACTGGGTTACTTGTTATTGGAAAATTTTATGACTAGTGAACTTTACAAAAGTTTTGAATTAAAATTTTTGAATCTCGTGTTTTGACCACCAGTTTATTACAGCATTTTGAAGAAATAGTCAACTTGCATAAATGAAGCTGCTATTTTTTACAATGCGGTGAGTTGAGGACATAAGAAAAACAGCAGGAAGCACCTGGATTCAATCTGCACAGGACCGGGACGAGTGGCGTAGAAGAAAAGAGGCCTATGCTTAGCAGTGGGCTGATGATGATGATAGCTGCTTTGGCTTAATTCTCTCTTTTAGTCGTATTTCCTCATGACTGAGGGTCGTGACTCCCCCGCAGAATTAATTCGTTAGGGAAGTTTTCTTCGGCAGATACATCGTGGTGGGCGCCCAGGTCCTTCCACGGAAGACACATGTCCTCGGATTTTGTGGTCCTCAAACATGTCGGTTTCCTCACAATGTTTTCCTTCACCAATAAGCGAGTGCAAATCCACACTTAACTTGAAAATACAAGTCACAACCAGGGTGCGTCTGGATGAATGAAAAGCAGACACTAGAACCTCTGAGCCACACTCGCTTTTTTTTTGTTTAAGTCATCGTTCACCAATTACTGTGTACCGGGTCGCTGGAGGCGGGATGTGTGCATTTGATTAGAGCGGCAAGTGATTCATGCGCGCGCGTGACACGCTTCCAAATACCAGCCGGTACCTGTGGCGTGAGATCAGCTGAAGTATGTTGTTATAGCGATTAGTGGGTTTTCATATAGCGTTAGATGATGATGACATAATGTACAAAAAGGAAATAAGTTCGTGAGAAAATGGCCAACTGTGACATTAGTTTTTATAATCGCCCTAGGGGCTTCTGACATGGCTTAGCGACTGAGTACTTATGACAAACGTCTGAAGGGATATTTTATATTTATTATTGATATTCAAGTTACGAATTAAATACATTTAAGGTAAATTAACCTTTCTTATTGAAAGCTAAGCCAATTCCAAAAAATACTTGGAACCGAAATATTCTTTGAAGTGTCTATCATGATTGCAATGCAGCTATGCTACTTTTTTAGTGTCAACAAATAAGAAAACAAAGCTATGCGCACCAACTTAAGATTACATAAGTAGGACTAAGTTGAAACAGATTTACAGAAGTATCAAAAAGTTTTATGCCCGTTACCGCGCCTATGACAATTTCAATCAAATCCATATTAGGTGTAACATTGTGATGCCGCCCTCGCCTCGCTCACTCGACTACTATCGGTTTTTAACGACCGCACGCACGTGGCCAGCATGGAAGCTGGGTAGGGAAGGGTATGGGTGAAGTAAGTAACAAGTATTAGATACTGACTGTTATCTAAATATACAAAAAAAAGTTTTGTAAATTCTATTTAATTCCAGCTGCAAATTAAATTTGGCTTCGAAAGTTTTTCTTGCCAAAAATGTAAAACTTATTTAAAATAATAAATCCCTGCAAAAGCCCACTTAAATTTATAAATATTAAAAACTGTAGTTTCATCATCCTATTATCAAATGCGATTTGCATATATGATAAAACAGATAAACAGATAAACATTTTATTGATAATTTGATGAATTATAAGTCAATTAGGAAAGGCAAAATTACAATAAAATTATATTATATAAAATATGTACCTAAATATACGTTTGAGTAGTCGTACTAAATTACAACACATGTTCTTGTATTTATTATAACACTTATAAATAATCATATTGTTTAGAATACTCGATAACACTACTATCTAAGTATATTAGTACGAGGCAGCAATCTCTAAGCCGCGTCAGTCACGCAGCGACACAAGACTTGCGGCTGAACTCCTCGCGTAGTAGAGCAGACGTGAGGTGGGTCCGGGAAGATATACTATACTATTACTACTAATTTTTGTATCATATTTGATATCCAATCGATACATTATTTTAAAAAAAATATATTATTAAATATTTCAGGACATATCACTCAGCGCCATTTAGCCCCTTACTAAGCTTACGCTTGTATCATAATTGTAAATATATAAAAAATATTTTAACTCCTTCCATCTTCACTCCTTTTCTAAGAAAACCAAAAAATGAAGCGACTTCTTTTGAGTAGTTGTCAACCACATCTGTATGAGCTAAATGATTTATTCTACTATTTTCTTACGTGAGTTTTCACACACAGTCATAAACATTTCTATTTTGTCTAGATAACTCGTTATTTTTTTGTTTTAATAAAACCAAACCTACTGCAAAACCAACAATCCACTAAAACCTAAATTCCAACATCCCTGAAACAGAATAGTAACAGGTTTCCAGCTAAAATTGCCGCTCGGTCCCTCAGACCCGGTAAAAACTTCACTTTACGAGTCAAAAAGCATCACGGGTTGAATCTTTGGTATGCGTTGGATATTTTTTGTAACCATGTGCTAGTTTTGTAGTACCTTTGTGACAGTCGTCAGAGTGTGGTATATTGTACCGACTGGCGAGCTTTGTACGAGATTTCGTTCTGATTTTAGTTCGAGTGCTTTTTTCTTCTTTATCATCATTATTGTTAGCCTGTTATCGTCGGGAGCTCGAATAGGTATTCCTTCTAGTACGCCAATCCCGGTCCTGTGCAAACTGAATTTAGGTGCTCCCGTATTTTGTTTGTCGTCGTTTTTTTTTCAATACATTAGGTGATTTCAACCTACTCTTTCGTAGATCTCTCCTAAACTATGGAAAGAATCTCGTTTTTCCATTTCTGATCCAATGACATTTTGAATACGATCTTGGAATTTTAAAACTCAGCAACAAGCGATATAGGGACTTAAGTGTTGCTATAACATAAGAAAGAAACAAACCAATAATATTACTTGTTAAATTTAATCAAATTACTACAAAAATGTCTAACAAGATAGTATCTAAGAGAAATACAAGAAGAAAATGAAAATTGCTAACAATTTCAATACTAAATATCGGGCTGATGGCTGCCAGCTTAGACAATTTCATAAATATTGCCTCAGGGCGAGAGACACAGAGTAACGAGATAACAGAAGTATTAAAAAAACTAGGGCATTGAATACTGTCGCGGCTCGATCGCAGCGACCAAATTGTTGGCAAAAATGCATAAGCATGGCGGTACATTTCCGTCCGCGTACCAGATTCTTTGGCCGTACTTTTTTTCCAAATGACACATAACCTCACTTATTTTATATAAATTCAGTCTTCACTTTCTCATCCAACGGCAATCAAGAAACCACGAAATTGTAAAAACTTCTATCTTCAATACAGTAAATAGTGTAACGAACAAAAGTATTTTAATTCAACAAGACCACCAGCTGCAGGAACCTCCTCATCACGTCCAATGTAGAAATCACAACAAGCTTCTACATAAATTTTTTTGGCGACTCATGAGACTTGACATCGCAGGAGAAACCCGCCGCTGGCCGAAAACCAAACACACCTCAAGAAAAACCATACGAAAGCAAGAAAAATCATCTAAGTATTCCTCAAGATCATCAAGATTGCAGAGATCAAGACTGCATTTTTTTTCTATCGCGGCGTCTTGAAACTACCCACGAAAATCCAAGATAAGTGCTCCATCCTCAATATTTCCCTTCCAAAAACCCAAATCATCCTACTATAACACTGCAATTGCAAATTCCAGGCATCGCGGCAGCGAAATTCCCGTAAACTCACCGTGGCGTTTGGTACCTATCAGTGCGATCGCGGCTCGTCATCGGTCCAGCGCGGCTTGGTGTCGGTGCCATCGCAGCTCCCGGGACAATTCAGTGCTTCAAGCGGCGAGTGAGAAAGCTATCCAACAATGTGCAGCTAAGTCATATCACAAATCATACTTAAACAGTCTAATTTGCTTAGGTAGTCATTATCCATTCTACCTTCAATTTAAAATAATCATGACAGACAAAAAACTTACATACAGAGAATTAACCACAAAACGTAGCTCCATCAAAGGCCAAATTACTAAATTTAAGAATTATCTATCATTAATTGACAAGACAGAAATCAGCACTCTCGAATTCGCTGAACTTAGTTTAAAAACAAACAAATTTGAATCCTTAGCAAATAGATATGACAGCATTCAATCTGAAATTGAGATTCTCAATGCGGACGACCTAGACACGGAAATAGATGAGAGGGATATCATAGAGCATGACATAATTAGTTGCATAGCTCATGCCAAAATAATATTAGAACGTGCAAACACTCAATTTGAGACAAAAAAGGAACC
Source organism: Macaria liturata (assembly GCA_964023185.1). Lineage (NCBI taxonomy): Eukaryota > Metazoa > Arthropoda > Insecta > Lepidoptera > Geometridae > Macaria > Macaria liturata. Next base: position 974,358 of record OZ026824.1, on the reverse strand, counting down.
TAAAGCAGCATGTTCTCATACATGTAATCAAGCTAATGATACAATGTTCAAATTACCTCGAATTGAAATCTCAAAATTCAACGGTGATTATTTCTGTTGGGCTCAATTCCGAGATGCTTTCCTAGCACTTATAGATAGCAACGAGAGGATCAGTAATATCCACAAATTCCATTACCTTATATCATATCTAGAAGGAAAGGCAGCTCGAGTTATCTCAAACCTCGAAGTGTCATCGGCTAACTATACACATGCATGGAACTTACTTTGTGAAAGGTATGACAATAAACGTGTGCTAATAAATCAACATTTGTCTGCAATATTTAACATACAACCAAGTCATGAAACGGAAAACTCTTTGCGATACATGATAGACCATGTACTAAAAAATCTAAGAGCATTAGCTTCGTTAGGACAACCAACCGATCATTGGGACATCATAATCATATATATTTTATCAGCAAAACTTGATGCAAAAACACTTACAAAGTGGGAAGAACTTAGAAACAGTTTCAACGAAATGCCTACCTTAGATCAATTCACAAAATTTTTAACTGATCGTGCAGATGTTTTAGAAGCTATCCATCGAAACAAAAATGAAACTTCACAGAAACCAATTCAACCTCGTACTACATTATGGTCAGGTTCCAATAACAAACAAAATTCTACACTAAAATCACACAACTTGGTCAAAGTGAGCTCAAACACTCCACAATCTTCTTGCAGTATATGCAAAGGTTCTCACCGCATTTATGAATGCAATATATTCAAAAACAAACCACTAAATGAAAAATTAGAGGAAATTAAAAACAAAATGTTGTGTAAAAACTGCTTAAGAAAGGGTCATTCTACTTTAGATTGTCTCTCAGGTCCTTGCAGATTATGCAATACAAAGGGTCACAACACATTAATCTGCTCCACACCAAATTCATCTAAATCGGTTGAAAAACTTGTAAACTTTTCCCAATATAATCACAGTGGTTCTAATTTATGCACAGCAGTCATAGAAGTTGAGAATCCTGCTACTAAAGTGAAAGTCAAAGCACGCGCTCTTTTAGACAATGGAAGCCAAGCTATAGTCATTTCCAAACATCTCACTCGAACCTTACAATTACAAACTGAATCTGCAGATCCTAACACCATTGCAGGGATAGGAAATATTTCTTGCAACAAACCTTTAAACACAACATCAATACAAATCAAATCATTGAACAGTTCATATCAAGCTCATGTGCCTTGTTATGTAATGGAACAAGTCACAGGTACTTTACCACAATTTCCCATAGACAGGAAGAGACTCAACATACCAAACAATATAACATTAGCTGATCCTAACTTCCACGAACCGGCTGAAATTGATATACTGTTAAGCTCAGAAATCTTTTGGGACATTTTACTCCCTGAGATTGTATCCTTAGGACCTAAAAAACCTAAACTGGTCAACACACTCTTGGGCTGGTTAGTAACTGATCCTCTTCATGCTAGCTCAGCTAAATACAAGCAACTCAATCATTTATCAAACAGAGCACACACTCAATCACAATACAACAATGAAACAACTGTTAAACATACAGCCAACATTACAAACAGACAGACATATTGTCAACCATGCCATATGTCATTCAAGCAATCTAGAATACAGTCTAGAAATCAACCTTACAAAGGCATCCAATCAAAACATACACAATCAATCTGACATACAGTCACACCCTCATATAGTCAATCAATCATTTGATCTATCACCCAAGCGTTCCATCAGCGAACCACCCAAGCGTTCCATCAGTGAACCACCCAAGCGTTCCATCAGCGAACCACCCAAGCGTTCCATCAGAGAACCACTCAAGCGTTCCATCAGAGAACCACTCAAGCGTTCCATCAGAGAACCACCCAAGCGTTCCATCAGCGAACCACCCAAGCGTTCCATCAGTGAACCACCCAAGCGTTCCATCAGCGAACCACCCAAGCGTTCTATCAGGCATGCAACTAATGCATTAATCAAACATTCACCCAGCCAATCCACAAATCACCCATGCATTGATTCATCAGTCAAATCATGCATGAAATCATCTTATCAATCATTCCCAACAAACACATGCATTGATTCCTCAGTCAATGTATGTATACAATCACACAAACACTCACCCGTTCAACCCCATAGTGTTGAATCATATACTCATTCACCCATTCAAACACAAACAAAATTCATACCACAAGAAGAACTTACAATTGATAAACAATGAAGATATACAGTGTGAAGAACATTTCATTGCAAATACCATCATTTTAGATACAGGAAGATTTTGTATCAAACTTCCACTAAAACAAAGTCCGAACAAACTAGGTGATTCATACAAAGTAGCTAAAAAACGATTACTTAGCTTAGAAAAGCGATTCAGAAACAATCCTGATCTAAAGTTACAATATGTTCAATTCATCCAAGAGTATGCAGAACTAGGTCATTTATCTATTTCTCCAGATCCACATCCAATCCCCGGATACTTCTTAGGTCATCATGCTGTTCTCCGTGAAGGCAGTGAATCAACTAAAATAAGAGTAGTATTTGATGGGTCAGCACCAACCTCTACTGGTGTATCGCTCAATAATATACCAATGGTAGGACCAAATGTACAAAATTATCTCATTTCAAGCTTGATAACATGCAGGCAGTATAAATTCATTATTTTGTGACACAGCACAAGGTGCATACTGTGCTTGTGTATACTTAAGGTCTATAAATAACTGCAACAACGTCACAGTCAACCTATTATGTGCAAAATCAAAAGTATCTCCAACAAAGGCTACAACCATACCCAGATTGGAATTACTTGGTTGCCTTTTATCAGCTCGACTAACAAAAAGTGTTGTAGACTCCCTCAGATACAAACCATGTCGAATTACATATTGGTGTGATTCTAGCATAGCTCTTGCCTGGATACACACTCCATCTAGAAACTTAAAACCATTTGTTGCTAATCGTGTAGCTGAAATCCATGAAATTACAGATCCTTCATCGTGGCGTTATACACCCACTCATCAAAACCCAGCAGATCTCATCTCTAGAGGCCTGAGTCCCAAACAACTTTCAGAATCTATCCTCTGGTGGCACGGACCTCCTTTCCTTGTCAATAATGAAAGTGAGTGGCCAACTCTTTCTATAAAGAAAATAGACTTACCAGAGCTTAAACCTATAAAATCATTAGCAACAACAGTTGCAACAGAACCTATAATCAAATTTGAAGATTATTCAAGCTTTATCAAATTACAAAGATCATTTGCTTACATAAAACGATTTATTCACAATTTAAGAAATCCTACTAATAAGCAAACAGGTTTCTTAACCGCCACTGAACTACAAAACTCATTCAAACATCTCTGTTTCATTGCACAACAAGAATCATTTCCAATCGAACATAAAATGTTGAAACAACACTTGCCATTAAAACACAAATCAAAACTTTTATCATTATCACCTTTTTTAGATGAAAACAACTTAATTAGAGTTGGTGGCAGAATAAATTCATCTGAATGTTCGTATGATAGAAAACACCCCATACTCCTCGATTCATCACATAACTTTACCAAAATTTACTTTGCTCATGAACACTTACAACAAATGCATGCTGGTCCCCAACTACTTCTATCTACAGTAAGAGATATTATCTGGCCTATAAACGGACGCCGATTAGCTCGTAATACAACTCACAACTGTGTGAAATGCAGACGCTTTCAAGGCAAAACCCTCAACCCCATGATGGGAAATCTCCCAGCGTGTCGCATCACGCCCGATTTTCCTTTCAAAACTACTGCGTTAGATTTTGCTGGTCCATTTCTAATCTTGAATCGCAAAGGACGCGGTGCTAAACTTATAAAATGCTATTTATGCCTATTTATTTGTACACGTTATAAAATAATTCATCTCGAGGCAGTTTCAAGCTTAGCTACAGCAGAGTTCCTGATGACGCTTCGAAGATTCATCTCACGTCGCGGGAAACCATCAGAAATAATATCCGACAATGGAAAAAACTTTGTAGCAGCATCCAATGAGTTAGGTAAATTCTTAAAAGCTGAACAACAATCTATTTCTGACTATGCTGCACAAGAAGGTATAACTTTCTCATTCATCCCCGCATACAGCCCACATTTTGGTGGCTTGCATGAAGCCGGTATTAAATCTGCTAAATATCACATAACTCGAGTCATTGGCAACTGTCACTTAACTTTCGAAGAAATTTCAACATTATTTACTCAAGTAGAAGCAATTCTGAACAGTCGCCCTTTGTACCCCATGTCTTCCAACCCTTCCGATCTCCAACCCCTTACCCCTGGACACTTTCTTATTGGAAGACCGCTAACCTCATTTCCATCGCCAGCTCTTCAAGATACCAATCCTGACAGACTGCAGCGCTACCAGAGACTTGAACAAATCCGTCAACACTTTTGGCTACGCTGGCAAAGGGAATATATTTCAGAATTACAACAACGACAAAAATGGACAACATCCTGTTCCAGTCTCTCCATCGACGACTTGGTCTTGATCCAGGAAGACAACGTGCCTCCTCTCTGTTGGAGACTTGGACGAGTTAAGAAGCTCTACCCAGGTCCCGACGGCATCTCCCGAGTGGCTGACATCACAACTTCCAGAGGCAGCATAAGACGATCTCTCGTGCGACTGTGCCCTCTGCCGAAACCTCAAGAATGACAACATTGAAAGCTCCAGGATCTTTCAACGGGGCGGAATATGTCGCGGCTCGATCGCAGCGACCAAATTGTTGGCAAAAATGCATAAGCATGGCGGTACATTTCCGTCCGCGTACCAGATTCTTTGGCCGTACTTTTTTTCCAAATGACACATAACCTCACTTATTTTATATAAATTCAGTCTTCACTTTCTCATCCAACGGCAATCAAGAAACCACGAAATTGTAAAAACTTCTATCTTCAATACAGTAAATAGTGTAACGAACAAAAGTATTTTAATTCAACAAGACCACCAGCTGCAGGAACCTCCTCATCACGTCCAATGTAGAAATCACAACAAGCTTCTACAAATACAGAGCATCTACTAAGCAAAAGTAAGTAAAAAGCATTTACCAGCTCTCTGCTATTGGTTGGTTGGTTGTTTAGTTTGCTTCATAACAGCAATTTATGAATATTCGTGCATTTCACTTTTAATTTAGGTATGTATTTTTAAGGATAAGTACTGTCTTAATTGATATATTGTAACATAAAGAATATAAGTAACTAGTCTGTATAGTTTTCTAGTTATCTGTACTAAGCAAAAGTAAGTAAAAAGCATTTACCAGCTCTCTGCTATTGGTTGGTTGGTTGTTTAGTTTGCTTCATAACAGCAATTTATGAATATTCGTGCATTTCACTTTTAATTTAGGTATGTATTTTTAAGGATAAGTACTGTCTTAATTGATATATTGTAACATAAAGAATATAAGTAACTAGTCTGTATAGTTTTCTAGTTATCTGTATAGTTTTCCCAGAAACTAACTCCAACTGTAATAGATAATATTTTTAATTTTTCTATGGGTTTTTGACATTGCTAAACGACTAAGGTACAACAAGCAGTTGCATCTGTAAATAAAGTAATATAATAAATAAAGATGTACTTCTGATATTCACTACTCTGTGTCAATATGAAAATTAAATACAAGGTTGAATAGTATTGTCTTGAAGTAAATTAACTTCTCGCTTTGTTATTTGGATGTTTGGACGTGTCCTACATAAATAGAACCTGACATAAAATAGTTAAGCATTCAACTAAAATTACATAATTATGTGTTGTGCCTTGATATAATAAAATTATACCTTGAATTTACTCTAAATATTATTCAAACATATTTCATGTATTAAAGTTGAGAATTCATTATTTTTAAATAAACAAATTTACTCCCAAATAAAATACTTTACACACACAAATTACCTAACATTTTTTTCGTCCTCAGTCAAAATATACCTTTCTAAGAACCGTTTTCCATATACGAGTACATTCTTCTTTACAATTGCAGAGTATTCTTGATATAAATCTGAGCAACACCTTCTCACGGCTATTCATCCACCTCAAGGCTAAAAGGCAAAGAGCTTACAGAAAACTGCATAAGTTTATACTAGACTGTGTTACTTGGTTGGTAAGCAGAATGTGCTTAATTTTTTATATCTACTATGGAGCTGCAGAAAGCCAGACATTGAATATAGTAAGATGATTTTACATGTTTGTTATTAACCGGATAATATCGTCATTTAAAATCCCCCATTAAGTATTTCTCATTATTGAGGTATGAGAGCTCTGTCTTGGCTTCTTCTAACCGCCTTCATATATGTGTGGTATTTACTGTAACCCTATATATAACCCTGTATACTATTTTATCAATCTAGCGATTTGCAATGCGAAAGTAAATTGGTTCTTTCCTAGAGTAGCCACTAATCATCAACTGGATTCAATAAGGTCAAATGTAAACCTATTTTGTTAAATTGTCTTGTCACAGGGATAGCCGTTAAGTCACATTACAGGAGCCGGGATAGCCGATAAGTCACATTACAGGACCCTGATTTAAAAACTCTAACACCATAGTTGGCGTTACTCATACGAATTCACTTTTTTTCTTCAAATAAGTGAAGTTAGTATCTAAATCAGCTGCCCAAAACCTCCCACTCTCTTTACTAGGGGTGTCATAAAGCGCGCCACAAATCAAAAGCCGGAATTCCTACGCTAGGGCTTCCGCCCTGGCGCCGCCCGAGCGACGCGCGCCCGACCGACGTGCAAACATATTATTTATTTTATATCTGCTTTTGATATGGTTACTATTATACGATAGGTACATTGGATGTAGAAACTTATAAAACACCTTGTTTAAATCGGTTTATGGTAAATACACATAAGTGACAACAGCATAAGCAAACATTATGACCCTTTACGAAGCATGTCTGTACTTTGAATGAATGTAGCTTTTAAACGAGGCCTATAAAACTATCAGGCGCTTGGCAACATATGCTTCAATATATTCAATATATACTTCAATAAGACTTAATTGTACAATAAATTTCAAATTCTACAAATAAATTAATAGATATCATCATCATCGTCCACAGCCCTTGGGATCCCACTGCCGGGTAGGTATAGGCCTCCCTTTGTATGTGGTCTGTATAAGATCTGCGTCGATCTTATACAGACCTCGTACAGGTTGGCCCTCAACTTTGACGATGTTGGCGACCCATCTCCCTTTAATAGATATCAAATCTAAAATAAATATAAATAAAATTATGGAATAATCTTGAACATTGAATAAACTCAAATACCCTTATCAAAAACGCCAGTCAAAACCAGCACCATAGTTCTTAAGAAACTTACTGTTTGAACAACTTTGAGAGGATGAAATTTACCTCAAGTGAATAAACAGGTACCAACAGGTGGGATTTTGTATTTTAAATAGTCCCTAAAAAAATAAACAAAATTTACACTTGATTTATTTAAGGTTTTACTGAGAACACAGACTTTGTCTTAATTTTAGATTACTAGCCTACCGTAAAAACATGGATTTTGAATCATCATCTTTAGTCCGTAATCGCCTACTGCTGTGCATAAACCTCTTTTTAAGTACACTCATTTTATATCATATTCCCCAAAATTAGATACCTACTCCCACATTAAGTACTTGCAAATTCACATAATCATCAATTTTACCCGACTGCCAAACAAGGCGAGTTATGATTTAGCCAATTACGGCGTTACACACCATGACTATGACAAATGTCCCCAAAAGTATGTTCCCGTGTATTCCCACTGCATTCCCATTAGAACACAAGCTGGGACCAATAGAATTATGGGATATGATACTTTTTATACACAAAAATATGGAATGTTTTGTAAAGACTATAAGTATTAAAGGTTGAATCAAAATTATAAAAATGCGTAGTTTGGCCATTTGTGGCTACATACACAGTATACACACCTACAATAAGTAAAAGTACAGTAAAAGAATTGAAATATTAAATAATGTTTTAAATATTTTACTACCTTTTCCTCGTGCTAGTGGGGGTAAAAAATTATTTTGTTATTTTGACTAACTTTTTTATGTAACTATAGCTTAAAGAGTTATAAACTCAGCTCTGCATTAGATAAGGTTTTTATGGTTGCACACAGTATATTCTTACTAGATGTTGATGTGAAACCCATGGTTAAATATAAAAATCTTACTAACGTTTTATTTAGTTATTTATTTTCTAACATTATACCTTCCTTGAAATTAGCCAACATACTCATAAACAAATAAATCCCCCCAATAATTCATCTGTGCCCCGCTCCCTTGCAAACACGTCCAGTCCCCAGCGCGATAAAACGCTAAATGATAATCGCAAGATGTCCGCGCGTTTCCGCCGCCACTTCCGGGACACGCATTAGCCATTACTGAGCCCGTGACGTCACTTCCGGTGCGCTTGCCTACTGGTGATACAAGAGATTGTTATTGGGACGATTGATTTGTGGAGAATTGGGTCTTATGTATTTGTTTACGTAAGAGGTTAAAACAATGATGGCGGAGAAAAGAATACGTATAAAATTAATGTCATAATCATGGTTTTTGGAAATAAATTTATCTCATCTCTGTGAAACGTAAGAAAATAAAACTATACATGCCTACACTTAGTACAATAAGTACCTACCTGCTACAATAATTCGAAGAAAAAACAATTGTTATAGTTATAAACAATTTCTAAATTAGCATGCTTATGAATCCAGTACAATGTTTGACTATTACGTTAAGTAAAAATCTTTACAGGGAGTCAAAAATAGACGAATTGAAATATTACTTTTCTATAAATTTATTAAAATGATTCATATGTAGGTACGTATATTTATAGTTTAAGTCCTTTTGATATTATTCATTTATTTTGGTGAACAATAAAGATATATTGAATTGAATTAAAAATGACAAATGTACTACCTATAAACGAATTCAAAAATAAATGTTAGACTTCAAAACTCTCTATCTCTCGCGATTCGTACTTGCGCCATACCGATAGATCGATTGTGAAGTGTTTTGCTATTAACGTGGTTCTGTGCTTTAAACACTTGGCGATTGAAATTTGGCAGTTTCAATAGCTTGAAAGGTTCATCTATTCGGAAGCGTTTGCATTCACTCGCAAAGAGTACCTTCACTGTGAGTTCTATCCTTTTGGGTTCAGTCTTTGGAGTGATGGAAATTTTATCAAGCTAAATGTCTTTTGTGAACAGAATTTTGGACAGTGATAAGAGATTTGTGGTAACTCAAAGTTCAGCGTTTTATTGTTTTATTGCAAAAATATAACATTATGAACTATCTGAATCCTCATAATGAGAAATAATAATTCATGTGAATTTTCAGTAAACAAAAACAATACAGAGCAGAGCTTCACTGCCTTCCTTGTAAGAAACACTTGAAAGTTAATAAATATACATGTTTTCAATACATATGTGTTGTATCCGGGATTTACGTAACACCGTTGAACACCTCTAGTTCCAACTATAAAAACAATTTACTGAGTATCAACTACTAGGTAGTTATAAAATGTAGAAAAGTATACTTACTATTGTGGTGTCCGTGGCAATGACCCCAGCTACATTCGCGACGGAAGCACTATCGGCCTTTACGCCCTTTGCTGCCAGCCTACATACAGGGTGTTATTTTTTAATTAAACTGCCTTCAAATTTTTTTTTTTTTTATTAAAGTAGTACAACTCCTTCTGTGTCTTAAAGATCTTGTCGAAGTTGTAAGACCAAACATCACACTGCATGTGTGTTTGTTGGTAAATATTTACTTAAGAACCTAAAAGTACTTACTTATTGCGTACAAGCGTTTGCTTAGTGTGGGGCTAGATGGCGCTGTGTGCAATGTCCCAGAATATTTATTTATGAGAAGATTATTCGTTTTTTTTGTTAGTAGTGTTGTTGCCTTTGAGATATTGTCACTTATATGCATGAAGTGTAGACGGTGACTCATAAGACAAGCTTAAATATTATAATCTCTCATCTTTTGGTTACTTACACAAAAAAAACATTTAAAAACATCTCTAATACTTTTTACACCTCCTGTACATACAGACTGTTGCATATGTATTTGCTCGCTACATGCATAAGGCTTTAAGCTCGCCTAATGAGCTTGAAGTGGCGTTGGGCAATACACGCCACGTTCTACACATCACACAGTTGTTTAGAAAACAGGTGAGTTTTGTTAATACTAGTAAAATTATCGATTAGAACAAAATGTATTTTCTTTTTTACATAGTAACAATAAACAAAGTAAACAACCGAGTTGTGTAAAGCAATTTGCATTCATCTGATTGCGGTTATATTTTTCATAATAACGCTATAAGAATTTCAAGGACTCTAAATTATATCTTCCTATATCTTAAATAGTTAGATCCCTCCACAAAGTTTGCCACGCTCAAAGCAAATCATTTACATTAAACGCATTTATCTATCCATCTAACTTATCTACTTATAATAATCGTTTAGAACCTTATTTGAGCTAATATTAGATTACATCGTCTAGGACCTAGAACCTAACTAGATCTAACTAGCTAGAGCTAGGTATCCTACCTATACCTACATCTAGTAGCTAGACTAGTCCTAGGTCTCCTAGATCGGACTATGACCGCGCCGCGCCGTCTGGCCGTCCCGCTGCACTGCCAGGGATTCCTGCTCCGGTGTCTTGAAACACTGGATACTTGTGTCTAGGACATCTGTGTTATACCTAGTTTTTATAGAAGTGAGTAAATTGTAGGTGATTTTACATGTGAGATCAATATTTGTTTATATCATTCATATCACATAGAGCCATCTAGCCCCATCTTCCAAGCAAAGGACCGTCCTCCTCCTTAATACGTGTTCCTCATTATTGAGGGTCTCTATTTTTGGATCGTTCATCCGCTTTTAGATCCTAGCGTCAACAGCATACAGAGCATTGTGTAAGTTTCAAATAGTAACCATATGGAATGCATGTATCAAAGATTTTTTATTTTATTTTCATGATTGAGTTACACCCAAATTCGCAATAAAACAAGGTTTGGTGATATCGCAGAGTCTATTTTTCATTATTGGACTCCGATGATAATTTATAAAACCAATACCTAGTTATTTGTTATCTATATCTAGTCTGTAACCAATACCTGTCTGTCTGTAACAAAAACCTGGAACATTTTAAACGTAAACGACAACACAACCCACAAAAATGCAAACTAAATGACAAAAAATGTCCTCGTTAAAATAGACCAAAACATAACCTGATCCCCTATTTAGCATAATACGTATGCAAACAAGGATACCTAGAATACTGGTTTATTGCATAATTTATTTTATTCCTAGACTTTGGTGCGCTAACTTCGGTCGCTTGAAGCACGATATTATCTTTTATGGTGGTGTATTTCCATAATTTATCTTGAATAAGGATTTGTGGTTATTTCCATTTTTATGTCTGTAACAGTCGCGGTGCATACGAGTGGTTACCTAGTGCCATTTTGCAAGAGATATACAAGAGTAGACAACGGAAAGTTGTTTATGTAAAACTATTGTGAGTACATGCCGATAAGATTATTTTCCACAAGTGAACTTTTAACAACGTATTAATTACATATATTAAAAATAAGATTTCTATGAGATAATTTTAATAAGCTCAATGTCGCAAAAATAACATAGTCAAAATTTAGGAAAAAGTATAATACGTTAGAGTTATCAACTTTACTACCAAAAATTCGATTTGTTGAGAGGAGCAGCGGAATAATAGCTCTAGACGATATTTTCCAAAGCTATTCATCTGCAAACGATTTACAAAAAGTAACGCCTGTTTCAATAATCAATGTTAATTATCTAATCTGTTTAGGTTAAAAATACATCCTGCTTACATTATCCTTAACATTTCTTCCATATCTACAGCCAACAGCCCAGCAGCCGGGGCTGCTCTGAGCCGGTGCGTTGTTTGTCTTCATATAGCTTGCACTTAACGGCTCCTGCACATTACCACTACTTGATGTCAACGGGTATGCCTATTATTTACGATATCTATATATTTGTATTGTATGTTCTTACTTATTTACTTTATAAAGGCTTTAGTTTAGCTAGAAAAGGTATTAACGAATTATTATAATAATTTTCGAAGATAAATAACTGGCAACGTGATCAGTTCTTCGAATATGTCAAAAGTGGTTTACTTGTTTTTATGTTAAAGTGTAGGTTTTGCCATTTTGCAACAATATTGTAGCCTTTAAGTCATTAAGAAGTCTCTAGGGCAGCTTGATAACAATCGGCATTGAAGTTGACTACCATAATACGATATAAAAATATCATGCTTTAAAACGTAATTTGAGTCAGTGACAATAAATTTGCTAATTGGATATATTTTTTATATAATCAGAGAACCTATCTTCAAACTACTAATCGTTTTAAGATCACTTCTACATCAAGTACCTTCCTATTAACTTCAAGCAATCTCAAACTTCTATTTAGTACCAACTATCTCAGCATCCAATCGGTCCCTAAGAAGTGTTATCGGACTATCTGTATTTAGCTAGAGGGGTCTTTTGTAGAGGGTGTGCTAAATAGAGAGAGTGAACCCGCCGGCGACGCTATGTTAATTGGTCTTATAGTGATTGGCTTTCAAGAAGTACTTGGGTACATATTATGTAAAATAGTTACCAGAAACTTAATCATATAATTTCATAACAGAATCTTAATGATATCATTTCATAAAAAAATTGTTAGCCTGTATGTTCCTCTTTTGTTCTTCTTTCACACCGAAACGGAGCGGGGCGTCATCTTGTTTCGGCTCAGCAATTTAATTTTTAGCTGAAATAAAATATTTAATTTAATTACAGCCTAAAATCACTAGGGCTTATTCACTCTTCATAAAATTGTATTTTAATAATTGCTTCAATCAAATACTGTAAGTTTTTTACTTGTTCATAAACCTGGTACTTTCATAACGTCGAATAAAATTACAAATACTGTAATATCACTGAAATGCCTTAGAAATGTTGAGCTTGGCAACATTAAGTCGTGAAGATACTCCGCCGAACATAATTAAGTACTGCGATTGAAACGCTCCAAATGTTTCGGAGCTTACAGTACATACCTTGAGGGTCGAACCTCATGGAGTAGTTACGTTTTGAATAGACACACATATTTAAATAGATTTTTCATTACTCATACTCTGAAAGTAGGTCTGAAGTTGCCTGAGGAGCGGGTTGAAAGTAATACTTTTCATCCCTAGGGAGAATCGCTTTCAACTGACAGCTGTCAAATTAACATGTAAAAACTCTGCGCGCGACTGGCGGCAGCACTTATTCCAAGAATTGGCCTCTGATGCAAATTGCAATCAGAACATTTTAGTTCCAATTTTATCCGCGCGCAGAGTTATCTTGAACTCTACTAACTTCTTTACAAAAACAAAAGAGTTCCTATACCTACATTTAACCAAATAGTTCTTACACCTACATTCAAAGAGGTTCTACGTCACAATACGTATAGCAGAGATTTTGTACCTATAAAATGAGTTCATCTGATTTTAATATAAATTTAACGCCTGATTTTATAAAAGAAGAGGCTAAAGCGGTAGTGGAAAATCATCATACGATTTGAGGTATCTTTGTTTTGACTTGGGTGGTAAAATAAAATTTACTCATATTTTCTTTAGCTAATTCATGTTTTTATTTTTACTTTCCTCGTATTTGTAATGAAAAGCACAGTGTTTACCTCGGGTTAAAGACTTATTTAGTCCCTCGAACTATTGGCGCCCTCACTGCGTTTGGGCCCCAAACCCCGTCTCGGGACATAGTAAGCTTTTTTCACCCCTAGGGTAACAATGTACTATTACATGCACATTTCAAAATATCTATTTTAGTTTCACTTGCTTATTTTATTTTTACAAAATATAGGGTCACATTTGACTAAAGCTTAAGCAGGTATTTGTTCACCCTAGATTTGAAGACGCCTCGATTTTACTTTACACTTAATGTGATAGTGTGTGTATCGTCTACAAAGGTCTTTGAAAAATGAAGGTGTACATACATTATATTTACACATGAGTTAATTTATGAGACAACAATATTAAAATGAGATTACTCAATATTGAATACTTGTAACGCAATTGACTGACAAAAAACCTTAAGAAACGACTGAAACTAGACTTCATTGTGTTTCATACAGATTTAAATAATAATTAAGCATATTTAGGTCTAATAAAATATAAGGTTATGTTTATCAAGCCATTTTATAATATCGTGTTTCAATTAAATAATAAGGTTTTCTTCCTATTTTATCTTAATAAATTATGTATTTTCTGTAAAAATATCATTGCGTTTATACCTTAATAACCTATAGACAGGCTAACATTTTGTTTATGCGGTGAGTAATGCGAGGTAAATACGTTATGTAAAATACAAATACAACATTATATAAAGGGATGGCTTAAGGACTAATTATTTCAGGCCACCGAACAAATTTCGCGGCTCAACGGAAAAGGGTTCGTTGGTTTTACATTTAACCTAAAGAGGTTATATATTGAAATATTTTGAGTAAGGACCACCTAATAATATTTACTTGAAGGTCACTTTACTTATATTACTCTTACAGTAAGTTCGTATAAGAGATTTTAACTCTAGGGTCGAGTTTTCAAGCTGCTCTTGAACCGACTTCAAAAAAAAGAAGGTTATCATGTCTCCTGAATTTTTTTGTAGGTATGTTACGAGATTACTCCGTTATTTATAAACCGATTTCAATAATTATTTGATTGTTTTTGAATTTTGATAACCAACTTCAGTATTGCCGTAATTGATGGTTTTGATTTATAATGATGATGGTGGATTGACTAAAAAACATTGTAGTAAGTATATCGTAGGTATTATTGGATATTTTAAAATCATTATAAATTACATCAGACTTCTCATAATCATTATTCAGTGATATAAGTTATGGTCACGCTTTGAGCATACCTATGTATATTACATGAAAATAAACTATAAATTGTGAACTTCAATATCTTAGTCCTTCCGAGGGCTATAATTTTGTCATTTGACTTAACAATAATTTCATAATTGCCACATAAATGTTCATGTAATACATGATTGATGTCAATTCTTATAATGAACTAGCTGTGCCAGCGACTTCATCCGCGTGGAATAGTTATTACCATAAAAACGGTTTTAGTGAGTTAATCTTAAAAGATAGACATATACTGTTGCAGATATTTTGTTAGATCCTTTCAAGAGAAATAATTCTTTCATACATTTTTTTTTTTATATCTTGAACCGTTTTCGCAGCACACGCAACGGAATCTCTCAAAGATGAATATTTTTCCCCGTTTTTTTTCACATTTTCCATTGTTTTTTCGCTCATGTTAGTTGCAGCGTGATGTTATATAGCCTTCCTCGATAAATGGTCTATCCAACACAAAAATAAATTTTTCATTCCCACCAGTAGTTCCTGAGATTAGCGCGTTCAAACAAACAAACAAACAAACATACAAACAAACAAACTCTTCAGCTTTATAATATTAAGTATAGATGTATTAAGTTTGTTGTAATTCTTTATGTTAATAAATAATATCTATCTAGATAAACTCTTTGCTTTATCTTGATCTAAATTCAACTCACTACCTACAACATTTGACTCCCTCGCGTATTTAAAGAAGCAGTTTTGCTCGCGAGCACAATATCTGGGATATCACATTATTCGTAAAGCTCACTTTAGTAGCCATAAAATGTGATGAATAGTGGTTACCTTCGAATAAGAGTCGACCTACAACCGCAAGTATATAAAATATATAATACTATACGGCTTCCAAGGTAAGGGAGGATTTTGTATGTTATGAACTTTAGTTGGTAGACTGGTATTCTTATAAAGTAGGTTCTATTTAAGTTTTAAGCACGCTTAAAATTATAAAGATATTTCACTGTAAAAGCCGATTTGGAGATTTTTGTGTATCTTCTATGTCAAAATTCTATAAATAGCTTGATTAATCAAAGCCATACGTTTTTCGGTTAGTGTAAAAAGTGACTTTACCAGTGAGATTCTATTTTCGAACCAATTGTGCTGAGTAAAGTTCAGTAATGAGTATAAAACCCACAGTGACCTGTATCAACAATAAATACTTAAATAATAATCACACAAAAATCTAATGTTTGAAATATACGTACCTACATCTATAGAACACTGAATTAAATATAATATCTCACAAATCCGTATCTGATTGAAGTAAACCGTCGTTATCAAGTGCGGTCCCTCTAGGCTTCACCTTTCAAAATAATCCTTGCCCTATTTAAAATCTGTTTCCTCCAGTACCGCTGTTACCAGAATTTATCTCCACACTCCACTGCCCTGATTTGAAATTATCGTCGTTAAGGACTTACGCGTTTTCGCACGAACGATTTTCAACTGCGATTTAAGATTTATATAACCAACAGTGTTATTCACCTGGTGAAATTTTGTTACGTTCTTATGTGTTGGTAGCTAAGGTTGAGATTGCAGTGAGCTGTTGTTTTCCGTGTGGAGTTGTGTCATGGTTTTCGTTACCCCTAAAGGTAAGGGGTTTGTGAATAGGTGTTTTTCTGTACGCGCTGAAGATCTGATTTTCCTTAAGGTTGTCAGTGCGGTGCATGGTGTGGTACTAAATTATGTAGATATTGTTGTGGGCCGGATCCGCTTCCGTGTGATTTTGTTTTTTCCTCCGACTCGGGAGTTGGAAAACGTTTCCTGATTAAGTTCGAGTCGGAAAGTCCTGTTGATGGTTTCCGTGGAAATGTGTTTTGTTTTCTTCACTTCCACGAAATAATTTACCTTGGATAGAAGTAGCGTGCCAATACGTGAAATACTCGTAGTTGTAGGAATAAACATCTCACGGATCAAGTCGCGTCTATTTGTACAAATCCGTGTCTACGAATAGCTTTATTTGTTTGGAAAAATATAGGGATGTGTTATGTAATTTTATATCTAATAATATGATCATAGATAGTTTCTTTCTCATCGTATTAATTAGTACTGAATTAGTTTAACTAATTTCTCTTGGTACGCATGACATATGTTCTCGGGTTTAGTGGTCCTCAAACAAGTCCTTTTTGCGATGTTTTTCTTCACCGCCAAGCTAGTATAAATCTACTCATAGCTTGAAAAACTCATAAAAACTCGAATATGCTTCTAAAATCTGCAAGTTTCTACCAAAATACATAACCACAGAACTCATAGTCGTCATTTCCAATGACTTGTAACATCGTGGTGACTATTTCAGTGATGGACAGAAGCAGTAAGTTAATCCGCTCCACTGAGCTTCACGTCACAACGATTAAGTTAAGCTGATACCTCTGTATTGCAAACATTTGAACTTATATCTTACTAGTGGGTGTTCGCGGCTTCACTCGCATTAAGAAGTAAAACTTGCATCCCCTATTTCACCCCTTTAAAAGTGGCATTTCCTAAAATCCTTTCTTAGCGGATACCTACGTCATAACCTCTACCTTCATCCCTTCATTCCAAATTTCAGCCCAATCCGTCCAGTGGGTTGGGCTGTGCGTTGATAGATCATTATATCAGTCAGTCAGTCACCTTTGAGTTATATATCCTATTTATAGTTTACGATATATATACACATCCTAGAACTATACAATAGGAAATTATATTAATAGTCTGAAACACGTCGTGAAAATTTCGTCGAAATATTTTTTGACGTTAGTGCTAGGTGTTAAAACTAGCTATATACATAAATCTATACTCGATACTTTGTAAAATTCCGACTAAACTTTCCCAATGAATGGTCATTTGCATAAATATTGTTAGTTACAGCTGTAACTGTCTGTGACAATATCAACCCTTTTGATAAGAGCTAAAGAGATTGGTTTACTGACGTACATTGTCCTTTGATGTAATAATAATGGACTTTCGTAATTGTTTTTCATCAGAATGTCCCACTGAAATGCCATTGAAGTAAATAGTTAAATAATCTTAGTTGTTAAGGAATTATATTAAATGAAAAAAAAAACTTTGAACATAAAATAAGAGTAAAAAAATACAGGATAAAATTGAAATAAATGGAAAATTCTAAGAATCCTAAGTTTGAATAAATCTTTCAGTGATAGGCTTGCTATTTGCGCCCCAAACTAAGTACGTACAAGACAAGAATAACAAAAACCAACATATTGCTAACTCCGGACCCATGAGAGTTCCATCAAACACCCGCGGTACAGTATCAAGCTACACTTATTTGCACATCGCATCCCGATGCTCATTACGCAATCTGTCAAAAAAATACTCCACAACCCACCAACAGAAAAATCAATCTTAATTCCTTAACTCCAAAGTTCATTCTTGCCTAGCTATATGCGAGGCTGATAAGTCTCTGCGCTATTGGAAAACGGTGTAGGTCTCAATCATGTGACATCAAAGTGGTTGGATCAAAGACACGCTTCGGGCTAAAGATTTCCCACCTGGTACCGATGGCAATATCGAAGTACAACACTCCGCACAAGTTCGTACCTTGCACGCCTTATAGCCTTCAGAATAAGGGCGAAAATTTAGGGCAGGCCGGTAGTCGAATGCGGTGGAGGGTACACAGGCTTTAATAGAGGCCTCTGCTTTGAAACAGCGTTCGCTCGAAATGGTACGTAAATAAGCAACCGTTCCACAGATGAAATCGAGATAATATTATAAGATTTCAGCTCAATTTGTTCCGCCTTAAATATTCATACCTACTGATGATATGAAGGATGCGTGTGCAGAGTTTCCAAGTTTGTTATTAATTTGCTCAGATCCCAAGTTAGTGATATCGAAACGTGTAATTGAGATAAACTTCCAGAACGGTGAATCTACCTTTGACAGCTGTCAGTGTTTCAAGTTCGTTATCTGTATTATAACAACTCGTACATCGTTAATACATACATATCTAAAGCACAGTAATTGACTTGGTTAGAAAATGTAACTAATTCACTTCATAAACACAAAAAACCAAAAGCACGATTTTCTCGCGACAAAATTACCTTCTCCGATTGCCCTACACCAAAACTCATACCAATTTAAAAAGAAAGAAAAATAAAAAGAACGTGCAAAAACGGCCAATGAAATTCAAACACGGAACGACGACGTTGGAAATTTAAAATGTGTCACGTATACCGGTACTGCCGGTAGAAAGCGCGCCACATTTTAAGGCAAATTCGCGTCATTGTGTTGAATCGGCCCGCGCCAGCTGAATACACTCACCACTCACTTGAGTGTGCTTTTATTAGTTTCTAGATCGAATAATACGTGCACGCTCTAATGGCTTGCATTGCAACATAAGTGATTTAAAAAAAAACTCTGAAACATTTTGATGAAACTCTAAAGTTGTGTAAGTTTGATGGGTAAACATATTTTTATTATTTACTTTTAATCAAATGTAATGCCTATAATAAAGCTCAGTTTATATGTAAAACATGATGAGCTACACAATTATTCGCCTCAGAAACATCTCAATAAGTAAAAAATTAATTAGAACGCTGTAACGAACAGTATTTCGTTTGAAATCTTGCTGATATTTTATTTCTCCCTCGTTAAAAACATCATTTAAATTTTTAAAGATGGCCATCATTACCAATTAGGGAAATAAAATTAGCAGTAGAATTTCAGTAGAATTTTCCTACCGCGTTTCTTAACATCCCTACTTACGGCCGTCGCATTTTGCCGGCAATTAAAAAATGTTGTTAATTATAATTTGAAAAGTAAAAATTAACTTAATTAACTGTCGACATGATTTTCTTAAGTTCATAAAGTATCGTTGGCTCACTTAACTAAGGGAGGAGGGGAAATTCCTGGGTTTCTTTTAAGTTAGGTATTTTCAAAGGGGCGCCGTGTTTTCTTTGCATTTACGACGTAACGACGAATACAAACATTGTTAAGTACAGCACTTAAATGCCGAAGGATAAGGTACAAGAGAAGGCGGGAATTATTGGAGTTTTAACTTTTTTGTATCAGTTCAACTTTATTTTAATGTATTGAGCTGTAAATGAATAAAAAAAAATTATGCGAAAATTTCACCTACAAACGAAAATTTTGCTTCTAAATTTTGATCTGTTATAACTTTGTTACTTACTATTTTTATGCATGTATTTTAACAACGTAACTATTATTAAGTAGCAAAATTGAAATATTCTAGAGATATGAATAGGTACTTATATAGCAAATATTTATTAAACATGGTAAATAAGTGCAAGTTGGTTATCAATGTCAAATATAAAAATCAATATCTACCACATAACTGTAGACAATAAGTGCAAACCTACGAGTAGGTATTTGAGTCACAAAAACAATTTTTGTTCACTTCAGCCAGTATCTTAATAACACGCTCTATTCTTATAACTTAGTCTTAGAAATTGCCTTAAAAACTCACTCTAAGTGGGTTCAGCTTCAGTTTTAACTTCACCTTTTGATATAAGCAACTTAGCGTGAACATGAACTTAAAACTGATCTAATGCACATTTCTTTTACTTTCTTATGGAATCAATAAAATTATCTTCAAAGCTGTATTGAAGCTATGAACCTTTTTGTGAATGGGATGTTTTTTAAGATACCTACGTCATTGACAAATCGATGCCCAAAAATTTTGTTATAATTTGTATGATAAACCTTGCTAAAATTTTGAAAAAATCATGAGAATGAAGCTGAATCATTAGTTTTTTTCTTTATCACTACCAAACCTAAGTATTATAGGTTATATTTTCAAGATAGAACTTATTAGGCAATCAATGTTGAAACTTTAAAAGTTAAATGAATATAATATTTTTTTATTAAAAATGACCATAATGAACCTCCCCTGACCTATTAAACAACAATCCTCTTTTCTGCATCCGCGGCCAAAAATAACAAAACTTAGTACGAAATAATTGAAGAAACATTAGGCAAGTTCACCCACCCTCCGGCCGAGTCAATCTGTCCTTACGAATTAATTCAAAGTTTAATTGTTGTCCCCAGCGACATCTTACCCAATAGACGAGATATTGCGACTTGAAATAATCCTACACACATATAAAAAAAAATGGATACAACTTGGGTCGTAAATCACGATGCTAATTAAAATAAGTAAGCAAATAAATAAATATTCTGGGATATTTCACACATGCCGCCAGTATGTCAATCTTCTTCATCGTCTTCAAAAAAATAATATATATACATATACTAAAAATAAATATATATACCTACTAAAAATATATATGACCATAATAAATTGCTCCATCACAATGGATGGATGACAGCTGTGTATAAGTCACTAAAATTTGAATAAATGTAGATTGATATCAGGTATTCTTAGTTATAATACTCTCAGCATTGTTGGATTCATTTCCAAGTGTGTACAAATACATTAGCATTACACGCAGAATTTATGATAAAAATTAAGACAATCGACGACATCGTCAAAGTTGAGGGTCCAACCTGGATGAGGTCTGCACAAAGTCGACGCAGATGGCACATACAATGAGAGGTCTATGTATATCATAAAGTCTACAAGCGCCCGTAGCTCAGCTTGCGGAGGCAGTTGCATGCGATTACCAAAGCAAAGGTTGACGCGGTCAGTATTTGGATGGGTGACAAAAAAGTGGCATTCCATTTTGGGCGCTTCCGTGGGTCGGATGACACGTTAAATTATAGGTCCCGGCTGTTTGTCTAGTATGGCAGTCGTTAAGCCATGTCAGAGGCCCTTGGGCGGCTTGATTGACTCTCGACACCAGAATTGGCCACTCTCATTCGATATAAAGAAGAAAGATAAAGTCCATATTAATAATGTGCTTCTCTGTTATATTGTCAGTGAATGTCCCTCAGCTGTCCCTGGCGCGTTATTTAATTAGGATCAAGTTAAATTAAAAGGGTACATTTTGTATTGTTTCGTTCATCTTACTTGCTAAGGGCGTGTCATGTTATGTTTATGTTATACTAGCTGTTTCAGTGGTTTCGCTCGGGTTGAGATTTAGCAGAGATTTTGCCACTAGTGCAATAATATTTGTTGATTTACGTTGTACTTGTCAGGCACAAATCATTAATCACCAAAACATTAAAATAATATTTATCATAGAAACTTAAATTGTTTCAAACCTACATAGTAAACAAGTTTGCTTACATTATATGCTTAAAGTTTACTGATTGCGAACCAAAAATGAATTACATCAGCAACGAATATTTTTTTTAATCGTAATTGGCTTATAGGCTTTGACTAGAGTTCGACTGATGGGTCTGCTTAAGTTTAATCCTATTTGCTCTAAATAAGAAGACTCCTGGATTGTAATGTTTAGGCTACAGGGCTCCAAATATCCTCCCACATACATTCTCACACCGTTACATTCCTAGACAGTATTATAAGAAGGTTCCTCTCCAGTGTCACGTCCAGCCCGGATCCATCCCCGGAGACTGCGGCCAACTATGCTGACATGATGCTCATCCATATGGAACGCCACTCTTGTTCCGTGTACGTATAGGCTATACGGGTTTCTACATATTTGTACCAAAAAATATTTATAAAAAATAAATAAAACACTAGAACAAATTGGCATAACAGCATTATTGGTAATTAACACATTCTGTAGATAAAAAATAAGAACTTTTGTTCTATGATATTTGGAAATTCGCAATAATCTATGCTAAGTTTGTTTGTTTGTTTGTTTGAACGCGCTAATCTCAGGAACTACTGGTGCGAATTAAATAATATTTTTGTGTTGAATAGACCATTTATCGAGGAAGGCTTTAGGCTATACAACATCACGCTGCAACTAATAGGAGCGAAGAAACAATGGAAAATGTGGAAAAAACGGGGGAAATTAATCATCTTTGAGGGCTTCCGTTGCGTGAGCTGCGAAAACGGTTCAAGTCGTGGGTAACAGCTGTAATTTATAAAGCTGAAGAGGTAGTTTGCAAAAATAAATACGATGCCCAAAATAACTATTCCACGCGAACGAAGTCGCGCGCACAGCTATAAAAAAATATTTTTGGTGTAATGTGTGTTGGTGTATTTGTAAATCCTGGTAACGATTTTCAAATAAACTTATAAATGCAAAGCGTAACACCTCGAAAGAGATAAAACGTGCTGGAGATTGAAGATACATGATATTTTTTTTTATCTAAAATCTCACAGTGTTTATTTGATACTTAATGGATAGGATACACGACCAAGCCAAAGTGTTCAATGAAATCTTAAGCCTATTGATGAAAATTCTAGTTATCACCGTGTTAGTTATCACTCACAGCTTATTACAAGGCTTTTTTATACAACGACCTTCCCTGTCAAATCTCTCCCAAACACCGTCATTTTCACCCAGCCCATAACAATTTATCTGTCGAGTCCACAGATAAAAATACAGCAAAAAGGCTTTCTTATCAGCTGGCAGGCGTCGAAGTGTGTTTTAATCCGTGCATTTATATTATATCTATGAATAATTAACAAGATGGAATCGTAACTCCTTACAAACGCCACGTCGAAAATGCTTCCATATTTCTTCCCTCTCTCAAGCACCACTGGCTCTTGTGAGCTTGCTCGAAAATAACCGAATTCTTTGTTACAGTTCAATAATTAATTTCATTTATTTATGTACTTATGGGTAGGTACATACATATGTTGTGCAGCTAGACAATGCATATAATGTGCTTCATAAGTTTGGCTTTCGGCATTCAAAACAATGTAGGCACGCTTTTAACACAAAGAGATTATACATATAAACAAAATTTGCAAATAAATTGTAAAAAATCATGTAAAATTGATCACTAAAAGTTAAGCACCACCCAACTCCAACGCAGCGGCAGTTGGCCATCTTGTGAATTACTTTTTAGGCACAGTTACTTTTACTTTTGAATTACATTTCCGTAGTATCAATAATTCGTACATATTAACTTACAGCGATGATGGGGCGCGGCGTGCTCAAGCATAAATGCAGTCGCCCTTCGATACAGCATCCCTTCTGGATAAATACGGTGCATGGAGTACCCCCGCCCCTCTCTTTACTCCCCATTAATGGGGTACGGTAGGGATACATGCACAGTACGAGTAGGGGTACGGCATGGCGATATAAGATTTGCGTTTTTTAGACAAAATGCGGGAATGAAAAATCTGGTGACGTCGGTGAAATAACGGATAACTTTATAAATATTTGTAGATGTATGAATAATGCACGAAATTTTGTGTATTGCTTGCTACAACTTTGTTACTCTGTTGTAAATTTACTATGCAAACTAACTAACGGAAAGGTAGTTAGTTAGTGGTTAGTATAATAAATGCAAAGCCAATTATCAATATTAAAAAACCTATTTGACTTACTACAGCTTGTTAAAGCTGTCATAACTATTAAAATATTTTATTTCACCGTAGTTTAAGTAATTTATCAAATCGTCAATTATCCCAGTTTACATACAGCCTATGCAGAGCATTACACAGGGATTAATTCAGCAGAAAAATGATATAAAGCTCAGCGAGGGCCGGCTTTACAAAATAAAACTGGTTAAATAAAAAACAGGCTAAATAAAAACCAGTTAAATGTGAAAACGGACGGTTACGTATAAAGTGAGCTTTGTACGCGTCCTTTTCAGCGTTTAATGAGTGACCGTGATGTCGCTAATTCTGTTTTCAAATTATTTTTCAGTAAAATGTGTTTTCCTGGACGTAGTTCTATCATATATGCAGAATATGAAGAGACCTCTTTGATTTATTGTGCAGTATTAGTTAATTCCGCAAAAAATATTTAAAAAAACCTAGAGATTTAAAATGAGAATGCTACATAAGAATGTTTTATCTATTAAAAAGTAGCCTCTTAAACTTTAATTAATGAATATCTATAAGAAAACATGTAATTTAAATAAGGAAGCAAAAAAAAAGATGATATCCTCCTGAAAATTTACTACTTTGCAAACAAATAAACATCAACATTAAAATTTTTAACGTAAACAACCATTGCCAGAATTAGCAAAATTCACAAAAGTAACCTTAACCTTAACGACTTGTAGTTCGTCCCAAAAAGCTATTTTAATTAAACAGTTTTACGACATATGTATAAACATACCTTCCTATTACGAGTATAGTCGAGGAGCCATGGAGCGATAGTTTTACGAGCGGTAGAAATGTACCGCGGCCTCATTTACTTGCTTTATTGTAGGTATCTAGCTTTAACTGCCACCTACCTAGCTGTAAACACTGGGACAGACTGTTTAGGTCTGTAGACTGGACTTAATCTTGATGCAATCAACTTATTTTTGCTAGATGAACAGTAGACAGTTCATACGGTCATATGTAGCCGAAATACATCCAGATTCCATGAGTATCAAAAACTTATAAAATGTTGTTACTTGTGAAATTATATTAATAACTAAAATATTTATTAAAATGCATCAATCTCCGTATCTGTTTCATTCTCAAACTCAGTCACAAAACCAGTTAGTTAAATTTTATTATTAGATCGTAGTCAAATCACATATAAAATGATATCACTTGTGAAATTATATTAATAACTAAAATATTTATTAAAATGCATCAATCTCCGTATCTGTTTCATTCTCAAACTCAGTCACAAAACCAGTTAGTTAAATTTTATTATTAGATCGTAGTCAAATCACATATAAAATGTCATCACTCTGATCATACTTACGTAACACAAATTACTCTTTTCCTCTTTGTAAAACAAATTGGTCTGGTTAACTTACTAACTTGCATTCATACACCATATACCTAGATTCATTCGCATGTCCAATCCACACAAGTTCTAATCTGGGCGCCTAGTTTCATCTACAACAGTAACAACGCACAAAGTAGCTATAAAGCCAGCTATAAAGTAAAAAACTCGTTGAGTACATCGCATAAACACACTACGCCGGTTGAAAGAAAACATCGTAAATGGTTACAAGTCAAGTAGCGGGCTGGATTGGGACATAAGAGTTAGCGGTTTTGCTTAGCAATATTGCTTTGTGAGTGAGAAAGCCGTCAATCAAGCCGCTAATTTTAAATTCTTTCTTTTGAATTGTATTGTTTTCGGTGTATATTATACCTATCTTTACTATTCATAAGCAGAGAGCTACACTTCTGTCTGCTGTGTCTCTTTGGTCTGCATAAAAGACTCTTATTTTTCTTTTCTTCTCTAGGTTTATTTACGGAATGTGTCATGGTTTTTATTTTCTGCATAATTAACATTAGTATTTACTAATTTCTCAGCCAGATTACACACTTCCTTTAATATGTGGTTTTTGCAGCCAATCTTATAAGCCTGATATTTAAAAAAACATTATTTAATCTGGTCTCATACCTTAGCTTAACACTCTGTCATGCTCTGTCCCGCTTCTTACCAAGCCTTGCCCCACGTCCGGAAGTCCCGCCGCCTCCCGTCCCAATCAGTGACTGTCACTTATTGAATTCTGTTGCGGCGGCGCGGGGGCGGCACGAGCGCGGTACGGACGCGGCCGACGAGTTTTAACCACGACATTGTATGTGATAGATGTCTGATTTGAGCGAAAACATCCGAACTATGTAAGTATATGAATGTAAATCGAAATGCGTGTTAGGTCAGTTAGAATTAAAAAATACATAATAAGTATATGCATTTCCTCTTCTTTTCACACTCTTCTTCTAGACAAATTTATCAGCCCATATTTTATTTAAATATCCTGGATTAATGTAGTTTCATACTTTAACAATCTATCTGGAATAACCCGTGTCACGTATATCCGAATTCTAAATACACGTGTTAACTCATTTAGAAAGAAAACAAATACTATTATTGCAGCAAATCAACAGACAAAAATACCTACTTACCTATACAATCGAATATTAAATTAACTAGTAATTGACGTTTTATCGAGACTGTTGATTGGTCTTTCGTAATGGACGCAATACTCTGGCACTGGAATACTAGTTAGGAGATTAGAATAATGTTTGCTTAATGATTAGCATCACGCTTGTTTATTTTAAATTTATGAATTTCAAGACTCAAAGTATCGAGACAATTTTTTTTTACTAAGCAATAACTGTGGCTTTAACCGGTGAGTGCTTGCCAAATAAGAACCGGTGCAATCTCGCTTTGAAGATCACTACACCGAGATATCTCTCTCAATTTGAATAGGGGATGGTGAGTTTAGGTGTCTCGGAATTGTGAATTCTATGAGTTTCAATAATTCCCATCTCCCAGGAAACTTTATCAATTTCCGTACCTGAAACATAATATCGCGACTTTTGTCGGGAAATAGAACATTTTTCAGCGGTTCAATCGGGTGGATGTTGTTACTGCGTGATTGTATGAAAACTGATTAAAACTGTTTTGTTACGTTCATTTTACAGTATTTTTCTATTTTTCAGCTAAAGCTTAGTAAAAAGTTTTTACAAAGAAATAAAACAATTATATACTTACAACAACAAAAAAATAGTAAAATATATATACCTATACATGCTTTATAACATAGATCCAACACAGCGATATACTGGTTTAGTTTCAATATACATGGGCACATAAATCATTTCACTAAAATGTTACGCAAACGTTTTTCAAGAAAATTAAACCGATTCTGAATTAATTAAATTAACATTAACAAACTTCTTTTACCTATTATGTATCCTTTCAAATCCGTTACCAGGAGAACAGAAGCAGGCAGTAGGTAGTAAGTACTCTTACGGCAAGGTCCGCTCGCTAGGTGGCGCTGCGTCCGGTTCGAATAAACACGCCCTTGTTATAGGATCGCTGACTCGACAAGTCGCCACTACCGACGACTCTGTTTATACCTTGCGACTTTATGGACACTTAACAATCCTAAGATACAAATGGGTAAGTTTGGAATAAAGTTGTGCTCAAATTAAAGAAAATGAAATTCCTAATAAAACTAACATAAACAACTTTGTGCACATGTAAATTGTATGTATTGAACTACTGGTGTAACACAAATTATCAAATTGCCTCAAAGTCTCATGTAATTTAACGACTGCTACGAGTATCTACAAATAGCTTTTTTTTTCATTATAACTAACTTTGAATGGATTGAAATAGCACTTGGCCATAAATCGCCTGATGGTAAGCGGTTAAGGATATAACGTTCTTAACCAGAAAGAACCTATTCACTCTTGCTTAGAAGATCGCAAGATTATAGTCCATCGAACAGGGATCGTACCTTGTAAATATTCCTCGGTGCTAACGTGTAAAAATGCCTTGTCAGGGTGCGCAGTGCCTCTGACTTATTGCTATTAAATTGAACGAGACGACTTTTTGGAGCTCTGCCTTCGGTACAGATTTACACGCTTTGATCTATGACGCATGATGTAGCTTGCAGTGGACTTTACTTTTTTTAACAAAATGGAAACATTTTTGAATGTAAAATAAATGATTATGGCTCATTAAACTCCCTTCTTTACCTTGTGGACTGGCACATGACACAGTTTGTGGAAACTAAAAATTAAATGATACAACATTAAAAGGTATCTATATTTTTCAATGTTGTACGTACTTACTTGCAGTATGGAAAAATATACCTACATACAAACTTTTATATAAGAGTGGTCAAATCTGGCGTTAGAGTTTCTAAACCGCCCTGAGGGTGTCTGACGTGGATACCGCAGCTTAACTACGTACTATGACGAACAGCCGGAACCTACAATTTAAAATGTTATTTTTTTTTATAATACACTTAACTTTCTTTTCCTATTATTTGTGATACATATATCTTTCGTTTCATCACATTAGTATATTATAAAGCTGCCCTTCCGCATCAAAATCCGTATGTTTATACATATATTTTTAACCAAAATCCTTACCTTACCTGAGTATGTTTTTGACAAGCGCAATCCGAAAATGATGGATTGTTTTTCAGCAAACATGACAAACTATAGACAGGTTGGATATATGTTTTGATTGGACTGTAGTAAATAGATAAGACAATTTGCAAATAATGTTTCTGCGCAGGTTTTATTTTACATATACAAATATGCCTACAAATATGGCCGTCTTGCGTGCTTATCACTAATCAACAAATCTAAATTGTTAAAAATATATACTATCGTATACTATCCAAGTAGCAGTATCCGACCCAGAGGCAGACCACCAGCCCGATGGCTGGATGACAAGTTGGTAGGAGATGAATCAGACAGGCTGGAGACCGTACTATGTGGCACGTTGGAGAGGAGGCATATACTCAGCAGTGGGTGCACACGGGCTGACATGATGATAGATAGATAGATAGATAGATAGATTTTATTGACATACAGAATTACAACTAACTTATTACAATGATAATAGGTGTTGGCATCAGTCGTCTCGTCAAAAAAAAAATACTAATTAATATTACATTGAAATAAAATTAAACTTATATATATTTTAGCTGTAAATATTTTATTAAAACACCACATATAAAAAACAGAAATTAAAATTAGCGTCTTAATTGGCGGCCTTATCGCTAAGAGCGATCTCTTCCAGGCAATCAATCTGGCAGGGATATAATCTTCAAATTAAATGAGTAGGACGAGGTGTTTAAGATATTTAATAAAATAATGAAAAAAAAGATTTAAAGGTACTTACGTATGAATAAACATAAACAAATATTACAATAATCACCTCATTAACTCTAGAAAGGCTACACTAATACCGAGCATGGAGTTACACGAACAACCAGCCAGTTACTAATATGTATTACAAACACAGGCCAATCAATTATTGAAACAAGATAATGCGGTCTGAACTAATGTAGTGGTTACATATATACACGTTATAATTATATATATAATATACAGAGTAAACCTGAAACTCAATTAAGTGCCCCTTAATACTCGTGTGGAGTAGAAAATAGCAGAGAGACAACTTAAATGACGAGTGTCTTAATTTTTCCTTTCCCTTTTTAGTAGGTAAAACAAAAAATGTTCGAATGACATATATAAACTTCCTACTTTTGGCCAACAAACATAGAATACCTATGTATGTTAGAGCACAAAGACGTCGAAGACTATGGATTCTTATAAGTAAATGCCCTACATTAGTCAAACCACCATAAAAAAATGTAACTACAATGTTATGTAAAATAAATATAAGTAAATCTAAATTGTAGTTAACAGATTAAAAACGCTTATTTTATAAGGATAATAAACGAGCAACAAAATTAATTTTAATTTATGTGGTGTGTACTGTGCACATTCCAGTGAACTTTATCTGTAAATATAAGTTATTATGCACGCCAATATTCGAAAGCAAACCCTAATGTAGTTTTACTGCCCCCTTAGACACGAGGCGTATTTTAGTGAGCGTACTGTGGAACCAAACTTGTGGAATAGAAAGACCAATGGATAGGATTGACGCAATTATTCCCCCCTCGGAGCGCATCGCGCTGTCAATCTCATACATTGGTGTTTATATTCCATGAGTATGCGTCAGTACGCTCACTAAAATACGCCTCTTGTTTAAGGGGGCTGTCCTGACACTACTGCTTTAAAGCTCCCTCTGTCGAATATCTGCTCATCAGCCCCCCGGCCCGATACTAGGTATTTAGCTGCAACTATAGCATAATCTGTGGTATTTGCTCTGTAACGATAATTTCCGTTCGTTAATTATGTACACTAGATAATGCTATCACTTGTCTTGATCTTAAGGGACCGAAACACAATACATGTTATTAATAGAATATTTACCTACGTAGGTATATAAATTTAGCTTTCCTTGCTAATGTAAAACAATAGGTTAACGTATATATTATTAGGGAAATAATCAAATCCACAAAATTTAAGGCCGTATCATTCAAAGTTACTTGGCCAAATTTATCCGTATGGTTAGAGAATGTATAGATAGATACATGTATACAACCCGGTCACAATATCTGTGCACCTGACCTCGTGACGTCATATCGGCGGTCTGGGTACGGTGTGAAAAAAAAGTTTTTTCGAGAAATGTGGATGTAAAAAAATTACTAACCTTTTCAAATCTATTCACAGATTCTCGGGACTTACGCCCGGTATTTTTAAGGCATCAGTGGGGCCGTAGCCAACACTGAGAGGCCTTTTACAATATTATACTAAAAATTAAGTAAAAATTACAGATAGAGGATGTTAGGTATATAAAGTAACTATTGCAGACATGGTATTAATGTTACAGGCTATTGTGTTGAGTTGTTCATTGACTTAATTAAACTGGTCTATTGTACGAGGAACGGCACCCGCCAGTTATGCCTCATTCATAAAAATTATAGCGGGTGATGACTTGCCACTCACTAAATGGGCCCTCCACAAAAGGTAGCCTAAGATGACGCCGGAAGGGCAACATTGGTGTGCGTGGCTTAGGGTGTCGAGAGGTGTGCTGCGCGTTCTCTGAGCGGTACTAGCGGCGTTATGCCCTTTAACACTTCCACCCTGGAGCTTAGGTACTTAGCTCTTGCGTCTTCCACTCCCGGACGGCCAATCAAGGCAAGCCGGGAGGCAGGAGGTCTCATTTAGCCCCCAGGGAATCGGGGTCCGCGGTGACGCCACTCACCGACGACTCGCCATAATCAAATCTATTTATTATTACATTGATGGAGGGTATGTGATTATAAAAAAATAATTTTGATTACAAAAACGAGGTGCACAGATATTCTGACCGGATTGTGTATTCTTGAACTTATCTAAAACTAGATTCTAATTAAATAATATGAGCCCTATCGATATTGCTTTCCAAAATATTGGCATTCCAATATTAGGTATTGATAACAAATAACGTTATAAATCAAGGACTCGTAAACGAACGATATCAGAATTTTAATGGTTTACAATATATCAAAACAAGCTATAATAAATGGTTAAATCTAGACTATTAATTACTAAGTTTTGGGTAAAACATCTAAATTTCTTGTGATTTATTCTCTCGGCGTTTGTAGAACATTTTCTATGTAATTTATAAAACCGCCATTAATTTGCTTTTTCATGGCCAAGGGCGAGCTCTTATTCTGCTAAATCTCGAGTGAACAATATATTTCAGGTGAGAAATATGAACAAAAACTTTATTAAGGTGCTTAATATACTTACGTAGCATTTATTGTTTCCTATATGTATAAGCCTGCTAAGTAAAACATAGCAAAAACCTCAGGTAAGCCAAATGACTTCGTTTTCCACAGTCCATAACGCAGATTTCATTATACGCATCTTTCAAGCAACGAAAGAAGTGCCAACCCAATTATTGCAAGATCCATTGGAAAGCTCCCTAAACCGTTTTACTTTTATATTTATCGTCATCCATCATAAATACAAGGCCCCCAAACATCTTCAGCTTCCAAATAAGAAACGCTCAAAATTTGGCATCAACAATTAAGAAAATTGTGCGATCGCATCAGTGTCGGATCTGTGTAGGTCATTAGGCAAAGGAAAACGGTCATTAAGCCGAGGGCATACAGTTGATTAATCGGTGCCGAACCGACGCCGGGGGCGGCCATAAATAAAAATAAAATACGACCTGTCGATGTTAGAGATATCTTTCGCTGGTTGGAGTACACGAGGTACTAGATGTATTAAACTTTGATTTACTATTTTTGTTTGTGTATTTTTGTGTGATTTTTGCTAGATTATTTGCTTTGTACGCTACATCTGGCAATAATTCGAGAGATTCGATTGTGATAATGAAACCCTGCGAATGAATCTATTCAATTCAATTTTATGAAAATTAATTGCTATGTATAGTGTATACTTTGCCGCCACAAAATGCAAAGGTCGTAATCTTTCTTTTGCATGCATTTAGTCTGAATAACTTTAGAGGAGGCCTATGTCGAAAGACAAGCTGCAACGGAGAAACAGCCGTTTACCGATAATTAATTTAACATAATATGTAAAAGAGAAGAAACTGTCGTAAGATAGAGTAAACATATTTGTAAAGAAAATATTGTTATAATAAGTTCAGCAATAAAGGCTATTTTATTTTATTTATCTTATTTATTTTATAGTCTGAATAACTACTAATCATCACTGTGGTTGAAGGTGTAAGTGAACAACATACCTGAATAGACTGAACCTGGCTCCCAAACATGGTTGCCTAAACACACAGTAAGATGATTCATTGCTCCCAGTAGCCCGTCTGTTCCCCACTTGTCCGGTATCTTTAGCTCTAATTGTGAAGGAAAATGCCGTAAAAAGGTTTGTGAGAGGTTTCCAAGGATAAATATCGCTCGCTTTTAGACTGGCTAATTGGAATATTATGATGATGAAGATATTTCTCTAGCCGCCCATATTTCACATTGAAGATGGATCGCGTTAGTCAACCCATACCTACTTTCGCGAATAAATTTTGGGAAACGTTTACTGTGAAGCGCTTTATTAATAAAAAAAATATGTTAGCTATATTGTTCAAAATCTATTGCGAGTCTTAATATTAGTTTGAACCCCATATACAATACATACGGTGCTAACCATAAACAATTTGATCAATCGAAAATATTCTGTCAGTCTCACTTTGATCATTTTAATAATGGCAACGAAGACAAACAAAACAATTGATGATCAACTGTTTAAACCATGAAGTTAGAGGTACTTCATGGTTTAAACATATTACGAGATAAGTAGACCATTTTTTTAATAGTACGGCAGTAGTATCCTACGATTAGCTCATTTCGAGCTACGAAATTTCTACGATAATGCTACGGAAGCACTACGTCACAGCTCTGCTACGAGATGGAAAATGGTCGCCAAAGTCCGGTTAAAGAATTTAATAACCTTGTTTATCAGTGTAAGGACAATAGTGTTGTTGTTTTAACGGTAATTCAATGTGCATCTGCGTTCAAGGCATGTGCTGTAGTCAAACTTACCCTATTAGGCGTTAAAAAACAGAATCAAAAATACCAAAATCTTAGATCTGCAAACTCGCATTGCTGACCTCTTACCATCAAGTGGTTCGCTTGCTCCCTCTCATAAAGTTGAGCAAGTCCCCTTACAAGTGGAGAGTTCAGGGCATGTTCTCAGAGCCAATTAGCTAGCGAGCGCCACCCGGCTATGTCTGAATTATTAATTTCAATTTTTCCGAGCGGTGAACTTGCCAACTCCTATTACGTACGAAGTTACTTGGGACTTGAGCAGTGGGGTGGAATTTGGTTGACTTAGCTATTATATATACCTACTTACTCAGGAAGTATGTACGTAAGTGAGTGTGGCTGCCTTGTATAAGCGTGTGCTTAGTATTCAGAAGCTCCCTGGTTCGAATACAGCGCTACACCAATGAATTGTCTTTCGGATTAAGTAAGGATTAGCACTCATTTAGCTGCAAAGGAAAATATCATGAGGAAACCGATATGCAAGAGGATCACAAAATCCGAGAAAACGCGTGTTTCGTAAATAAATCTAGCCGCGCACCACAATGTACTAACACAGTCTTCTTCAAATCGAATGAGAGTGGCCAACTCTGGTGTCGAGAGTTCGTCAAGCCGCCCTAAGGGCCTCTGACATGGCTTAACGACTGCCATACTAGACAAACAGCCGGGACCTACAATTTAACGTATCATCCGACCCACGGAAGCGCCCAAAATGGAATGCTACTTTTTTGTCACCCATTCAAAGACTGACCGCGTCGACTTTTGCTTTACATTGGCAATCGCATGCGATTGCCTCCGCTAGCTGAGCTACGGGCGATTCACGCTTCACTTTTCAAGTGAAATGAGCAGAATAGAAGAACATTAGCCATGTCAGAAGTACAGCATAGTTTGTCTTTGTTTTGAAATTTGGAGGACAAATCTAAAATATAAAAATCTGCTTTATACGTTTAGGCAATTTATAATCCTACGGTAAAATCGCAATAGTCATTCTATTTCTACATCTAGTTTGAGCTTTTTCTCGAGGCAGTGTGAAAGGCTCTATCCAGCTTTCTCGGGGGAATATTAAGTCAGCTGACGAAGGCTCGGGACAGTTGCCGGCGAGCACCAGGCTCAGTTGCTAAGGAAGGTTACTGCATGTTTTAGTCTTACTTATTGAGTCAGCTTAACCTACTAAAGTTATCCTTCAAATCCTATTTTCAACCGGACATTATTTATCAAAATAATTTGACCTGTAGGAAAAAAATTTCGATTACCTTCAAATTACTTATTTACATACATCTAATCCAATTCTGACTATGTCACAAACATATTATGTACGTGTTAAATTCATAATCTCCTTTTTTTTAAAGAAGATGCTTATAAACGCTATAAAAACCATGATAACAACAAACTGATCATCATCACCATCATCTTCAGCCCTTGTAGACCCACTGCTGGGTATAGGCCTCCTCCCCTTGGTGCCATCGGTGTCAGTCTTAAGCTCATAAACATACAACCTGATAAATCAATTAATTCACTTTTACACGTATATCGTGTGAATTAGACGTATTGTATTTGTTGGCGTCAGATATACATTATGTACATAACAGTTCCAACTTAAGTTCACCAAATGCTAGTCCGAAACTTAGCATTCATTGTTCTGCTGCGGATTTATCAGTAATTTATTAAGTTTCACCGCCGTAGTTACACGGGCAGAAACTTTGACAATTAAAGTAAGTTTCAACACAACTAGCAGATAAAAGAAAATAATTACTTTCTTTAATGACCGATGCGCGAGACATCCTCTGAGATTGCTACAGAGCAGTTAATGCTTGCTCTATATAGAACAATGAGCTAACTAGGGATTCGATTACAATTCTGATATTGGGAGTGGCCAGGTAAATACATCTTGGTAGGCGCCTAGTTTTTTTTCTTGGATAGCACGTGTCCTCGGACTTTGTAGTCTTAAAGCAAGTTGATTATCTCGCGATGTTTTCAAATCAAGACGCAAATTCAAAAACAACTAACAAGGCAGGAACCCCGGGTGCGTGGGATTGTTAAACAGATACTTTTCCGCGCGACTTTCCACTTTACATATACGCTTGGGTACTTCTAAATAATTACTATATAATGTCCTACTGTCTTTTCATCTGTGTACAGTTTGTTGTGTAATGCTTAAAGTAAAAGTAGTATAAAACCCGGCGCGGGCAAGCAGCGAGCTTAAAGCTGTACTCGTAACGTGCAATATTCAAATTCACGCTCGCACTACGCGCAAATTGTTCTGTAGCTGGGAGATAGTATAGGGCGACTCAAATTAAAAAAATAATAATATATTAAAACTACTTGCGTTTAGGAAACCTTAGATTTCAGGTATAGATATAGATCTTTAATCTGGAGTTTATTTTATACAGAAAACCTTATTGTGGGTTTAGCTCCTAGTAATATTAACAGATGCAAACATTATTTTATGTTGACTAGCCATAAAACTAACATTTGTATGCCTATCGGCAGAATATTTGATACAACAAATTATTGATATTGTAACACCTAATATGTATGACAATCTATGTTTGACAATCTATGTATGACAATCTATGTATGACAATCTATGTATGACAATCTATGTATGACAATCTATGTATGACAATCTATGTATGACAATCTATGTATGACAATCTATGTATGACAATCTATGTATGACAATCTATGTATGACAATCTATGTATGACAATCTATGTATGACAATCTATGTATGACAATCTATGTATGACAATCTATGTATGACAATCTATGTATGACAATCTATGTATGACAATCTATGTATGACAATCTATGTATGACAATCTATGTATGACAATCTATGTATGACAATCTATGTATGACAATCTATGTATGACAATCTATGTATGACAATCTATGTATGACAATCTATGTATGACAATCTATGTATGACAATCTATGTATGACAATCTATGTATGACAATATTCGTGCAAACAAATGAATTTTGATTTGATTTGATTAAAATAGTAACAAAATTACAAAAGGGTATCTAAAGGTAAAAACACCTCTGGCCTTGCAGGTTTTCCAATGGCGGTGGTGACTGCTTACCATCAAGCGGGCTCACTGCCTTTTAGCCACTTATTTAAAAAAAATAGTACCTAACTCCATCAGGCTCTTTATCTCCTGATCTGGATGAAGTCTCACTTGTGAACTTGTAAAATTAGTTTCTTGAGAAGCATTCCTGTTATTCCCAATGCGGTCTCTATTCTGTAATGTTTGGAGTTTGTAGCGTGTTGCGAGAATAGAGTTTTAAAGATAATATGCGTCGTGTGTACTACGTTTATTTGTAAACTAACTGTTGAATAACAAGATTCAAAAACTGGCCAATAATCATTATTGAGATTCGCGTCCTGACGATCCCATAATTACTAACTAACTAACTACAAAAATGAAAGAAAAAAATAATAATATAAGTTTGTCTTGTTCTGTTTATTTCTGTTTTGTTAATGAGATAATGTTATTAATTGACTAAATGATTTTTTTTGGGTCAATATATTATTCACCAATTTAAATTGAATTAAATAATACTTTAAATTAGAAGCTTCAGAAGCGACCTCGATTCATTTTATAGAAATCGGTTTGGTATTTTATTGAAAATAATAGGATTTGTAAAAAAAGAACTGCAGAAAACAGTGAGCAAAATGTCAGGAAAGTAAACGACACATATTAACTAAGGCGTTATGGCAATAAATAAAAATGCTTGAATTACCTACGTCCCAAGTATGTTGTGACGAAATAACTTTTTAGGTTACTATTAATTAGGTACTCTTCAGGCATGAAATGCTTGAAAATTAAACAAAAATCAAAATAATGAATTTAGTAAATAACCAACTAGTAAAGTAACCATATTTTGAAAGTCATCTATCATCATAAATCAGACAAAAAACTCGACCTAACCTGAGTAAATAGAGAATGGTTTTAGCAATAAGGCCGCCACTTGTAGCACCGGTATAAGTATTTTTCTTTTTTAGATTTCTTTCTTCGTAATTAACATTGTTCGATACTAAGTGGACTGTATGGGGTTGATTTTGATGTAACAGAATTGATGCAAAGAGGGCAATCATAAAAAGCATTCACCAACCTTTCATCCACGACGCTGCTTCTACGGGGATAGCCTCCGTGATGCGCGACAGACGAATGGTGCTGCACCTGCTCCTCTTCTATACGAATTCCTTTAGTTCTGTCCCAGAGTCACGGACTCTGAAGTGCTGGGGTGTCACGGACACAACCGACGCGCACGGCGCGATCTTGGCAACTTGGTGAAGTGCTGGTGTATCACGGACACAACCACCGCGCACGGCGCGATCTTTGCTACTCCAACCGGGTCTGCGACGCGCAGACGTCCAGTCGGCTCTTGCAATTCATAACTACCCTCAATTGCATCAAATACTATCATTAAAACCCAACAAACATCGTGTGTTGCAATAAAGAATTTTCTATTCTATTCTAAATATACCTACCGATAAATAGAACAATAATAAAAATATAGGAAGTTATATCTTATCTTAAGTCTATGTTGTATGGAAATTCTGTGGTATAAATACTGAAACACTTACTTATAGTAGGTATTTCCCCTTACAAACTCAAGGCTAAAACTTGATAATAATAGTGATACAAGTATTATATTTTAATCAATGCGAAAGCTGGTGAATGTCAGGACGCTTGTTCCTTCTATTTGATTAAACGGCTAAACTACTTTAGATACAATTTATCTACATTTACTACTCTAATCTCTAACGGCCGTTTGCAATAACCTACCTATCTTCAATCTCAGATTAAATATCCTACCAATAGTAACTAATTTTGCTTATTTGCGTTTCAATAACCATGGATAGATACGGCTTATCTGTCCGTCATGCCTAACTATCTGTCAGAGGGCTCGGAGGGAATATTTCTATCCATAGATTACTATTTTCATAGAAGATGAAATAATTGCATTTCAATATCATGCTATCCGTAACTGTCAGTAGCTAGAACGACTGACAGATTGGGTTTTGGCCTATCCGACTGAAACGGGGGTTTTGTTGACGGATTGTTCAAAAGAACTCTATCGTATTTGAATTTTTTGTAATTATCGTGTGTGAATTTTGTTATTAAAGTTTAAAATGGAGTTTAGTGACGATTCAGACAATGAGTTTTACGAAGCCGGGTTCTTTGATTCGTCTCCAATTGCCGACATGAGAGTCCAAGGAGTTACGTGCGCGTAAACCATTTCGCCGAATTAAATAATCATGAATTTACATATAGATTTCGGCCAAGGAGGCTGTGGAAATGCTGCTGACAGAAATATCACCATTTCTATCAGTGCAATCCTCCCGGTGAGTTGACTTGTTTACATTCCACATAACCTACAAACTACAGGTAGGTACGATCTTGCTAACTTTTTCTTTCCATCATTCCAGTAATCACGGAGTTATTCCTCTCCACCAACTGCTCTTGGCACTCCGGTTCTATGCCCTTGGACTGTACACATGTACCTACTTATACAGTCTCCAAGTTAACTTTTTTATCAATGACTACTCAGATACATGCCAAAGATGTGCTTATTTGTAATATACTTTTCAGGTTCTACTGTAAGGCAGGAATTCAGAAATAGAAAAGGCATATGTTCCCTCAATATGCAAGCAGTATGCAACAAAGACTCATGAATGTTGTAGCTCGGTGGCCGAGGTCTTCCCATGATGCTACCATATTCAATAACTTTTATTTGAAAGGTAACTAAATACTATTACAAATTCTTACAAAATTACATTTTAAAAATACATAAGTAGCTAAAATGTTGCATATATACACCTTCCTTTAGCTTATTAGTCCTAAAACTTATTTAATTATCCTGTTAAAGTTACAACTTCTTTAATATATAATTATTAAGTAAAATTGTTTTCAGTGCAATGTGAAGATGGAGTTTTTGGCAACAGGTGGCTCATAGAAGATAGTACCTATCCTAGCAAGTCATATTTGATGACACCGGTGCTAGTCCAGCAACATCAAATGAGCACCAATATAATGATGCACATGTGCTAACCAGGAACCCCATTGAAAGGTAACAAACTTGTCAACTACTTCATATCTAATTATTTCTAGCATTTTATTCACATTTTTGTATTTATTCACAGGTGTTTCAGAGTTTGGAAAAGGTGTTTTCCTGTGCTTTCTTTAAAAATTCGACTTGCATTAAAAACTACACAGGCAGTAATAATTGCAACTGCAGTATTACACAATATATGCAGAATGCAAGGTGTAGCTGAAGTGCACCCCGAAGTTCATCTATCACCTGAGTTACTTATCTCACCGGCACCATCAACAAGTAATATGTGAGTGAGTGTAGGTCACTCTGAGCGACAAAACCTGATTGATAATTACACATTTAACTCATAATTGTTGTTTAATTTATATTAATGTTATATGCACTTTACCTATACTATTATTTACTTAAATTCTGACCTAAGTAATAGGTGTAAGTAGGTAGTTAGGTATTTTATAAATAAAATCACTGTAAAATTACAATTGGATAATTTATTCTTATATCTACCCATCGAGCATACACCCCAATATCTACCACTAATCACAGACATACATATACCTACACAGAATGAAACACAATAAGGAATCTTTATTGATAAGGTAAAGTTCTTGTAGCTTAATCACTGATTGACTATAGTTATCACAATTTATTAACACTGAAAATGTATTATCCCCAATATCTACCACTAATCACAGACATACATATACCTACACAGAATGAAACACAATAAGGAATCTTTATTGATAAGGTAAAGTTCTTGTAGCTTAATCACTGATTGACTATAGTTATCACAATTTATTAACACTGAAAATGTATTATCCCCAATATCTACCACTAATCACAGACATACATATACCTACACAGAATGAAACACAATAAGGAATCTTTATTGATAAGGTAAAGTTCTTGTAGCTTAATCACTGATTGACTATAGTTATCACAATTTATTAACACTGAAAATGTATTATTTGGTCCATAGAAAAGCAATGCACTATCAATGAATTACTATGACTATAAACACAACTGTATGCCTGTAATCCGCATGCTATGAAAATGATTTTATCTCAAAACATATATATTTGTAATATACTTAATACAAGATGTATTATTTTATGAACCTTAGAAAAGTCAGGCAACAGCTGATCATGACGTCTAACAAACAAAATATACACTTTAGTGCTGCCAGTTGAATTTAAAAAAAAGGCTAGGTTGACCCACATATTTATAGCGTTAACATTTTGATAGCAACTAAATTAGGTAAGTATCAATATTAAAACAGAAAATCGTAACATTACCTACTCTTATCTTCATATAAAACTTTTATACTCCTTTTTTTAATCTCATATCTACAAATAACTCAATAATAATGCATTGGTTGTGTCCTTCTTAAAATGAAGTCCACATATTTTTGCTGTTCCGTTGCTTTTAGAATTATCATGATTCAAGTTAAAATGTAAAATAAAAGAACTATAATTCTTGCTTTTATTTTATTTAGTTATTGCTAAATATCAGATAATAAAGCTAATTTTAGCTCTAAAAGAGCTAAATCGGCAACACTGGTGTGCTTTGAAATGTCATCAGTGCGTTTCGTTTTTACTTTATCAATTTCA
Organism: Macaria liturata; assembly: GCA_964023185.1. Lineage (NCBI taxonomy): Eukaryota > Metazoa > Arthropoda > Insecta > Lepidoptera > Geometridae > Macaria > Macaria liturata. Next base: position 932,944 of record OZ026824.1, on the reverse strand, counting down.
TATGTTTTTTTTCTCTATGAAAAAATATTTTTATAAAAATACATCTTAAAATTGAATTATGAAATTTTACACTCAATAAAGGTTTACTCTTTTGGTCGGAAATGAAATGAAATTGTTTTGTGAGCTTTTGTTACACAAATAAAATGAGGGTTCAGAATCTTTACAATCCATAAACCAAACGCTCGGGAGGACTGTCGATCTATCGGTTGACTCGGATAGACATTTCGCAGATAGATTATTGAAATGCAAGTATGGATAGGTGTTTAATCTTTAAAGAACTGTAGATAGCAACCGGAGATTAAAGATAGGTAGGTTATTGCAAACGGCCGTAAGTCAAAATTACACATTTATATGTCACTGTCAAATTTTATTTTTAATAGAAATGGCTTCGGAAGTGATGTTATTTATACGAACTCTGTTTGGTTGAGAGTAATTAAATAATATCTATCGAACCACTGATTAAAAAAAATTGAAAAAATATTGATAATGATCAGCGTCCCAATATCTCGAAATGGTTTTCGAATTTCTATGCCTTATGATATATGAAATGTCATCAATTATAAATCATAAATACTTAAGCCAGCTAAACTAATAGTAACTTATTTATATACTGGTAACACCACAGTACCACGGAGTGAGCTAAAGTCGATTTATCTTATCTTTGCGAATTACATACATAGTGGACTATCATTCGATATTATTCCGAGTGTGATACGTGTTTATTGTTGTGTGCTATATTACATTTGATATACATATTTGTGTCAACTGTTTGTGCAAAAAAATATAATTTGTGTCGATACGATGTGGGCGTGTTCACGCATATCCTAGCGGATCCCGCGTCTGAAGGTGCGCTCATGCGTGATATACGACATGTTTGCGAAGTTGTGACCGCTTTATTGTGGCTACAGGTTCGTAATGCGTCGAGGATCATGATCGCGCCTATTTGTTTGTACTTATAATTACTTATTTGTGTTCATACTTATTTGATTTAGAGTTTATAAATCTTTAAAATTGTTAAGGTGTGATGTATGATATTGGTTGAGGTATGATGAGACTGACATGCCAGTGATGGCCATAGCCCCAATAAATAAAATTATGATATTAAAAAAAAAAAAAAAGTTTTATTATGCATTGATGGATTTATTTTGAGCGTGATTATAAATGTAATCAAGAATACGAAAGAAAGATATACCTATATACATAAAAATGAAAATCTCATTATAAGTATTTTGTGATTTTATTCTTTGTACTCTTATCGATGATGAACATTCAATGACTTTTTTTCACGTTTCAGGGGTTCAAACGCCTGACTATAAAGAGTAAAAAAAGTAAAGTTTTTGTTAAGACCTTAAGTTACTAAATATGTCTGCAACACACGATACCACTGCAGAAAATTTCCAGGACATCATGCTTTTAATACGAGACATGCAAGACGAACTGCAAATACTCAAAGAAATGACATCAAAACATACAGAGCTGATAAAGAACCAGACGAAAGAAATCCAAGAACTGAAAGAGAGAGAGGAAGCAATTTTGTCGGAAGAAAAGAAACCAGCCAATGAATCAACAGAAACGTCATCTGGACCAAAGTTGCACCCATTTGCCGTGGTATCTGATACAGATACTAAAATTGAATATTCACGATATGGGCGGCCAGTGAGTATAAACCTAACAACTAGTTTCGAGCAGCTAAGCCATTTCTGATCAGGTATCTCAAGAACACCCATAGTTAAATCACGTTACATTTTCACATACTTTTATGATATATGTATTCAATTCAGTTTTCAAACATCTTTTTTTCAATAGAATTTATTCTGACATAATATTTACAAAGTTACTAACAGAAACATACTTACAGGTTATATACGAAAAAAAATCTATTTACAATTGCGTATATGCTAGTGTACCTACATCTAAAAATCCTGAAAGATTAGTTACTCTTAGATAGTATTACTCTGATCGCCATAGCAAGTACAAGTATTCAATGAATAGTAAGCAAGCAAGTTGATCGTCTAAAATAACTCTTTATTTACATTCAATCATTTATTTCAGAAAGATTCAGATTTAAAAGCACTGGCAATAGGTATCGACTTAGGCACAACATCTTTGTGTGTGGGTGTGTTCCAACACGGCAAGGTGGAGATCATTACCAACGAGCTGGGCGACACCACCACACCGTCGTTTGTCGCCCTCACTGATATGGGGCCGCTCATTGGAGACGCTGCCAAAAATCAAGTCACCAAGAACACCAATAACATCATCTACGGTAAGTATCAGCTGTACTGTACAAAATAATATAATTAATTTCAAATTCAAATTCAAAATTTATTTATTGGGACAACTACATGATCCATGGGTTAGTGATAAAATAAAATATAATATATATCAGATAACAAACGCAAACATTTTTAAGTGTAGCTTTGGTTCGTTAACGTTTAAAACTTTGTTGCATAATATGTTTCAACATCCCATGACAAAATGCGATATTCATTCGTTAATTTCCAAAGTCATAAATCAATATCATTTTTGGTATAAGAAGAAAGAAGTTTTACGTTAGATATACATTTTACAACGGTTTACTACTCATTGAGATATAAGAAAGAAAAGGTAATTATCCAAACCCAGGAATTGGAATCCTTTTAAGTGATAGTAAACAAAGGCCCAAAGTGCATAGCGTGTTGGTAACTGGTCACTTACATGCTAATAAAGAAAACTTTGTTAACTCATGTATATATATTTCCATTATTTTAGATGCTATGCGTCTCATCGGGCGAAAATTTGAAGATGCTGACGTACAAGCCAATATGAAATACTGGCCCTTCGAGGTGGTCGGTGATGGTGACAAACCAAAGATCAAAGTTGCTCACAACTATACATACATCACATACACTCCTGAAGAAATAATCACTATGGTACTCAGACATATTAAGGAAATCACTGAAGCATATCTCGGACTTAAGGTACAAAATGCAATCATAGCTGTGCCGTCAATTTTCAACTACAAACAAAGAAAGGCCATCACAGAAGCGGCTTATAAAGCTGGTTGGAACGTTCTCCGAATCATGATCGACACATCTGCTGTGATTGTTGGATACTGTCTGGATAACAAAAACACATCAGATGAAAAGAATATTCTGGTATTCGATTTAGGCGGAGGCACATTAGGTGTTTCCGTAATAAAGGTTGAGAACGGGATGGCTGATGTAGTATCAGTCAGCGGCAATCACCTTGGAGGACAAGACTTCGATATTCGATTGGTAAACCACTGTTTGCAGGAAATTAAAAGAATATATAAGAAGGACTTGAGAAATGACAAACGTGTACTGCATGTATTGCGCAAGGCATGTGAACGCGCCAAAAAGGAACTATTTCAGAATTACGGCACTCAAAATTACGGGACTTGGGTTGCAATCAAATTAAACGCTTTATTTGAAGGCAACGACTTCCGCACAGTCATAAATAGAAATTATTTCGAGAAGCTGAACGCGGACTTGTTCCGCTCCATCATAAAGCCCGTGGAGAAGTGTCTCCGTGACGCCAGGATGAACAAGTCTCAGATCGATGACATCGTGCTGGTGGGAGGGTCTACGCGCATCACCGAGGTGCAGAAACTACTGCATGACTTCTTCAACGGCAAGAATCTGAACACGTCTATTAACCCGGACGAGGCTGTGGCATACGGAGCCACCGTGCAGGCCGCCATCCTGCAAGGAAACAATTCATTCGAGCTGCAAGATATGCTGCTTCTGGACGTGACGCCTCTGTCACTCGGTGTCGAGACCGTCGGCGGCGTGATGACCACACTCGTCCCGCGGAACACCAGCATCCCCACCAAGCAGACGCTGATTTTCACCACGTTCTCGGACAACCAGCCTGGTGTGCTGATCCAGGTATTTGAGGGTGAGCGCGCCATGACCAAGGATAACAACTTAATAGACAAGTTCGAGCTCACCGGAATCCCGCTAGCAGCTCGAGGCGTACCACGTATACAGGTCATCTTCAACATCGACGCCATTGGAAACCTCACCTACACTGCAGAACTTTACCCGACTTCTAAGAAGTATTATGGTAAACCATTGGCCTTAGCATGGCACAGGTAAATGAAAGAATAAGAAACGCGCAAAATACGAGTAAGGCAAGATTTTATATAATTTGGTACGTTCAACGGTAAAAGTATAAAAGTAAGTAAAGTATTTATTTACTTTGTTATAATACATATACGCTTAAAAATCAAAAGTCTTTTGTTATTTGTGTATATAAAATAAGAGACACAACTTTCGACTCGTAATTTTAAAAAATCTCTTATGGTCAATTTGAATTTTGAATTTTGTCAATTTTCAATTTGAGACCTTTGCCCAGGAGTGGGACAGTATAGGTTAATAAAAAAATGGTCAATTATTACCAATCACTCACTTAATAAAAAACTAGTACTGTGATAAGAATAGAATAGAAAAATTATATTAATAATTATAACGTTAGGTTTTAATGGCTGGAACAAAATTGTAGGCATAAATTCTACCCTGCAATATCAAGATGGGTCTATTTTTTCCTCTCTAAAACAAGGTTATAGGCAGCGCCGTTAATGAATGTTAAGAAGGAAAATAAGCATATAGCCAACAGCAAAACATAAAAGTGAATTTGCTTGGCCAATAAAGTCATGGATCATCATTATATAATATTTGTATGAATGGAACAAAATAACATAATACTTATGTATTTCTCAATAACCGTGTAAGTACTAACATCGCGGCCACATGTGTTGGGCTCGTATATTTACATGATTAATAATTAAACGCGTGGATTTACGAGCGAGTGACGCTTTACGTCGTAAAACAACGGAAAAAATAAATAGTGCGTGAGCTTAGCGATACGACCGGGGCTAGTGCTGTAACTGAATGTAATATTATACCAATCATCATCATCATTATTGTTATAAATTTAAAGGCCACGCCCTTGTCTGTGGAGTGTGCGCCATCCTTCCCGGTCTTCGAAGGAAGTCAAGGAAGTTTTCCCATATCCAATGTAAAATAATGTGAATGTGTATGTATATATAAAATGTAAGTATAAAAAGGACGCGCCTGTTATGAAAATACGTAATGTGTATTATAATATAACGACGCAAAATAAAGGTAATTTGGATATCCACTTCATAGTTTAAAAAAATATAAATTGACCTTAAAACTCGTTCATATATAAAAACATAACCTCTGAAACATGGCCATCAGTAATCCTGTATAAATATTATGCAACCTTAAATACAAATTGTTTAAAAGAAACAGTAGCAAATAAGTCAAATACCAGCAAAAGAAAAACTACTTTAAATTTAATTTGGACGAGGATTGCACAAGATCGACGCAGGTGAAGAACAAAGGGAGACCTATACCTAGTAGTAAAATAGAAGTACTGTGGATAATGATGATGAAAAATCACAGTTCTACATTAAGTTATCCCACTACATAGAACAAGAGAATAAATTCTGTGAGAGTGTCAGCCGGCAGGTGACGCCGGGTGCGACAATTAGTCCCATTATTAGTTGTTTGTCGCGAGCATTATGTGCTAGTGACAGCTTGTCAAGGATATAGGCCCGTGGCACACCAAGCATCTAACATATGCTGTTTTGGTAGGTTATAATATACCTAATTGAATTTATTTTCATTGTTTTAAGGCAATTTACTAGTTGATATTCATACATTTTAATTGCATAGAATTCAAAGCTCCAAAGTAAATGAAAGGTATCGCCATGCACCCATCCGTTGGGTGGGTGACATAAATTCCGTACGTTCAAAGTATTGCAAACACTGACCCCCACAAGAGCAGATTAATTGAAAAAACAATTTATTAATAGCGTGATACAACAGATATGCAAATCTAATTTGACCACCTATTTCTCTACACTGAGCTTAGCCACTCCCATAAAAACTTACAAAGTAATCGACGACCGTAAAAATGATATCAAAATACTAAGAAACCAGAAAGAAGAACAGAGTTTCTTCTGAATTCAATCAATCAATATCGCTTTATTGTACACCAGAAAACAAAAATACAAAACAATTTACAGTAATAATACTTAATTTAGGTACATTGGGCGGCCTTATCGCGTCTATTCTGAGCAAATATAATAATAATAAATCTCAGCGTGTCTCTCAATGCATCCCAGCCTAGGCGCCACATGTGCCCCTCATCTCGTATTGTCTCGCGTAACTTATAGCCCCGATTACTCACATATTTACGTCGTCACCACGCCACGACGTGACGCCGCGCGGTGTAACACTGACTTTATAATGTTTGCCTATATACAATACAACTAAGGGATAAATATGTACAAGAAATATAAATCATCATTATCATCAGTCCGTTATCGCCCACTTCTGAGCATAGGCCTACAAGAAATATAAATACTAAGAATATTACATTAGATTTGGGGCTAGATGGCGCTGTGTGCAATGTCTTGGAATATTTATTTTATATTTTTTTTATTATTTGAACAAACGTCTGCTATAAATTGTGGGTATATTTTTCAAACATTCGATGCATCAAATTACAGAAACATATCATGGAATAAAAAAATGTTTTTTAAATATCATATCTTAGTAGACAATTCGATTTCGCACATGAAAACTCAGCTAATTTACAGTGTTTATTTACAACGATTTCCAAAACAATTGCAACTAAGCAGCAATTACTTCCAAAATCGCTGTCGTAATGACTTTGAAAGAGAAAACTAAAAACTGTCCCAAAACAGTATTTAACTTATTACGATGCAGTAAAGTCCGCTCGTTCTGTCTACAGTAAAGTTGGTCCTCATTCATAGAGAGAGTTCAGTTTCAGACAGTGTTCTGTGTAAGTAATAACAATCAAAATAAAGAAAAGTATTTAAATTTTAACGCCAGGAGTTGAGTAGTGCAAGAACGCTCTAGGTGCCATAAAGCCAAGTTTTCGGCAATAAAACTAACTTTACACAGCGGTCGACACCCGAACATATACCGAGGTTGTCAGTACCTTGACATCATCCCACGTTCAATGAAAATTAGTGTTCGTTTGTTACTGCTCTTCGTTCAAACGGCTGTAGATGACATTGCGGACTGGCAAGAAGCGTAGACAAAAGGAAACTTGGGATGACGGTGCCTAGCTTTAAACTCCTATAAAAATAACAGAAGAAGAACCATATCTAGTAGACATAGGTTATGTCAAGTTAATTTGCTAATTCAGTGAGTAAAAAAAAATAGATAGTGTGATAGTATGCAACAGGAATGTAAGATCATATTCCAATACTTATCTAAATTTAATATAATACCACACCCATACATACTTTGCTCTTAAATTGTGTCTGGACCTACATATACCTAAAACTAATATGAAATCAAAAATCTTCAAATCCTTAGTTCTACATACTTCTAAACATATGACATTCATAAAACTGATATTTCAATTTCAAACATAATATACTGTTATACTCATAAACCGCTGCAGTCGTTTTGAGTTATTTCCCAAATATGGCGTCTGTAAAATTCGCCATAAAAATTAACCGTCAGTAATGACACTGACAATGTGCCACTCTGTAACTTGTGGTATTTAAGACATGGAACTAACAGCAGATAAAATATACACAAATGGCATATTAGGAGGTAGCTAATGAGCACTTTTATTGGTTGTAAATCTTAGATAGGAACATAATGTTAACACAATACTATTGTTATTTAGAAGAAGAAAAGTTTTGAACCAGTAAAATTTGTCATAAATTGTGTAAGCAAGATTATATTTTATGTTCAGATGTATTGTTATAAATGGGAAAAACTGATCACATAGACTTTAAAATATTAAACTGAGACTTTAGTAACAGGGCTATGTACGTATACATATACAATAATTACCTACCATCAAGGCAGCTTAAAAGCGAAATAAACAGCCGCCTTAGACAAGATTCAAGTTTTTATTTCATGGAATAGAAAGACTAATGTATGGGATTGACTTAACAATTCGCTTCGCGTAGCGCATCGTGATGTCAATACCAAACATTGTTGATCTTTCTATTCCATAAGTGAGCGCTAGTACGCTTACTAAAAATTGCCTCTTGTCTAAATAGAAAACCCTATCGCTATTATAAATTGGTAAGAATCTTCATAAACAAATACACGTCAAACGAGTAAGATATTCCAATTATCTACATAAAGTTATAATGAGACAAGCCTCAATAAAGTCCAATACAAATCAATCAACATTCGCTTGCATGGAGCAGCGGAGTGAATCTATAAAACCCCATGAATGTATTGAAGCGATCAATCTGCTGTAATTAATATCGGGGCGCGAACAATTAATAATAAAGCCCTGAGGGGGAGAGGGGGGGAACCACTCGACATATTTATTAAGAAACCTATAAATCACGGCACTATACATCCCCGCGCAACGAGGCAATATATAAATATACAGTATACAAACTTGTTATGTTCTGATCGTCTTGCATGTAAATTCGACACAACGAGTGAGCGATTCAAAAAGACACAGCATTATGCAACTAGATTGTAGTGTGCCTTCTTGTCTTGACTCGCTATATAAACAAAATCACTGTCTTTATTGAATTATTTTATTTTTTTGTCGCCTTAGTAGTTTTGCAAGCGAGTCAAAAGGGCAAACAAGGCAGCAAGTGTAATCAGTCTGTATTTATAAGTAGGACCACTACAGATACCTGTTGTCTCGGGTGTTATCACGACAGGATGCAATCAATTTTACTGGCATCACAGCGTAATCAGTAGAAACTGAAGTACTTATGATCATGGTTGCATGGTTGAAAAAGAAAAAGCATTTCAATCATTAGATGAAGTCTCCATGCTCATGTTGCGGGTGTTATTGCATGGTAAACAAATAAAAAAAACGGATCAGCCCTTAATTTATATTTTCATTCTAAGACATGTTTTCAGTAGGTACTGTCTGTCTGTTACACAGGCAACAGAGGGAGCGGGCGGCGCTGCGCGGAAATTACTGGCGATACATCATTGGGATGTTTTTAATAAGCGCGTTTTGCCGACAGATTAGCTTGTTACAACATTTCCAACTTGGACCCGATAGACGACTGTGAACACTAACTTAGGTACTGGAAATGATCTATCATTGGAAATGGTTAGAATGTTCATTTTAAATTAAACAACAGCTAATTCGATTGGATAATTTTCTGTTTTGTTGTTTTCTCTCTTGTTGTAAATAAGAGGAGACAGTAAAAACATTCCTTTTCTATCGCTTATATACGAAAGTAATCTAATTTACACGTAAGTCAATAATAGCATTTATAAATAATAAATAATTAAATCTTTGTATATTGCATGAGATAATCAGACGAGACGACTTTATAAGTGACATCGTAAAAAACGTCACAACAAATAGATCATAGATGGATTAGATAATTTGTACAAATAATGCTTTTTGATAAACTAATTACAGATTCCGATATTTCCGCACCGCTCCCTGAAGAAACCGCTGCAGCCACCAATTTGTTGCGTCGGAAATTCTGAAAAATCACCATAATCGTCCATTTTCGACCGCCATCGCTCACCGTGTTTCATTGTAATTTTAATACGTCACCAATTTAGCTGGAACACAACCCAACACTCCGGTATTCAAATTTGTACTTTAAATCTATAGATATAGGGCTCAGCGTGTTTTGAGTTGATGGTAAAAAGTAAAGTGGTGGTAGTACATTTAAGTGCAAAAGCACAATGGGACAAAAGCTGGTGCATTGAAAGTGGCACATTTCGGGGCTTCGTCTGATCGCCATTGTGCTCCGCATTGATTTTATTTATCGAGCTTACATCCACGACTCGGGGCAATTTATAGGGCTAGCTACTGTTACGCTCTGGGTACTTCTTTATGTGGTGCCGATGACTTTTGGGATTTTATGCATTAGACAAAAGTACCTTATTAATAGCCTGCCTAATGCCTGCCCCTTTTTACCACCGGACGAGTAGAGGTACAGCAGGTCGTCACCGCTTCCTGCGTCCAAGTTTCCAAGACTCGCACTAAGCGTTTTGCTTCCACTTTTATAGTGCGAACTGCTAAATTGTGGAACTTCCTACCTGATTCCCTGTTCCCAGGACCCAGTGGAATATAACCTTGCGATCTTCAAAGCGAGAGTGAATTGGTTCTTACTGGGTAAGCACGTTCCATCCTAGACCGTAATGATTGCTTACCATCAGGCGAATTACGGTGAAATGCAAACCCATTTCTTGTAAAAAAAAAATCTAAGTAAATTTGTTCATTGCTGATTAGCTCTCATTTTCTAACAAAATTGATAAAATATTGACGTAGGTAACATTAGTTTTTAGCTATTTCCAGTACCTAGTAAGTAAACATTCGAATATCAGATGTTTTGTGACTCTTCTATTGTTACTGGGTTTGTTTTTTTTTTATAAAACAAAACAAGTACAAATATTAGTATAGTACAAATTTAAGACCACACATATCATGTTGAATTTACTGGACCATATAACTAGGAATAAAAGATAATAAACATAGTGACCTATCGTATATCTTTCTAAGCAATGACCATTACAATGTTAGAAATATTAACTTGATAGAATGAAACGTCGCCAACAAATATGAATTTCAGCCTCAATATATTGAAGGAAGCAGCAAATAAATAATATGAATATGATTATTTTTCTGCTCGATATAATGTCTGTGTGACCCCATTTGTTCAACTTCTGACCCCATGTTTTGATTACTGCGGCGACGTCTGTTTTTTCACTTAACCTTTTTACCAAGACTATGATATGAATATTTATTTTGATTGTAAACTTAGTTAAAGGTGATTACCTGCAGCCTTGATGGATGGCGAGTTCCATTCCTGTACAAGTATGTTTCACTTTCACCACCAGGGTCGTTTATGAGGATATCGCTTCAGATTCAACGTGTAAATAAGTCATAAGATGATATGTAAATAAGTTTATCATTCACCATTTAGCCATCAAGGCATATAAGTTAGCATAAAATGTTAAAATTTATTATATGAGTTAAAATAACTTGAATTGTTTTAACATTACTTACAATTAATTACCCAATGTGATTCCTTGTTTTAAAGCCAAAAAATGTAGCAAGTGTTTATTTGTCATCAAAACAAAATGTTTTATCCTCATAAAGATATGTTTCATACTATCTCATTATCATATAAGGTAGTTAGACCCTCCACAAGGGTCCGTGCACGCACAAATAACGCCTAAACATACGAGATAGATAGATAGATAGATTAATACATTATTGGACACTCACATAAAAAACATAACACAAAACGGGAAAAAAATTAAACTAATGCCACAAATGGCGGCCTTATCGCTAAAAGCGATCTCTTCCAGGTCTTTTTCTTTTCTTCTTCTTCTTCTTTTTCTACGAGTAGATACGGATCTGCATAAATCACATAGATATGCTATTTAGCTTCACGTTTTGAAAGTCGCAAAAACTACCTAACTTATTTTCTGTAGCTGAGGCATACGTGACAAGACATTACACAGGTAACAAAGGTAACAGGGCTTGCGTTTATCAGAAAGGAATGGAAACAAACTGATGATTACAATTTTTTTAGCAAATCTCTGGTTGACCAGGAATATGTTACTTTTAGCAATTTTCGCGATACGACAGGATTTTTTTGCGATACAAAAATCCGTCAAAATTGTTGTCATTGCAACCAAACAAATATTAATATCTAAAACGCATGACGCTTTTCATCTCCCAAATTATCATTAATTGATCACCAACAAACCTTAGGTAGGTATCTGCACATTACTGAGTAATGCCATTTGTATCCGTAAACCATGCGACCGTCCAGTGTCCACACGCCAGACAAACAGAGGACAAACGAATGAACGAAGTGAACGATTTGTTTAAACAATTCTTGTTCTTGCGTGCGGCAGCGGGCAGCCCGAGCCAATCAAATTACTGCACTTGTTAGTTGATTGCACATTCGGGACGACCATGGACCAGAGGAATAGTGGATGTGGTTTTCTTAGTGGTGACAAGAAAAGGAAAGGATTGACTGCAGATTGCTGACTTGTCTTGGCAGCCGCACTTTCGTTTCGTGGCGTAGGTATCCACATTTTCTGCAATATTGTTTTCATTTTCTATTGCTTGAAATACCCAGTAACTTACAGGTTCCTACTGGAATCCAGTCAAACAGCCGCAAGTAAAAGAACTGAGTTATCTATTAATCTGTTATTATCTTTTGTCAAACATCACTGATTAACCGCCTCAATTAGTCAATTAAAGGTATAACATTTATTTAATTTGTTCGTGGTATACTCGTTGGAAAGTCGGTTTCACTCCTTTATTCCTTTTGGTGACTTGCCTGAGAAAAAGAACTTACAATTTTAATTTCCTTTTTAAGTTTCTCATGTAATGTAAATTTGAAAAATAGGTTATGATGACAGTTTGATTTGTGAGAGCGCCTACGATACAGGTCTCGAACCTAGTGTAGGGCTCGCGTAATCACTTAGGAACCTTTCACTCACTGCAGGTAATAGTCATTTACTTACCTACTTAAAATAAGTTAATAGAATTAAGGTTATATTTGTAAAATGGAAATAAATAAATTTTATAATTTGTAATTTTTGAAGATTGAAGCTTATAATGTTAATTTGAACAATACTTAATTCAGTGTTAGTTCATTATATACCACATCTCCTTATTTATACTCGTGGCTAGCCGAGGGCAACTCTATTCCATGCCGAAGTCTCTATTCTCGTAATTAATTTACACTCTCCGGTGGAAAATACATTTTTTATTCATTAAAAAATTGCTGCAGCTGGAAATTGGGACCGGGATTGGATGTGTGGCTTTTTAATACTTTTTATACAATATCTAGTTTATTTTACCTTCGTGACTTATTACTTTATACTGGGTAGATAACACAGTTTGTTTTTTAATGAGAATTTCTACACTATAAGCAAACTGTAATCAAATAAACCAGATGGCATGTGACCTACGGAACTATCATATATACTTGTAATAAAAATAACCTTGGTCTTAAAAATAAAACATCGTTTGAATTTTTTTACATTTCTGTACAGCTTTTTCGAACTTTCTTCGAATTGAAAAGTATAAAGAATATTCAGCACAAGAAGCCTTGAGGCGAACATTTGCTTTCATTTCTAGGAACGTTATAAAACCAAGTTCTGTAACTTCATAAACCTTAATTCGTTTCGTCTGGGAATGTGGCGAGCAGCCGAGGAATCAGTGCTTCCAGGAACTGCATTCACTCAGAGGGCACTGACTTACTTCTACGTTTCTAATTTATTAGATTGTGCTGGTCATTTATTTTAAATTATTTCTATGTTGAGGAAAAACTTCATTCTTTGAGAGCTGTCATAACTGCATCGTAAAAAAATATTTTCTGGGAATAGCTACATATACCAATTATATCGTTTATATATATGTCATATTAAGTAAAAGTGTACGTTAGGAGTGAACTTTACGTAATGTGTACTGTTTAGAATCTCACCCTTTAAACAACAAGAATCTCAAGCAGCACCTAGTTAACCCCTCAAAGCGCCTACTTCCAATAGCCCTATTCACTCTGTAGCACCTTGCTAACATGTTTACGTCAGGCGTCAAACCATAGTTGCAAATGGGAGAGACGGTGAGGTAAGCTCACGTAACAATACCGATACCCGATCTGCTATTATCCGTTCACAATGGATACCTCTCTCGCAGACAGCTGGGATTAGGCTGTAAACTAGGAGCCTATTACTCAAGCCAATGATGTTACACCATAATAGACGCCTAACACAGGCCTGCTAAAGGACCTCGTAGGTACGTGACATGGTTGTTAATCTACATATACATATTATGGGCAAAATGTGTACCTATGTACCTAGATGATAAGATGTTTTGTACAAGCACTATTTGTTTGTATCCAATAAGGGATTTGAAATGATATTATAGCTATGCTAGTTGATGATAGTTAGCTAACATTTGGCGATATAAAAAGTAGCCAATGTGCTCCTTGGAATCTTATACTACCTCCAAACCAGAAATAGTAAAAGATAAATTTAATTGTGCACTTAAAAAAACATACACACGCGACATTTCTGATTGATAATTGGTGTACCTACCTATCCCAGGATGAGAGGTCCAGATTACTAATTGGTTCATGGCAGACATATGGTTGATGGAACCGTTTTTATTTAGAGGCTTGATATATACTAAGTAGTTAAGGGATTACAATGCCTGTGAATCAAGCCCTTGCATGCCCTACCGCAATATTATTATTAAGGCTTAGGGTTCAAAGGCATTATGGACACAGATAATGGAATATGGTAATTGATTCTGAAGGCTTCACGAGTCTAATCAACTTACACAACAGCATAAATAAGCTGTTTGTAAGTTGACCTGAAATTTTAGAAGTGGAGTATCTAGCTAGTTGGTTAAGATAAGTACTTAGGCGGTAGGCAGATGATTTTTTTATTTACACAGATAAGGAAAATTTTACATTATTCTTAAAAAGGACAAAGCCAAGGGTCACTAGGCGACGTCGCCTGCTTAACATCAGGCAAGCCGTACGCCGATTTTTATATTTTTTCACACTTGACAGTCAGACATTTGAACACCAGGTCGATTGAAACAAAGAACAAGTGATACTGTTGTCAAATAACTAATATAAAACAAAAATACTTTGCGAGTATTACCTAGTTAGTGCTTAAGTCTAGGTTACAAGTTAGAGCCTGGAGCAGGCTGCGTGTGACGCGCGTAATAACTAACTATAGTATACTTAGTACTCATTACAGAGTTGAGAAGTGCCTGAGGAAGCACTGGGACGGATGACAGGATAAACTAACTAACTAATTAACTATATAGGTACTTATACAAACAATTATAAATAATAAAACTTAACTTTCTTAACTTCAGTCATTGTGAATCTATGCAAAAGAAAACACTTCATTACTAGTAACTGAAAAGAAACTGTCGTTTTGTTTTTTTTAATAGCAAGTTTTCAATTTGGCATTTGTTGATATTTAGTGCCTGATTAAACTTTCCGCAATACACGTAAGTACATGCATACATTCTATATGTGTTTCTTTTACCGATTCGAAAAATGATTAACTTTAGTTTGCAAAAGTGTTTGATTATGTATGCCTATCCTTTTATTATCACTTTAAAATAATGCGTTACCATTTCATTAACAGTTTCCTTTAACTGTTGATTTGATACCTCTTAAAAATATAAACAAAGCAATATTTACCACTTTAAGTATCCCAACATAATTTTTATAGAATATAGAACACGTCCCTAACCGCAAAACATCGTAAGTCATATTGTCGAGGGTCCACCTGTAACCTGTGAGACAGGAGATTAACAGATACCGTGTGGTACCTATCCATAACTTGCCTGATAACCGCCAGTTACCTCTTTATCCTTTTACAACTGATTACTACGATTTAGATACAGGATATACACGCACAGACCAATAAAAATACACAAAGCTGTGTTCAAATCTTTCGTTGCGTTATTCACGATCAAGATCGAAAGTTCCTGCTGCAGTGGCAATATGTTTTCAATATAAAAACATGGTCAAAACTGTATTGTGTCTATGTAGTTACAATATTATATCAAATTTTCGACGTTAATCCGAAGTAAATAAGAAATTTTATTCATCCGAATCGGTCTAGCCATTTGAATGTTTAAACTGACATATTCACTCACAACTGCTTTCTGTACAGTATTAATGTATAAAGTTTTTCTTGTTTAATGTTACCGGAATTTTTCAAGATAATAAATCTTGAACTTTAACATTCAAATGGCTAGATCGATTCGGATGAATAAAATTTCTTATTTACTTCGGATTTACGTCGAAAATTTTATATATTACAACTACATAGATAATATATAGTAGCTTTGGGTATCTGTAATCTGTAATAGTGTAAGCCTCTGTAAGAGGGGAGAGGTAATCTATGGCAAGCTATCAGAAGTGGGTTGGCAGAAGGCAGTTATCATTTGGTATATATAGGCGCGGGGCATTAACGCAGGTAGATAATGTGACTCATAAGGGTGCTGACATTTTTGCACCCATCCTTCTTACCCTTGCATGGAGTAAGGTAACATACCCATGTTAGACGAGAAATGCGGAAGTGACAATATTTTGCTAGGCTATATTTCTATGCTAAAAATAGGTAATATAAACATCAATTATGTTCGTAAATTATGGACTTATACACCAAAACAGTATATCAGCAGATCGAATAAAAATATAGCAAATCAATTAATAATAAAGTGCCCCTACAATAAAACATGAATAAATTAATGAAGCTAAACCTAAGCTGTGACCTAAACTTATCCAAACCTAAAAGATTTTTTTATATTTATTTCTAGCATGCCTTAGAATACAGTCTTGTGATTTATTGCATTAAAAATGTTTGACCATATAATATACGTCACTTAAAATGGTGTTCTTTATCCTTAAGATATACCTATAGTTATTGTACGGTTGCCTGGAAGAAATCGCTATTAGCGATAAGGCCGCCAGTTGTGGCACTATTTTTTAAGTAGTTTGTGTTTCTGTTTGTCTTTATTTTTTTTCAATGTGTGTTACAATAAAGAGTTTTATCTATCTATCTATCTATCTGTCTATTGTCTTTGTTAGTTAATGCTATTGATATGTCGTGTAAATTATTTTAACTAAAAGTTTCTTTCTTGCAATATTAACACACATCCGCATCTCCCCGCTCTGCCTTACAAAGGGCCTCCATTCCACCAGATTTGTGAGCGGGCGCGATAGCCCGGACCACACCCGGATACTTTATCTACGGGTAGAATCCTGCCTAATGTGTACTGCTTTGAAAAATATATGAACTTTCTTGGAAAATACTGGATCACTTTGTACCGGAAAGTGCCCCAGCTATAATTTGACCAGCTTGTCATTCCTACAAAGTTAGCAAAAAGTTTTATATACATTTGTTTAAATTGTAGCATGAAAAGTAGTGCCTATATAATATAGTTTTTCACGCATGAACGTAAGAATAAAATATGCATGTATCGTATCTGAGTTTCTTTCGTATTTACTATGGATTTGTTTTTCAAAATAAATATAATGTATCAGAGGCCGTTAGGGCGGCTTTATAACCTCTCAACACCAGAGTTGCCAACCCTCATTCAATAAGAAGAAGAAGTGGTATAATATATTTATTTAGCCCGACTGCACCTAGATATATTGATATTTATCTGCAGGATAAATCCTTGCTACTCATATGTACTGCTTTGAAATATTTATGAAGTTCCCTGAAAAATACTGGATCACTTTGTAGCAGAGACCAAAAGTTCTTTGCTGATAAGTTAACTGCAGAATGTTTTACAAATATAAAGTGTCATAAACAGAGTTTTAGCATAAAAAGTACAGATATGTAATTATACTAAAAAGTTTAGTAAGGTTTTTTTTATTTACTGTTCTACATAGATTGTATGTATAAATAATGTTAGGGTTGATGAAATATATGTATATTTGATAACTTTATACATACTGGCTATATCTCAACACCATCTAAACATAATTATGTTGCCCATTATCGAATTTACAGAGTTTCCCGACAAAAAACAATATTTTTCCCGAAATTCCCGAATCTCCAAATATATCTGGGCCGCGTCCGGTTCCGGTTTCACCCATTACTGGCATTACCCGGTTGTTTGTTTTCCCTACGGGCCCAACGTTGGGCCGCGGTCTAAAGGGCCAGTGGAGATATTCCCATTATTATATGCAAATAAGGGTAAATTAGGTTTTAATGTCTGCGAGGCTACGAGACTGAACCCTTAGAATATTGTATTCTTATGTCTTGCTTTGTACTAGTTTACTTGAGGCCCGAAAAAGTGTCTTAAGAAGTATACTGATACGAATTATTCGATATCATTCAAAGCGGTTAATAAATTTAGTGTGTATCATTCATTTTATTGGTATTTTTTACTTTACATACGTCTTGTGTCTTTTACTAAATTTAAAATGTCCTATTTTTATCTGTTAACATTACTTATTTATCAATTATCCTCACGTAATTCAATCACTAAGTGTTAAAATGAACATAGATGGCCCAACGAAATAGGCTCTAATTCCTGTAATTAATAAACTAGTGGCTCCCCCTCGTGGTCCGAGGATCTCGTGGCCGGGATGCCGCACGCCGCAAGTTACGCGTGCGGTGCGCGATAACACCGGATTATGGTAAATAGTGCGCTCCGGACCATTCGCCCGGATCTACGCCATTTTACGGATTTTTGACTGGAAAAGCAAATCCTTTTACCGACCCATTACCTGTTTGGTGATTAAAAACGATTCTACTAGGCCGAGTGCTTTGCTGAAATGTTTTCGGCGATCATCATAAGGCCATTTTTTATTAAATAAAGGATTTATGCAAATCCATATGGTTAAATGGACTTTTCAAGCCTTTGTATTTATATGGTTCCACTCTAACTTGGATTTACTTCGTGTTGTAAACACCAGAAACCATTCACTAACATCTTGAATACGAAGCACATACAATTGGTTCAGTTTTATCTTAACTTAATCTCTAAATCAAAGGCAATAATCCCAAGTAGTTCCACTAACAAAGTCCCGACACCCTCTATATCCGGTTTCGAGACGCTCAACTACTCAAAAGACGCGCCAACCGGAAATAGCTATTAACTTTTTAAAAGGTTTTCATTAACACGGCGACAAACAAGCATGGCCGCCACTTCCGTCTATTTACATTACAGCTTAGAGCGAAAAGGTCCAGATTAATTCTACTCATTGGTGTGGTACACAAGGTATAAATTGTACTTTGGAGTTGTGTCCGAAGATAGATGAACTTATAAGTGTAACACTGAACAATGTACGGGGGACCATCCGGAGATATATCACTCCTTTGCCATTTACTCAACCATCAACCAGTAGCATCCAATTTTTCCGGTGAAATTACTAGGAACATGCTGAAGCGCTCAGTACATGATATTTTGTAGTAGATAATTAAATTAAAGACGTCCCGTGATACAAGCAACATGATCATTTAACCAAGGTACATCTTTAATATTACGACTACCATACTCAAATATATTATCGAACATTGATTTAAAAGTAAATCCTATTTTTCTTCTCTGTTCATCTTTTTCATCTCACGACCTGTCCCTGCCTCTCACTCACCCCTCGTGTACCGCGCACTTACATTGCTCATTCATCCTCTGGGGCTCGCATTGACTCGCTGTAATAAGCGCGGCCGCTAAGAGGCTTACTATCCCAAATATCTACGGGAATACCGGAAATTTAGTTTCAACGAACCACTCCAGATTGGCGCGGGTAAGACCCGCCAACGACTACTTGTAATGGATACAGCATAAAGGACAAGACAGTCTGCGCACGTGATGTTGTGACATAGTAATAGTTTTCATTATTTTGCATTTACGTTTACTATTTTTTTTAATTCAAAATTTCTACAAATTTAATGAAGGCTGCATGGTGACTACACTCCTGTCTCTAGCAAAACACACCACATATACCTTACTATTAGTTTTATTCGGTGTATTTTCTACTACAAATTACAATAACCATCCTAGAAGTTATACCTATGTAGTAGTTTTTTTTTTAATGAAGTAGTTTACTTGATGCTATTTTTTCTTAGCAGGTAATAAAAAAGTAAGTTTATTCTATGTGTGGTAATCTCCTCGGCCGCTTTACGATATTAGTTCTCCTTTGATGGTGTTTCGGGCGCTCTATTGATCTCGGTTCGAGCGCCTTTTGCGCTTCTTTCTTGCGTTTGGCAGGTTTAAGGAAATCAAAGGTTAATCCAAGTGTAAAACAAAATCGCGCAAACACTTCTTTCATGTTTGCCGCTCCGGTTTACTCGGTGAAATCCCGAGCGAGTTATTTTTGGTAATATTTTGAGTGAGACGTGCGCACATTCATATCTTTAGCGGGATTGAGAACGTGAGGAGGAAATGGGAATGGTTCTATAACTTGGAAGTTGTTTGGAGTAGAAACAAGTAGGTACAATATTTTATTTGGGCTGATTTCTATACTGAAACATTATATTGGAGATCGTGCTCAGAGTTGTCGAAAGATGTGATCTGCACACGATTGGTGCCAATATTGAATATAATTGCTTTCTTCTCAATTTTATCATTATCAGTACTTTATACTTATAATTTTGTCAGCGCGCAGAATTTTCATAATGAAATCAATTGCAGCGGTGCGTCTTGCCCACAGCGTATCTACAGGAAACTAGATTTCGTTTGATATTGTACTTAAATTCTTATTCATGTTCCTCATAACTGAGGGTCATGATTCCTCCACATAAACATAACGAGAATTTGATTGGATAAATTACTACCTTCATACTTTGCCCTAGACTGCATCAATGCTTAACATCAAGCAAGCTGTAGACGCTGTAGTCAAACACGAACCGCATCTCTTTACCCTTACGGAAAGTAAGGAAATAGACAACCAAGCCTCGATATAAACAGATAAACAGAGCTATCAGGGCACTATTATCAGCACCGACTGTCGTTAATCCGATCACAATAAGGAACTAATCCGAGCAGAGAACGCCAGCGAGTATCTTTTTCAGCGTTTTCAGTTTGCTCCGAGATAATTTCGCTTCCGTCCCTCCGTACGCCTTCCTAGAAGTCCTTGAATATGGATCAGAGAATAACAGATACCTACTTCGAGATTTAATAATTTGAATTAATTCGGCAAGTGAGTCACGACCCGCATGGGTTAATGCAACTTACTGAAAGACTTCGTGATATTCAAAATTAAAAAAAAAAACAAAATAATTTATTTCAGGCATTGGTCCATATTAATCGGATTCGGATCGGATTGATATTGGTCGGATGGCCGGTAATAATGTTAGCGTGTCTGAGATTTTGTGAGCAAAAGAAGAAATGAATGAACGTGTGAATGTTTTAATGTAGATAATATATAAATTTGACTTGTTTGACTATATTACGATGATTATTATTAATTGATTATGTGTTTGTAGAATAAGTATTGTTTTAAATAATTAATGTAATTGGCTTCGGCCGTTTTGATTATTATTATTAAATAAATAAATAAATATTTACAATAATATTCATTCAATTTTAAAATATGATATAATCATTCCTTTCCGTCATAGACGGTGGGTTTCGACGGCTACGTTTGAGAGTCAGTTCCAATCCAGTACATCCAGTATTCTTGGCTAAATTTGCTTATAATCTATGCTTATTTATGTTCTTTAAACAAGATAATTAAGAATCAAACGAAAACTTACCTGTTTGATTCCAATTATGCGAGGGTCAACCGAAGACGATATTGTTTACTAAGCAGCAGTCTGTGGAATTGTGCTGCCACTGTCACACATTTAGATAGTTAACTACTTTAAAAAAGCAAAATTCAACTTCACTCGTTTCCGTATCCGCTCCGCTCGGCTCACCACGTGGGAAGGCGCCTGCAACTCGCCATTATTTTTAGAGACATAGTACACGTACACCCAGTTATAATATATATGCCTTACAATAAACATTTTTGCTTTAAAAGGTTCAAAATTTAGGGTGGGTGGGAGGAGTATAATCGTCTTCGGTTGACCCTCGCATAATTGGAATCAAACAGGTAAGTTTTCGTTTGATTCTTAATTATACTTCGGGTCAACCGAAGACGATTATATTGTTTACTAAGCAGATGTTTAGAGTCTTTCAATCTAGGAAAGAAACTGCAAAAAATGTTTATTAACATATTCAGTAACAAAATCAAATAAATTTGTTTTACCTATATCTTGCAACCACAAAGTAGTAATAAGATAACTATTTCTAGTGATTATAATTTTTTTTTAAACATGTGCCTTACATTTATTTTGCTTAAATGATGTAAAATTAATACTTTATATGCGCAAGTATGTATAAATATTTAATAATACTAGGCACTGCCTATAAGAAAATATTACATAATATATGTAATTTAATATGTCTACAATGGAATTATTTTCAATTTGATAAGCTATTTCGCTAGCGACATCCCGTGAGCGGTTTCTGTATGGATATAACAAAAGGGTTATCATCATAGGTTCTGATGTCAGGAAAGATGTTTTCCCAAAGTAAGTTTACAAAATCACGTAATGGCGAGTTGCAGGCGCCTTCCAACGTGGTGAGCCGAGTGGAGCGGATACGGAAACGAGTGAAGTTGAATTTTGTTTTTTTTAAAATAGTCAACTATCTAAATGTGTGACAGTGGCAGCACAATTCCACAGACTGCTGCTTAGTAAACAATATAATCGTCTTCGGTTGACCCGAAGTATAATTCGATTCATTAAATTATTGCCAGACCTTGTATAGTCATGGTTTGCTTTACATAATCCTACTTGTTCCAATGTGTTATCAAAACAAACTCGTTTCACAAATTTATTTTTTTATTAAAACACTTTGCTATAGAGTACAACTTAAGGTTGTATGTTGTTGTTTATTTATTTTCAAACCCATTCACGAAGTAAATGTAACAAATTAAATGCCTATAGCTAATATTTACAGAGTAATATTCTGTGACTTGTAAGCTTCGAAGACATTTCTTATAAATAAATGACTTTGACTTTAATATATCTGTCCTTCCTTCATCTTCGCTCCTTGAAGGTCCTAATTAGTGGAATGCACTCCAAATCCCTTTCGAAAGGGCAGGATAAGAGGGCCTGAGGGAAAAGGTGATAGTTTGGTTTCTATACCAGATAGAACTATATCCTCGCTGGTTCTTGCGTCTAGGGTATGCCAGGGAGAATAATTGTATGAGCATGAGCTGAGCTGTGGTAAGAAACTTAGTTCGGACGAGTCTGGACAATTCTGGTGTCAAAGTTTTTCCCCCTAAGGGCATCTGATGATCCAACATAGCTAAACGACTGCCGTGCTATAACAATCAGCCGGGGTCTACAATGTAACAAGTCATCCAGCTCCCGGAAGTGCCCAAAATGGTATGCCTCTTTTTGAACACCAATTTTTGAAAGCCAACCGAAGGTCGATGATGCGTTCAGCCTTAGATGGTTGATTAAAGTGTTGATTTTAGTCAACTAGTTTGTTTCTTGGTTAGAAGGAATCGTTGTAGGTCTCCGGTCATCAAAATTAGTACCTACTGTGATATTTACCTAGATACTAGTACGCTTATCCAAGAGCATATAATATTTAATTATTTATAAGATAAGTCATACGAAATTCCAAGGACCTCTGACATTGTTGAAAATGCATATCATGCATTGTGAGTGTATGATAGAACATTCGAAAACAAAAATCAACATTTGACGTTGCATATTTTTATTGGGTATTCGCACACTTAAGTAATTTAAAAAAATACAAATATTTCATATCTTCTCTACGTAATAAGATTCTACATCCACGGCAGCCACTTGAGTGGTTCGGCGAGGTTATAGAAACCACGCGACGGGTAACGGAGGGTGTTTATATCGAGCTGATTATACGATACCGAGACTTGGCATTATGTTGTACTTATACTAGGTATAGGATACAGGTTAGGTTGGTTCTAACAGGTATAGGCGGAGATGAGACCACGTGTCAGCAGGCGTAACGTAAGACTCCATAGAACCAGGTACAGCAACACCATGGTAAATTTTGCATCTATTGCATGGAGACAAATGCACAAGATTGAACCGAGTGGCGGTTCGAACAAAATCTAATATTATAAAATAAAATTATAGGGATCGTAAAAAGCGGTTGTTCAAAAGTGGACGATGGAAATTTATTCTGTTACCTATACCACCTATACCTAGCATAATGTCATAAAAAAATATAGTTTAATCCCATAACAAATTATAATTATCACATTCAATAATTCACTGACATCCATCACCATATATATTTACAAGTAGGTAAAATTATTATCACAATTGTTTTAAAAAACGACTTAATTAACATTATCATTTTAATTATCATAAACCTACAAAAACCACGACCTAATTATTGCACAATGTACATGTTCGACTTGAATTTATCAAGGTTACATTATAAACGACTTTGAAGGACTTTAGCCCTCACCTTTTTAAATTAAAAATACTTGAGTAAGTTGAAAATATTGCATTTTTTGTCTAATTAGTCCATGTTGTATGAAGAAGACATTACTCTTATTAATTATTAAAATAAATACAACCAAATTGATGATAATCTTTTTTTTAATTCAGAAACAAAAAAGCATATACCTACTTAAGTAAAATGAATAAATATTGCTGGACATATCACACTGCGCCGTCTAGCCCCATAAAGCTTCGCTTGCATTATGGTACTAGATAATAGATATAACACATGAATACTTTTCTTTTCTAAATACATACTTATTAATAATAAGTAATTACAAATTTTAATATTCATAATTACTTGTGTTATGCGGAAATCGTACCCGCACTCCAGACTGGAAAGCAGAGCCACTACCAACTAAGCTAACAGAGCAGTCAAATTATAAAAATAAATTAAATTAATATACCTACTGAAGCCATTCTTAATCGTATTGCTTTAGCTACCTGTACCTGCATAATCTACCTAAAACCAAACACGTAATATCTACATTATCTACACTACAGTCTTCGCAGATCACCTCTGCCGCCTATACTTAGCATAGACCTCCTTCAGGTACATCAGCGAGTCGTTGTACCACATGGGACTCGTGGACAACTCCTGGTCGATGAGCAGGGACGTGGGGGAGACCAGCTCTACTCGCGGCCAGGGGACAGGCAGCAGGGGAGAGACAGATGGGGTGGGGTTACTGAAAGATAATGAGAAGGAAAGATTATTATCATACATTATACAAATAATGTCAAAAATTATATTATATGTAATAAATTTAACAAGGCAATTTGGAAATATTAAACCGACTTTATTACATTGGCGCATATAATCATTTGCACTCTTTATTCTGTGCTATACTCGTAGGTACTTAACTATATCTCAAAAACCGACTCGCTTTTGATGATATTTGCACTATTCCGTAAATTACCTGAACCTTATTTTTTTTTAATAATTAACATGAAGGTAACGTAACTTACATTTTTTATAAATTAGTTTGCAGCGTATACAGGGCACAAACATCAAAAACATATTATTTTGATGCTATAATAAAATTATAACGCTGTTATACTTTAAACTAATGTTATTTTTGCAACATTTTCTGAACAGTGCTCGCTAGAAAGGGCATATTTTGTAAGTTTACAATAATAAATGTATGGAACCTCTTAGTACACAATCAGATATCATTATCAAGCGTGAAGAACATGTGTGTATTTAAACAAAAAAATCAATAATTGCTTACCCATATTTGGCGAAATTTGTCCATAACGTGGTCATCTTATCAATCATTTCATCCTCAAACAAACTGGGGAATATTGATTGCGAGAACAAATAGAACAGCTCGTCTGCATGCGTCGCGTTATGTGGAATATTAAAAGGCTTCCTTAAATGTATCTTTGGCAAATTTCTATTACCCGAGTAATTAAATATGTAACTATATACAGGCTTATTACTTGACTTGACTATAAGCTCAGTCTCTTCCAAAGATGGATACGACAAAAGTGGTTCTCCATTTAATTTCGATAATTTCACGGTATCGTTCAAATCATCGCCCATGTATAAGTCTTGTAGTTTTTTTGCGAATTCAATTCTTGTTTGTTCTGAAGGCATGTGCAAGTTTTTGGGGATAGAGTTGATGAATTTCGTCCGTTTTATATTCTTGTCTTTATCCATAGCTATTAACAGAAGACCTTCTTCGGTGTTGGAGCCGATGATCATAGGAACTTTGTTAAATGTACCTTTAGATAGAACATCAAACGGAGATTCAGTGAGGAATGGCGTTTCTCCTTCGATCGGAATCTCTGCGCAAGGAGTATACAAAATCTCGGAAGCGATAATATTTCCTGGTTTTCTAGGAACTCTGGTCAATATAAGATCGTCATCAGATTTTGTTTGGAAGTAATTGTACAAGTCGTATGGATCTTCAGGTATGTAGCCCATTTCCTTGGCGAGAAGACTGGCCAGAAACACAGGTTTGAACTGATACGCCCATGGAGAAATCGACGATCCGCTCTGAGTGATTGCTTTCTGGAACAGTCCTTTCGACATAGGTGATATGACGTGATATGAAATAGACGCTGCGCCGGCGCTCTCTCCAAATATGGTAACATTATCAGGATCTCCACCAAACGCCCTGATATTCCTTTGAACCCATCTTAGAGCTGCAGATTGGTCCTTCATGCCTGCGTTTCCCGGTGCTTCTTTGATTCGGAGGCAAAGATATCCTTGAATATTCAGTCTATAGTTTATCGTGACTAGTATGACTCCTTTCGACGTCAGGTATTTTGGTCCATAAAAGAATGCTGAGCCTGATCCTTGGAAGAAGCCTCCTCCATGGACGAACACCATGACGGGTAGTTTGGCGTCTGGGGTAGTGTTGAGAGGAGTGTGGACGTTCACAATGAGACAGTCCTGCTGACCGATGGCTATGATATCTCCCAGGGACTGACGACATCGTACGTTCTCGTCAAAGGCATCTAATACGCCGGTCCATACTGGCTCTGGCCCAGGAGCCTGGAAAGTACAGATTAAGACAATAAGATCAAACAGAATTGTATTTTGGTAGTTATTTTTATTGAATATTATCTGATTAATTCATGTTAGCGCCTAGTCTAGTCTAGTGTTTTAGGCGGCCAAAATAACCTTCATCATAGGAGTTGATTTTCTAGTTTTTCGAGTTGGGTGTGCAAAAAGTAAATTAGACTTGACAGAACTGACGACACTAAACTTGGCAGAATCTCAAGTAAGGCAGTGTCATATAAAAACACTACGAATATTAAGGCCTTTGCTTACTAAGGCCCTTGCCTGGATTGTCACCAGCGTTAATTTGAGATAAAAAGACATTCAGCGAATTCAGAAACTCAATTTGCCGAAGGATCTATTTCATTTCTGGAAAACTCACCTGAAACCTCTCCCTGACCGTAGCATATGGTATGCCAGTGTACTGCACGTAGGTCCCATCAGGCGTCACAGCCCCGCGCACCCAGCCCCCGCTGAGCAGCACTGGAGCTGTCGGCTGCGGCACCAGCCTGGTCAACCACAGCGACCATAACACCAACCACTTTAAACCACCTTGCGGAGCTGACTTGGCACTCATTTCTTTTATACTTTTTGATAGTTACCAAATGATTCGTTTACTACTGCTCATAGGGTAGCACTCATATTTTGATATAGACTTTTCTGTAGTTTCTAGCCAATCTTTTTTAGATTTACCTAATCTAGATAGCACTCAAATTTTAGTTTCTGCACTTTTGGGTAGTTTTTAATCGATATTTTTTAACCTTGGACGTTTTGTACTGTTTGAACTTTTGGGACTGAGACCGGTTGTAGTATTTTTATTATGTTTATAATAAAAAAGCAAGTATCTAGCTCATTTATAGTTTTGGTATAAATTTTCAGAACGGGTTTTGCACTTAAAACGACGTCTTTATTTACGACGTTCTTTTGTTTAATTTATTTAAATTGTGTCTTATTTTGTAACTAGTTTGGTTTTAATTTTATATTACGACTGACTCTTGCGATATTCTTCGTACGAATTGTATTGATGTTATCGGTTAAATTTATGCTCGAGGTAATGAAGTCAAACATATCACTTTTTGTGTTATAATTACTTTCAACAGTATCTTATCACAGCTGTGTATTATAAACCACTGTGTCACCCGCGTTAGCCTCGCAAATATCGACCCGTTGTGTTACTAACGTTACTGTTACTATACTGCGACTTACAAACGTAATCCAATTCATGTAAAATTTCACTGAAATTATAGTAACAAATACGTGGAAACAATTTAACTACATCGATGTTTTATTTTACACTAATATGTCGAATTCATGTTTACTGGACACTTAATAATATATATTCCACCACATTAATATTAGATTGGTATAATGTAAAAATTTGTGTCACTGTTATTTTTTACTGTTATTTTTCAATATGTTTATCGAGGCCACTCACGAATAACACTATGGAAACTCACTTCTACACAAGTATATGCATTTATATGTCTAAATGTCGTATATATCATTATCAGTTTATCTTTAGTCCGTTATCAGTACCATAATACCTAATACGGATACAAAGATAGCTAGTAAGAATTTATTATATCGTTAATGTATCACTGGGTCAAAACACCGACTGTAATCGCGAACTGTTTCTATACACTGTCAATTGAATTAAATTGTATGCGCAGAGTACACTCAACACAGATAATATACGAGTAAGTATGTATAGCTAGTAAATGGATATTAACATAAAAATTCAACACATACGCTAGCCGGCTAGATACATGCATTGCTGTTATATTATGTTCGTTATATAGCCACTTATGTACATAGTATACGTCCTATACATAACAAACAAACGTCCACAATGATGTAATACAGATACTGGTTTCCGAACAAAAAGTTAATATTTTAAACCAACCGGCTTTTGGTACTAGTTTCGCTTTAAAAATAAATTACTAAAAACCTATGCCGTCAGCATCCGAAAATAAATTAAATTGTTGCCTTAAATTTATTGTATTCTTTAAATTCAATGTTTTCGTTAATAAAAACCTTCTGCCTAGTATGTTTAGTGCGATATTTTAAGCAGATCTTAGAGTAAAAATACTAGTGTCCGACCGAAAGTTCAGTTTCGGCTTCGGCCGAGGTTCGGCCAAAAATCAAGTTTCGGCGGCAGTTTCGGTTTCGGCCAAAATTGGCCGACACTTTTGGCGAAACCGAAACTGATTTCGGAAGTTGTCGTGCACGCTCGCCTAGCTTCGTTTCTCGCGGAAAATGCTCTGGCGGACGCTAGCGGCTGTTCGGGAATAGTCGTGCGCCGTTCGGATAGCAACACAACTTAGTCAGTGCGTTATCGCCCAACGCAAACATTCTTTAGAGGTTATGTTTTGATGGAACTGATTACCTGTAAGTTTTTGTTTCGTTTCTGTACTTAAATAATTTAAAGTTAAATATTGAGTCAGTGTAAAAAAAAGAGATTGTAAATGAAAAAATAGTAATTATTATTTTTATATAAGAGGTAAGTATCTAAAAGAGATTGATGATTGATTCTTCTAAGTACAAATACAAACCAAAGTATTAATTAATACGATTTCAAAATACCAATAAGTACTTAGTATTTAATGAAACAGTAACAATTAGTGATTTGATTACTAATAACTGATAAACATTTTGCTAAGAGAACTTAATTTGAAAAAATAATAAAAATATTATTAATATTTTTTTTATTATATTAAATTAATGATTACAACAAAATTAATATACAGTGTTTCCATTTCATGTCGTAATGAATGCAGAATAATAACTAAAATGCACCATATTTCAGTATTTTAAGGAATTTTATTCTTGACCACGTGAGTTTCGATTTCGGTTTCAGCCGCTGAAGCCACGGCCGAATATTCGGTTTCGGTTTCGGCCGGAAACCAGTTTCGGTCGGACTCTAAAAAATACTCATTGTTTCACTATAACATTATATTAAACCGAGAGTGTGTTTGTTGATCTGTTTGTTCTTCTTTCACGCCACAACCATTGAGCTTGGATTATATAAAGTCACAAAAGCTCGAAAAAAATGTCCGAGCCAAAACTCTGCCCACGCTACTCGTTGAGCAGACTCTTGGATTACCTATCTCTTTTGCACGTTCTTAAAATATGTAAGAGCGATAGAAACAAGCAGTCTTTTGTTTGCGCTCGCTGACGATGTTAGCGTTTGGACACTTTCCTGCGCTTTTTAGTTTTAAATTGTGTCTCTGTATAATCCTAGCTCAATGGCCACAACGAATCGATTGAATAGTTCAGCGAGATTTATGGTATGGATGGAGATTAGAGATAGTAGGTATAGCGTCTCACGACTGACATTGGCTAATTTCTATACAACCACAAGGCAAGTGAAACCGCCGGCATCCACTAATGTTTGATAAAAACATGCTTACTTGCTTAGTCAATGTAATCCACATGGCTTTAAAATATGACTCATGTACAATTGTACATAATTTGAATTGTACTTTGAACCCAAGTCTCTTGTTCGAACTTTGGTGTTGGAGATGTTTTATGTACCATTAAGGAATGAATAGGTATGTATTATTGAGTTAGCGTATTAGTATTAGGTACTAGTAATTCCGGTTTGATATGTACCTACGCCTGCATTTTTAATAACATTTCGTGCATTGAAAGTTCTCAAACGAGTGCCTCTATAGCAGTACGCTAATAAACAAATGAAGACGTAAAAATTAAAGTATTTGCACTTCTACCTCCTTTTCGCGCAAGAAACAGTCATTACATCACGGTAAGTGGGTGAAGTGGACCGGTTGTGGAGAAATGCGCGTGCGCTGGTCGCCGGCCGGCGCACAGGCCGCGCGCAGAGCCCCGTGGCTGCTTGTGTCTTACTGCAGTGAAAGTACTATACAAGACTATAAACTAACACGTAATATAGACAATAAAACATTCCATATTACCCAATTCTTGGACTGAACAATACAACTGTGTAACATAAAAAATAAGTGCGTTTTTCTTACATTTTTATTACAAAAACTATGTTATTTTTGTGCAAGTCATCGAGACAAATAGCGTCTGTCATCAAATGTAAGTAGCGTGTGGTTTACCTTGTTCACAATTGTGTAATTGGGTTGGAATATGTGTTTTATAACCTCAAATCATGTTTGTAACTGCTTGAATTACTGTAGCAACTAGTGTGCGCGAGTTTGCTTGGTTATTGTGTACCTTATGATATAAGTAAGCTAGTTACATGCAAGTCGGTTTATAGCTGGCCACTAGACAATAGATGAATGCTAATGATCGTGATGTGGCCGTTACATTTTGATCTTAATATCTTATAGATAAGGTTTTAATTCGTAAAATGATTATAAAATAACGGGCCTTGAATCAAAAGCCGGTAAGGGTCAATATTAATCCTTAATAGCACGATTTTTGTGTTTTAGAATAGTTTAGCATTCAAAATTCGATAGAAGTTTTTTTTACATTTGATAGGCTCACGCTTGACTACAACTCGCCTGATTGGCATCGTTGTAATCTACGGTCTAGCGCCGGTTTACTCTCGACCCGTAGACCGACATATTATTATAGTTCAAGTATATATAACGCGACAATTTGTCATAACACTTAAGTAGGTAAATGAATAATAATCTGAAGGAAATTTGAAAAGTATTTTATGGATGTAAGAGATCTACCTATATCAAATTTCAACCGATTCTTATTATTTTTTCAGGACGCTAAATCTCTGAAACGCACAACCTGTCAACTAGGTCATTAACCTCAATATCTGATTAAAACCGACAATATTCCGTAAAAGAGTGAACGACATAA
Organism: Macaria liturata; assembly: GCA_964023185.1. Lineage (NCBI taxonomy): Eukaryota > Metazoa > Arthropoda > Insecta > Lepidoptera > Geometridae > Macaria > Macaria liturata. The sequence goes on along the minus strand of OZ026824.1, from coordinate 901,609 downwards.
TATTTGCTACATTCGGTTTGAATCTAGGCAAGCTCGCTAGATCATTAGCTATAAAAAATAAACCGTTAGCATATTTGGCATGAAGAAAGAGATGCAAAACAACGACTTGGTGAGAAACTAAACAAAAACACGAATAATCAAGAAGATTTTATAAGTGATGAATATTAGTATCTAGTGACAATGTCATGGTGTGGTGTAAAAGTGAAGTGGGTGGTGCTATGGTCGCTCTGGTTGGGAAGACTGGTGCCGCAGCCGACAGCGCCGGTGCAGGTGAGCAGCGGGTGGCTGCGCGGGACCATAACGCCTGCTGGAAACTACGCGCAATACACCGGCGTGCCTTATGCTAAAGTTGTCAGGCGCTTTCAAGTGAGTAAATAATTTGTATTTTTGTATTCGGTGATGTAACAACTGAATGACTCTTGTTTGAGGACCCATACATTTTTTATTTTTGATATTCACACATAATGCTCACTCACATTAACTACTAAAACAGAAAAGATTTCACCTAAATTGAAGAAGGTAACAAATAAGACACAGTTTTCCAATTTTTCACTGACTTTAAAAAAGAAGGAGTTTCTCAATTCGGCTATATGCTTTCGTATTTCTATTTTTCTCTTTGGCTTGATTCATAATATTGTAGCTTGCAGTAATTATTAAAAGTAAACATAAACTTAGGTCATGCAACAATACTACCGTGCAATTAATTCACAATTAAGTACCGCTGATTGCCTTAATGAGTAAAACCTAGACAAGTGTTTGTGATTGCTTTACATTGTATGCAATGCATGTTACATACATATACACATACCTATAGTTGTATGTATGCTTATAGCATGAGGCTGCGGGCATGGTCAGTAATTATACCAGAACAGTGTGACCGTGATAACTGATTTGGTACTATGTAACTTGTTTTTTTAGTCATCTAGAAACTGATTTCAAGAATTTTTTAAACAAATTCATAGACGCACTATGGACGGTGTGCTGAGTTTTTTGTAAATATGTGTGTTTGTATGTTTTTTTTTCTTTTCTACAGAAAAGAATAGAATGTTTAGTTATTTTTTGTATATATGTAAATACTGTCTCAAAACTCGATATACAATAATAGACGCACTATCATTAGCCTTCTCTTGAACTTAACGCACATTTCATAATTTTAACCTTGGACTTCTGAATCAAAACCTTGTTAGAAGTGCACAACAAATATTTTGAAGCTTCTTCAAAACTGGTTCCTTCCACGTCACTCAATGATTTATTCTATGGTCATAGTTTTTTTAAGACAACTTACCGGACACTACATAAAAGCCATGTTGTGGCCTTCTGTAGTACTTACTTAGAACTGGTTGTTATCCTCTTACCTTACAACAACAACACATTATATTTAGATAGGGACACACATTCTCATAAGTTCATTACACATAATTGAATAGGTATACTACAATATGTCCACTAATATGAATTTTTTTTCACTAGTATGAATTTTTTAGAATTGAATTGTACAATAATTTAATTTAATTTTTTTTTTTGTTTTGCTATAATTATTGTATTTTATTGTACTATTATTTTAATTGATTATTTTTTACTTGTATTTCTGTGACGTGTATCAAAAATCTGATATTAATAAACTACTATGACTATGACTATGACTATGACTAAAATATCTTTATAAAAAAATCTCAAAGCATCTAAAAATTCGTTATAATCTTTCACTTCATCATCATCATCAGCAGCCTGTTATCGCCCACTGCTTAGTATCGGTCTGTCTTCTAGTACGCCACTCGTCCCGGTCCTGTGCTGATTGAATTGATTGACCAGTTATGGGTCTCCAGTCCGAAATGTAATGTTGAGCAACCGAAAAACAAACTATACTTTCGTGTTCACCAAACCCATTGTTTCTAGTCATGGCAGTCCCACTATAAATGCAGTCCTGCATTCGCCGCAAATCGAGGTGTAATTGCTCATTGCCCTTGAATCAACGTTCCATAACTCCGTAGTCTCCGTAGTTACTAACTACTCAATGTACCTAAACTTTACTATGCGGATTTAACGGGTCACAGGACACTTTGATGTGTCAATGAGCCATTTGCCAGTACCAGGCTGATTTATTCATTTATTTATTTATGCAATTCAATATAACAATTTTAGAACTTATCCTAAAAATATTTTATCTATTTTCCTTATACTAATGTATATTGTTAAATACTTCATTATATCCTTTAAAATACTTACATTATAATAGCTTACTTTGCTAAAAGCTCTAAATCAGACTATTTACTACTCATAGTTAAAGATCTTGATCTTCTTAAATGTTTATGTTTATTAGTCAAATTTCATGTGCTCGTTATTGTACACCCCGTCTAGTCTTTTTTTTTATATTTTCCTCTCCATCTTACGGTTGCCTGGAAGAGATCGCTTTTAGCGATAAGGCCGCCATTTGTGGCATTAGTTTTATTTTTTTTTCCGTTTTGTATTATGTTTTTTTATGTGAGTGTCCAATAAAGTATCAATCTATCTATATATCTTCTTCTTAATTTATGATGAAAAATCTTTCTTTTTTGAGATCTGATAACATTTTCAGACGAATCGGTAATTGTATCAGGCTATCTAAAGACAACGCCTATTAACTCGTAATATGCCTAGGAAAATCTTTTAATTACTGAAGTAGGTACACATAATCCTTACAAAGGTAGGTACATATTTACATAACTTAAAGAAACAAATAAACAGATTACTTTGTCCGTCTGACGATGGCTAAAATAATATAAATAAATAAATATTCCGGGACATTGCATAGAGCGCCATCTAGCTCCACACTAAGCAAATACAAAGTTGCGTAGTTGTAATTATGATTAATTGTGGAAGTATTATATAGTTGTGTAGTAATATAAATCCTCAAGCGACAATGTAGGTTCAGATCAACTAGAAATAAATAATACCCAACATTTTATAATCGATTTACGAAACATAAAACTTACGTGTTAACTGCTAACTAATGTACAAATGCAAATTTAATTGAACAAACAATTAACGAGTTGGGGCTATTTCAATACCATAAATGGCGGTAGGAAAAATCCTAGAGCATTAATACTTACCTAGGCAATAGATAGTAATAAACTGAGTAAGACAATATTAACATGGCCTTGTAGAATCGATTCATCGACGTTTATGGTTACAATGACCAGCTTAAAGCAATATTGTGATTAAACTAACACTTTTTAGTATATAGCATTTACAAAGCGAAAGCAGTTTCGAAACATTCATTTTGATTTCTATAATAAATAACGAGGAAGTAATACTTCTGTTGCAACCTGGCCAATCAAACACTTTTGTCTTGGTAATTTGTGTAATGTAAAAAAAAAGACGTGAAAAAATGTAGACACCAATTTAAAAATATTTTTTTTTTTACAGACCGCAGAACCTGTTGCACCATGGGATGGAGTATTCAAAGCTGATGATGAGCATGTGCGATGTACTCAGAGATTTGGTTCCTGGGTCATTGGAAGAGAAGACTGTCTGACTCTGAACATCTACACTCCACTCCCAGCTTCCTCCCAGCTCCTGCCAGTCATGGTGTTCGTCCACGGAGGTGGATTCAGAGATGGCTCCGGCAGCCCTTTCATATACGGACCAGAATATCTGATCAAACACGGAGTTATCCTTATTACTTTTAACTACAGAGTCGAAGTTCTTGGATTCCTTTGCTTGCGCAACAAGGATGCTCCAGGAAATGCTGGACTGAAAGACCAAGTCCAAGCTTTGAGATGGATCAAAGAAAATGTCCGATCGTTCGGTGGAGATCCAGATCATATCACAATTTTCGGAGAAAGCGCCGGATCTGCTTCTGTTTTGTACCATATCTTGTCACCGCTATCTAAAGGGCTGTTCCATAAGGCTATATTGCAGAGTGGTTCAGCTATAAGCCCGTGGAGTATACAACATGAACCTTTAAAGACTGCTCATTTACTTGCCAAACATATGGATTACAATCCTGATGACTCTAATCAAGTGTATAATATCTTTAAAAATACGTCAGCCAAAGAGTTAATGGCAGCCCGTGTACCTAGAAACAAAGGAGATGTTGTCCTTTCAGAAAATATATTCGTACCTTGTGTCGAAAATATCTTGCCAAATGAAGACCAGTTCCTACCTGATACCCCGTACAACATACTAACATCAGGAAACTTTAACAAAGTTCCAATAATCATAGGTTATAATGACGCCGAAGGGTTTATGTTTGTCGGTAAAGAAAACGCCACAACGATATCCAAATTAGATTTTTATGAAGCTTTACCACGAGACTTGGTATTTACTGCTGAAAAAGACCGAAGAGATGCTGCTAATGTGCTGCAGAGGTACTATATGGGAGATAAGAAGATTAGTAAAGAGACTATAGCAGATTTTGCAAGATATGAAGGTGACAGTGGTATAGCGTACCCGGTAGTTTCCACCATAGACAAGCTTCTAAAGCACACGGACACTCCTATATTTGGATACAAATTCTGCTACAGTGGATGGATGAATCTCGCCAAAATATCTTTTGGTTTTGGAAAGTATCCCGGCGCTACTCATGCTGATGAGTTATTTTATCTATTCAAAATCAAAGCCACCTTGCCGGCTACTTTCTTTGAAGCAAAGTTCATCAACTTCTTAACGACCTTGTGGACTAATTTCGCTAAATATGGGTGAGTTTATTGGACATTACGTTTTCATACAGAGAAAAATAGTTCGTTAATAAAGAGAAAAAAATTCGAAAGCAAATAAAAAAAGTTAGTAAATTTCGAGTCGCATAAACCACCTCTTTATTTTAGTTTACATTTATCACGTGTTTAATAAAAACTGTGATGAAATTTTGATCAACTTAAAATGTCGTTACTAAGCATATACATACACAAGCACTGTGTCATTACAAAAAGGAAATGACAATAAAAATGGTGGCATAAAAACATCTAAGATTGATCAAAATTATGCGGCATTTTTTTTCTCTATGTAGGTATACATCATCATTTAATCACGAGATAATGACTGCGTTGTATGAGGATAGAAATAGCTTTATCACTTTTGAGACAATATCTACATCCAGTTTGAAAACCACGACTTTTTGTTGTAGTGTTAGCTATTTACAAACAGACACTCCTTCGCAACTACAAATATTTTATTTTGTACTAGTAGACCTTCGATCAATTATAACAGACGCCCGCAGTTTAGGTCTCCTTGGTACGGGATAAAAAGATGCTTATGTCACGTTGGACTTTATTCTATCACAATGCGAAAATCTTTGATAATTCGTTGCTCCGTTACCGCGCGAAAGCGATACAAAGAACACACTTTCACTCTCATATCAAGGTGAATTTATATCAAACGAATATGGGGCTAGAGCTAGAACTAGAGCATTCTTTTGTAATATTTCAGTGTAAACTAAAGCTAGATCATCTGTTCTAATAATCTGTAACTGCTCGCGCGCTCTGGCGCCGTTTATATCGAGCGAGCGAGCATTCTTAGAGCATTGTATAGGTATAATCTTTGCGAACGCACTAAAAACAACGATATAATGCTCTACCAGCTTTACTCCTGTTTACACTAAAAGAATTAGACGTGGTGGGGGTAGAATAAGCGAATGCTCGTTTGATGTAAATCCACAATCCTTACTAACATCACATCAATCCTTACGGGATTATTAACATTATCTTATGTTTCAGCGATCCAACACCATCTTCGTCAACGATACCAGTGAAGTGGCAGCCTGCAAGTAGAACCTACCCGAAGGTGTACAACATCAACACTAACTGCTCAATGACTAAGCTGTGGGACGATGAAATCCTGAGGTACTGGGATGTATTATACAACAAGTACAGAAGAATATCCTAGTGTTGTGATTTAGCTAATAGATTGTGATTACTCCAAGTGAATCTCTTAGACGTAAGTTTTGTGAGTTCGTGAATACGGAGTGATATTTTTAACTATCAGCGCAAGAAAGTAATGTTTTTATTTCCAGTTAGAAACAATTACGAATGATGTACTTTGAATTTTATTTTTAGCAATGTGGTTCGGGGTTTCGTGATGAATTTACCTAAGTGCGATTTTATAATTACTTCCAGCAACTATCTTCATTTTATGACCTGTTAAACATTACATACATATGTAAATGTTGTAATAAAAAAATGGCGGAATAATTCTATTCATCTACAATTATAATTTTTAGTAAACGCAAATTTTTACACAATGCAATAAAAAGTTTTGCTTTTTTTTTACCTTTTCTGTTTTTTTTTACTTTTTCTTTTTGTCTTTTGTCTTATTAGCATACATTTTGCGAGGACTAGACAAAATTGTTACCTTAAACCTATCATTATGTTTAAGCGACGTTTTAGGCATAGCTAATACTTGTAAATCAATTCAGTCGCAACATTATACGCATATCTAAGAGTAAGAGTGAGAATAGATTCTGATTAAAATTTCATGGTCAGTTACGAAAGTATTATCGCCATGTTAACCATCTAGTAGGAGCTAGTGTATATTGACATAGGACAGTAAGAGACTGCTCTAAATTCACTATCATAAGAAGTTATAGACCGTAGCTTAGTCTTAGTTAACAAATATCTGGACAACCTAAAACAAACAAAACATGCTTCATTCGGTACTCGTTTTTCGACAGTGCTTATAATACTGCTAAGGTTGACTTTTATTTAGAACGGCAGAGTTAATTTAGGATAAAAAGTTTGCTTATGTGCTAGTGTAAGGTTGATCCATCTATACAAATTGTCATCTCAAACGGTTCAGTCGTGAGCTATATAGCACGTGTTTAATTAGTGTGTTGGGATGTGATATGCATTAGCATTTCTTTTCCATCACAAAGCACATTGCTTTGTGATGGAGAAGAATGCTTTTGTATATATATATAACTCAAAGGTGGCTGACTGACTGACTGATATAGTGATCTATCAACGCACAGCCCAAACCACTGGACAGATTGGGCTGAAATTTGGAATGAAGGTAAATGTTATGACGTAGGCATTCGCTAAGAAAGGATTTTTGTGAAATAGGGGATGCAAGTTTTACTTCTTAATACGAGCGAAGCCTCGAGCACCCACTAGTACTTACATAATATATGTGTAAGTGCGATCATTACCATGTGCCCAGAAACTGTATGTTGTTGTACGATTTTTTTACGTAATAATGCATCAATACTGTTTGGACTGTTAAGACACATTGTAATAAGCTCCATGTTCTATGTCACTACTAGTGTTGGGGCCTTGATGGTTGGTGGGAGGCCGCTGGGCCGTGCGCTGGCGCAAGTGGCCAAATATTGGCGAGTCTAGGGGCGCGAGAGCATAGCCTTCGGGCCGTGTTGCAACCACGTCCGGCGCACGCACATCACTCAGTTCCGAACCTTCCGAACCGCCGGCTGATCGCCAAGTCGATTACGATACGACACAATTCGATTATTTACAATCGATTCGATTATTTACGATAAATTTATTATATAAATTTATATATTTACGATCGAATCGAGCATGTTTTGGTGCGGGTTGTGAGTGATTTGGACTTCTTTTGGATGAGGTGTTGTGTTGAAGCGTGGTATAGTGAAGTGATATTAAACGCATTTATGTATTAGACAATACATTTAGTCTACTACACTATGATGATGATTAGTGTCAATTATCTCATTAATATTATAGACCTATCCTAACATCAAATCTTTGTATACTGACCGCCGAACGAATGCACAAAATCTGTTTTATTTACATAGTTAATGAAAAACCAACAGTTGAGCTCTTTTATTTTACTGTTATCAGTAATAACATAACATACATCAGGGATCGACCCCATAAAATTGGGCACATGGCTACGGGAACACTAACAGTTCAATGCGTTTGTTTAGTGTAGGGCTAGATGGCGCTATGTGCAATGCCCCGGAATATTTATTTATTTATTTACATTGTTCAGGCTAATTTTTGTACCACCAGATGTTTTATTTTTTTGCATCAACTCACTGATCTAAATCTTAAATAATCATAAATTAAAACAACACGAGGTATGCATGTATATCTGGTATTATCAGCGACGGATTGTATGCGTACGCACATCGGAAACGCAGTTGGTTCACTCGGATGTTGGCCAATCACCGCTCTTCGCGCTTCATTTTGTATCATCCTCTTGCGAAATGCTCCTTATTGTCTTCCACATCATTACGATAATGCAATAAACTAAGTACTTTATACTGGATTACTGTTAACTTGCCAACAAAATCAGCCAAAATAAAGTGATCACTAATGGACGCCCGCGGCTTCGATCGCGTTATTTCGGGATAAAAATAGCGTAGCCTATGATACTTCCAAAATCATGAAGATCCGTTCAGCCGTTTTTGCGTGATGAGCGTTCCAAGAAACAAACTCTTTATTATATGTATAAATTTCTTGACACGTTATCTTATATTATTGTAGCCAAAACCACGTAAATAAAACTTTTTGTCTAATTCAAATAGTAGCTATCTAAATCATTATATTAATATATAGGTATAATAGTGTCTACATCTTTTATATCACCGGATCACACAAGATCAGAAAAGAACTATCAGAAATTCGTGAATAAATAATTAGCTTGATTGATATTGATGTAAAGCCCAGAAAAGAATTTTAAAAAAGTGACTACTAACCCTGTATCATATGATCACAATGTGTTATGATTTTACATCTCGTTTGGTTCCATTCCATGTATTAATGTAAATACTAGCGTGACTAATATTACTTTACATATATATATATATATCACGCTAGTAGCTATTTATATATATTTTTTTAAATTAAAGTTCTTCTCGAAAATTATAAGAAGTACTCGTAAGAGTTTATGAGTAGCAATTTATAGTAAGTTGATGAATAATGTAATTATTATGCCAAGTCTGACCTTACAGCTTATGCGATCTTCAAAGAACAATAAGAAATTCAGAAATTTATTAACCATTAAATGGTATACGTTATGGGAATGTTCAGCTGTAATCATATAATGTTAAACCTCCGCATAATGTGGTGGCATTTTTTATTTATATAAATTTACTAGCTTTTGTCCGCGGTTTCGCACGCGTTATTGTACAAAAATAAACTTTCCTATTGAATCACTCTATTTATTAAAAAACTAAATCAAAATCCGTTGTGTAGTTTTAAAGATCTATGCATGCATATATCACCGTTAGATTGTAAAGATCGTTAGATTACAATCTATCTAGCGAGATTGTAAACTATCGATAGATTGTGAACCGTATCATTATGATTGCAATTTGACTCATTATTCTTCGCTATATTGTAATCTACCGAAGTGAAGCCGTCAAATTGTGAACCGGCGTAGGACGGAATGCAACTCGCGCTCTTTGTTTAGGTATTGCGAAGTCACTTGTCTGTGACAGGAGGTAAGATTAGGTTCGTTAGGTTGCTTTCTACCAAGCACATGCGACGACGAGCGAAGCGAGGAGGAGCCAAGTCCTGTTGTAGTGCAAGTGTTGGACTCGAAGATGATACGGTTCACAATCTATCGATAGTTTACAATCTCGCTAGATAGATTGTAATCCAACGATCTTTACAATCTTACGGTGACACATATATACAATAGTAAATATTACATATAAACAGACGCGGGAAGCCACTTTGCTTTATACTATGTAGTGATATGCTTCTTCGTATCTTTAACTTTAACTTGGTTACTTACAATGCATTGCCGAAAATAAATAAGTAAATTTCTCACTTGCTACGATAACCTTTACCAACCACAGCTTGGCTAACACACTGATAAATAATACAAATATAATACAATCAACTGTGTAAATTTCAATTATCTACAAATAACTATCTCAGCTCATGCCTAGTGACAGACAAACAGACGTACAGACAGCCAAGTCTTACAAATAGAGAACCTTTTTTAACCTTTAGGTACGAAAGCCTAACAAAAGATGTGATTATGTCAATAAGGATTGATTGATAGCAAGGTGAGTACATAGTATGCAATTGTAAAGAGATATTGCAATCATGATACCTCATTAGACAAGGTTACAAATACTTTACATTTGATTGATTTTTTACCTTCAACTGTTAACTTTCTCATAAATTAGACCTAGCTTAGAGCGTTTTAATTTTAATACTAATTATATTTTACTATTGCATTGTCAATCTAAAGAACGTACTACCATTATCAGGACATATCTGGCTATATCACACAGCGCCATCTAGCCCCATACTAAGCTTACGCTTGTACCATGGGTACTACATAACGGATATAATACAATACATGTATGTACCTTTCTTTTGTAAATACATAATATTTATGTACCCATGCGTTTGAATAAAAGTGACTAATAAACCTCGTAGTTACGAAGGCTCTAACTCGGTACCTGTCCTTGAAGATAGAGAGTAGATCTAGACCAAGGTTGCATTCTGTCAAGGTGTTCGTCTAGAAAGACACTATTACAAAGTCGGACCAGTGTATGCAACAAATAAGTGCAATCTTGAAAAGACAATGGGTAGTAGTAATAGTAAGTGTGATGTGGTTTAATTATATTTTAAGTTACAATGGTACCTACTTGGATACACTGTATTGTCTTTTTTTTTATAACTGTCTAACTTAATTTGGTTTTATATTAGGAGAATTTATTTAATATTGGCAAACTTTTATTTAACTTTATTATTTGGTTAGGTGGCAATTATACTAAAATTAATAATTACATAAAAATGGATTTCATAATTCACTCAATGCGTGCGGCGACTAAGGAAGCTACTAATTATGACAATGGAAAATATATAAATTGCAAACTAAAATATAGGCAAATAATGTAGTAAAATAATTGTATTACCTAGTTTCAATGTCGCCGTTCCGCAGAGGAGGTACCAAAAATATTAATGGATTAATTATATTTAATAAATATTTTATAAAGACTACCTACGAATTTTGACATAACCTATAGGAGTCATCATTAGGAGACCCCTGGAACAATAATCATAAAGATTATAATCCAGGGATCTTCAAAATCCAAACTAAACAAGTTTTTCAAGAACTTTGTGCCATTGCCATCTTTCAAAATTTTATTTCATTATTTGCATAAAAACTTTAACAGGTACGACATAAAGTCAAACGTAAACCTATTGTGTTAAATAAAAAAACAGCATCGTATCGATTTTTAAATAATGTGCATATTTCACATATTTGCAATTTTAATTAAGTATGTTTAAATACAGCCTATGTAATGTACATACATATATTATTTACCTGCGAGTATCATTAGCGCGCGTTCACATAAATTGTAATCAATTAATAAAATATGTATATCATTTTTATAACACTTATTAATGTATAATGGGTACATACTTATAAAACTGAAACAAAGACATCATTCAATAGTAAATGCAGACTGTAGAAAGATTAATATAACAAATGATTAGCCACTATTATTTGGGTCATTGACAACCGTTAAGATAACAAAGTATGTAATTCATATTTATTAATCTAGACTAGACATAATTCAAACACGCATACAGGAATATTGAAGTAGAATAATTTAATATTTTTTACTAACACAGCAATGCTATATACATACACATTCAAGGCAATCTTTTTTGTTACTATTGCACTTCGTACAATCGTGATTTTTTGCAACCTAAATTATAAATCCAAATATCTGTCTTCATTTGAGGAAAAACAGATTCTGTGCATTTGAAAAGAAACCTGTTTATCTTTTACCAGTTTTAAGAACAAACATACCTGTGATTCTTGTAACATTATTTTGGACGATAAAGTTATGTTTACTCGTATATGACCATGCCCGCTCGACTATTAGTCAGTTTATTTGCTTACGAGTAACACGCTAGTCAGTTACCGTACATGTGGACAAATTGTTGTATTGTGTACTTATATAATAAAAAATAAAAAAACTGGACCACGATTAAGTCATAATTAAATGAAAGTGATTGAAATCGGAATAAAACAGAGGAAGCACAAGAATTCCTAATGACCAGAGACAAAAGAAAGGACTTTGGGAAAGTGACCTAACCATTATTTAAAGTAGATACTGTGCACGTCATTTTAAGAGGATCGAGCTAAGGAGAGCAGAATCTGTTATGTTGGAGGAGAAATATTAATAAATCAAGTGGAAATACTTATTTGGAGGCAAACAAATAAATAAAATTCAATTGGCCTGTCTGCATCGAGAATTGCCTTTAAGAGCTAAATTAGTGACAAACCGCCAGTGTATCAGTGACCGTACGAAGCGGAGCAAGCATCGCAACTTTACAGACTTTTAAAAATAAACTACAAAATAAAGGCTAAAAACTGTACCAGTTAAATTCAATAAACAAGACAGAAAGAGAAAACAAAAGACATCAAATGAGAACTAAATTTATTGGAGAAGAACAACATCACCAAATTAGAAGAATACCAAAAACATTTGCAGCGCACAGAAATTGCAGATATTATGTAGATACAAAATAGTACACTCACCTGTGGTAATAAAAAAATATATCTTATCGCATCAGTTCCACTTCATAGCTACACTATTAACGGAAAACTGAATGAAACTGCTCAACTAATACCAAATACTACGGCGGAGTATAAATATTTAAAGAGAAACAAATGTAGCTCTAACACGACTTACTATTGCTACACTGGTGTATAGTATAAAAAGAAATCCTAATGAAGAAGTTCATCTATCAAGAGGTTCTTCAAGTTCTTGATACGTTCCTGGTCTCTTATAACAGTGTATAATGTTAAAGTGGTTAGTGCTGGGGTGGTTGGTGGCGACGAGTGTGGTTCGACTCCCGGCGCCGGTCGTCAGGGTGTCTTCAGGGCTGCTTCGAGGCAGGATCAGCGATAATGGACTATTCTACGAGTACCTGGGCATACCTTATGGGATCGTCGATGATAGGAATCGATTTAAGGTAATTGCTATTTTTTTATACTTCTTTTTCAATGCTGTGAAAATTGCATATCGTCACAGTGACAATCACTTTTAAGGTATCTTTTATGGATTCTTAATTTTTAAAGCATATCAGATTAAATTATTTGGCCCTCCTCAATAAACATTTTTGTAGGTGCAGAACATAAAATGTTATTACTACTTATTTGCTAAAGTATCGTTATTTGTTTTGCCTCAAAGCTACATTTGTATCAATAAACATATTTGACTAAAACAAAAGCATTTGTGCAGTCGTATAAATTAACATAATATCCAGGTTTTTAAAAAGATGATAATAATTATTAATGTAAGTTCTTTAAAAAATGGCTTTGTAACTATTCGCAGGCCAATACTATTTATATCCGGTTTAATTCTATGATTTACAGAGTTTGGCTTTAAAAGTGCATCGACCTTCGAAATCATTATTGAGAAGACAATTTTAAATGAAGGTGCTTTCAAAAGTTGTAGAACAAAAGCTGTTGACCAAGTACTTAAGGCCTGTAAAGGTTACAATTTAATTTAATTCCGGCGTTTCTATTTATATTTTTTACGACAACCAATCTCCAAGGTTACATGTGTCGCATAAAAACTACTACCTATACATGGTTTAGTACTTATTTACTTCGCATTTTATTTCGCCTATTTATCATTTTAAATTTACCTCATCATGATTTGTAAAACTTGTTTGTTGTATGGACTAGCTGTACCAAGCCAATTTTTTCAATTCGGTATGGTTTTAATAGGTAAAAAAATCGGTAAAGATTTTTTATTGATCTTTTAGAACCAGTAGTTATCGTCTTTAAATATGTTTACATCAATAAGTACATAGGTAGATTAATTTGTCAAAGCGAAGTATAAGTATCAAATACAACGAATTAAAAATATTTTAATTAGTCTGATTGACGTCATAACACTTAATAGCTGCCACCGACATTGTTGTGGTCAGGCATTAATAATTAATTTCGTGTTTATCTGTATCCATCAATACCATTTCAATTATGTTAAATAAAATAAAATTATTTATTAAGTAAATAGTTCAAATTCAACGCATGAACATGATCTAATGTTATATATCACTGTGTGCAATGTCCCTGCATATTTATTTATAATGTTATGTAAAACTGTCTAGTAACAACATTATAATGTGTGGGTTCCAGGCGCCGCTGCCACCGCCGTCATGGCACGGCGTGCTCAGCGCTCTGGACGAGAATACGTGGTGTCCGCAGCGAGCACTACTCGGCACCATCGGCACGCCTGACTGCCTCAAGCTCAACGTGTACACCCCCGCGCACCGCCCCGCCCCCCTCCTGCCCGTCATGGTCTACATCCACGGCGGCTGCTTCTTCGGCGGCACCGGCTCCCCCTTCCTCTACGGAGGAGACTACTTCGCGGAACACGGCGTCGTCTTCGTTGGTATCAACTACAGACTGAGCGTCGAAGGATTCCTGTGTCTCGGCACCAAAGATGCGCCCGGAAATGCCGGTTTGAAAGACCAAATAGCCGCACTGAGATGGATCAGAGACAATATTAAAGCTTTCGGAGGAGATCCGAACGATGTCACATTGTTTGGTGAGAGTGCCGGAGCCGTCTCGACATCATTCATGATCCTTTCGAAAGCAGCTCGGGGTCTCTTCCACAAGGCGATTTTACAGAGTGGCTCCTCTCTTGCACCCTGGGGACTCCAACATGACCCTCTCAAGACGGCGAGCACATTAGCTAAAAATTTAGGGTATGATACCAAAGATCCAAAAGAAATTTATAGTATTTTATCTAATAGGACAGCAGCAGAGTTAATACTTGCGCTAAAAGAAAACGAAGAGAGCTACTGTGTAGCTGACGATAGTATATTTGTGCCATGTATAGAGAAAGAGATCGAAGGCATAGAGTCCGTCGTGACTGAATACCCCGCTGATATCATCATGTCTGGGAACTACACCAAAGTCCCGATGATTATCGGCTACACTGACAACGAGGGCATTTATTTCGTATCCGCCGATTACGGGACCAGTCTCAAAAACGATTCCAAAAACATTGACCCCATAAAGGCAACCAAATGGGACTTAGACTTTCCAAGCGAACTGGAAAGGAACTGGACAGCAGAGCGAATCAAGCAACGTTACTTTTCCTCGTACGAAGATGAGTTAATAATGAACATGGTGGATCTGTATTCGGACGTGCATTTCAAGTTCCCATTGATCCTAGAGTCAGAGATGTATGCACGGACGTCAGACCAGCCAATCTTCTACTATCATTTCCAGTACAATGGGCTGATCAACATGGTCAAGTTTATCTCCAGGTTTGGATTGAACGATGGAGCCTCCCACGCTGATGATCTATTCTACCTCTTCAAGCCCCATGGTTTTCCTCTGCCACAAAGCTTCTTGGAGGAAACCATGATCAGTAACATGGTGACGCTGTGGACCAACTTTGCTAAATACAGGTGAGTTTTTTATTTTATTTCTATACCTACTAACCTCTGAAGATTGATATGTGTCCGTCCTTGACCCTTCTAAAGTGCAATACCTAATACCTACCATCTTTTTTACTAATACTTAATTGGTTTCAGTACTTTCTTTCATAATTGGTTCCATGCTTATCAATATTAAGTAGGTATTATATTCCAGCGATAATTCGACTTTGGCTTTAACGATAACACAGTTAATTCAGCGACGACCTAAATCTACATTTTGTATTAAATTTCATAATCTTTGACATAATTTTGACTCCTTTACTTTTAACTAGTTGTAAACAACTTGTATCTATTTAGTGCATAATGCAGTCTTCTGACCGACCTTGCTAAATGAATGCAACTTGTTTAAATAATAAGGAAATTTCCATATTAATGCAGTGCAATAAAATAAAATCAAGACCAGTCCAACCAGTCCAGATAAGTAGATACACAAGGTAACCTTTGCTGGGCACAGTGGGTACGCTGCCCTCTGGTAGTGGGCTGGAGCACTTAGATTATCTTTAGGCTTTTCTAAAGATTTTCTAAGTGCCCCTTTTTGTAGTAGTTAGAAGTAGTATGTTTAGTTTTTCTTCCCTTGTTTTTATATTTTATTATTGTAAATAAAGTAACCTTTATTTTAAATAAAAATTAGATCTATCAATATCTGCATTCAATTCTATTCTTTCAGTGATAAGATTATTATCAAAAGTATCATTTTGTAATCTCTAACACAAAAAGCAATTACATAAAAAAAATGTGCCCGTGCTAGCCGCTTTCGGGAAACGTATATTTTAATCTCACTTATTGCCTAGACGCAATCAAGGCTTGCGCTGTCAATAAGTTATCAAATCATACGCGAGCTAAGTTTCTAACTCTATATATAACCTCTAAAAATAAGTACCCTACATAACCATTACTATATTATACATTATACAGTTCTGTTACGCGTTTCCAAATGTCCCTGACAGTCCACTCCATGTTGTAATGTTGATAACTTGCCCTTTACGGTTTCGGTTCTATTCGTCCGCCCTTGAACAAGTAGGCAAAGGTTGTCACTGGCGTCATGGCATAATAATCATCGGACCTAAATTGATTTATGGCTCATAAAATTTTAGAACTGGTTTTTGAAGTTAAGTCGTAGAATGTGTAGTATATGTTTGGAACTAAGTATATATTTTTCCTAAAAACTCGTATGAATTATTAAATATTTTTCAAGACCACACTTTGACTTAGACTTTTTTAAGCCTTTTATGAACTTACTTATTGTAAGAATCAATCGCAGGTGTAGTGAGTCTTTATTAACTCACTATAATGTTATATGAATGCTTTTGTTAGAAGACATAACTTTATTTTATAAATGGCTGAAAATGGTTTTCACACTTACCTTACTTTGTTTACGCGTGTACTTAGTTTTTTTTTTGTTTTTAGGTGTTTAAATAATACCTCGAAGTAGTGCATAAAATCTACAGCGTCATAGTTCTGAGTAGTTTTCAAGGATTTTTTATTTCATCCCTCTCTTATGGTAGTTTTACAATGAGTAAGCTGTTATTGACACATATGAAATAGTAGGTAATTACAAGTATCGAACTTACTAGTTACTATTGATCGCCCTTATATTATATGGTTATTGGTTTGTGTTTGTGTGGTTGTAATATATTCTGCGCTGGCGGCCGGGCGCCCTCGGACTAGTGACATTGAACTAGAATGCTAACACTAGTTCACAAATGCAATGAGTATGTTATATTGTGTAGACGATTATAAAATATTACTTTATGTGCTATGCTTGCTGAAAACTACACAAAAAATCGTAAAAAATCTCATACAGCTTCTTAGTTTCAATTCGCTATAAGGTATTTAATAATTGAATCGAGTGATATACATATATCTATGTGAATGTGTGTGTGTTTTTTTTACGTGGGATTGATTTACGTTTGACTACAGCCTGCTTAATGTTAAGCATTGTTGCAGCCTAGGGTGTAACACGCTTACCTAGAAGATACCTATTAACTCTAGATTTAGACCCCTGGATTGTAGTTCGCAGGAAACACAGCGTCTGGAAAGCTGTTATTATATAAGTGTATTTGCATATTAATAATCAAAAAACCTGAATTTACACTACCTAAAACGGTTATGTACCCAAACGAAATGTGTTTGTATTCTGTGAAACTAAAATTACATTTCAAAATTAGAATGTGAAAGACTGATGATTAGATCATAAAAAATATAAGTAAGTAGGTACCTCCCTATACTCATACTCTGTGAATCTAAATTACATGCTTACAATATAATCTAGAGCATGTAACTGCATTTTAATTCGGTATGCACAAGCAAATGTAGAACGTTCTGTAAAACATTAACATTATTTTAATTCGGTAAGTTTCTTAATTCTAAACAAAACTTGGGTCAAGCTTGACATGTTAATGTTGACATTTACAAAAATACTCTAAAAATACAATGCCTAAGTAGATTGCGCTGTTGAGCAATAAACACACCAGCAAGTGATTTACAAATTTAAAAACTTTTCACTCGAACAAAAACGCTAATTAAAGTCTTATATAGTTACAGTCATATTATATTTTAATCAATTTCAGTTTCTGAATTAGTAAAGCGGGATGCGTTACTGAGTCTACTTTAGGTAAAAGATTGCTCGGTTTAAGCTCAATGCTATGTACTTTACAACTCATAAGTATATTGTTATTTTCCTTGATGATTTTCCACCTAAGTCGACTGGCATGAGTCAGCCTAGCGACCGGTTGTCCGATGTGTTTGGCATCTCTTGGTTTCGGAGGCGTGTAGCCCTGACCACTGACATAATAACATTGAACACATGGAATGTACGCCTAATCTTCAATCACAATAAACCCACAAAATTTCCAAAAATAAAGACGCTCTTGACCTCGCAAGTTCAAGTCACGCGCAAACTTACTTCATGTAATTTTTTTGCTATGTACAAATGTAAAATCTATACTAATATTATAAAGCTGAAGAGTTTGTTTGTTTGTTTGTTTGTTTGAACGCGCTAATCTCAGGAACTACTGGTGCGAATTGAAAAAATCTTTTTGTGTTGAATAGACCATTTATCGAGGAAGGCTTTAGGCTATATAACATCACGCTGCAACTAATAGGAGCGAAAAAACAATGGAAAATGTGGAAAAAACGGGGAAAATTATTCATTTTTGAGGGCTTCCGTTGCGTGCGCTGCGAAAATGGTTCAAGAAATCAAAAAAATGTGTATGAAAGAATTATTCCTCTTGAAATGATCTAACAAAATGTCCGCAACAGTATATGTCTATCTTTTGAGGTTAACTCACTAGAACCGTTTTTATGGTAATAACTATTCCACGCGCACGAAGTCGCGCGCAACAGTGTATGCATAGGATGTACCAGTACGGTTTTTTTATAATAATGTTATTGTGAATTCACTTTTCGATACTCTTGAAATTAAACGAAGTTAAGTTTTGAATGTATAAATATTGTCCATTGTGTAGTTGTGTTTATGGAGGACATGTGTGTTTCGTGGCTTCCACGGAAGACACATGTCCTCGGATGAATACACCAATGACTTGTTTTTTCAAGTTATGTGTGGATTTGCACTCGCTTAACGGTGAAAGAAAACATCGTGAGGAAACCGACATGTTTCAGGACCACAATATCCGAGGACATGTGTCTTCCGTGGAAAGTCCTGGGCGCCCACCACGATGTATCTGCCCAAGGGAACTCCCCTAACAAATTAATTCTGCGGGGAGTCACGACCCTTAGTCATGAGGCAATACGACTCAAGAGAGAGAATGTATAAATATTTATTATTAAGAGCCTGTATTGTTCCATTGTTGGGCAAAGGCCTCCCTACCCTCTTTCCACTTATCTCTGTCCAGTGCTATTGCATTCCAGCCTGGTTGGTGTTTATAAATATTGTACTGATGATAATTTCTGTTTGTTCCAGCGATCCCACACCGGCCGGATCCCGCACGCTGCCGTTGCGCTGGCGGCCGAGCCGGCAGTGGAACCCGCGCGCGCTGCGCATAGACCGCCGCCTCTCCACCGGCGACCTGTGGGACCCTCGCGCCGTGGCCTTCTGGAACCACACCTACACCAGATACAGGAGGAAGAACTACGGCTTCAAGGATAGACCGGTCTTTGAAGAGATGAGCATGAGATGATATATCTGCTAGTTATGTTTTGTATCGCTGTGGCTACGTGTCGCAAGGTGTAGCTATGATATGGTCACCTACGTTATGTCACAGGTTATGTGTCCATCTATAAAGAGATCTTAAAAGAGCTCTTGATAACAATACTCGATATGATATTTGTTTATATTCCTGGGGCGCAATGACGTAGAGAAAATATCTTAACAACGAAAGAAACAACACATTCTGAATATTAAATTCTTACATAGTATGGCGACTTCTGCTTAACCAAAATATGTAGATAACTCTTTTCACAAAGTTTGTGTGTGACATTATTTTGTTCGCAATATGATATAGTATGGAGATCGATAAGACTACAGTAAGACAATTTAATCCTGGATTAAAGCAAGTAGCACTGCTGTGTGTTGCTAATACTGTAGGTAAGTATAAATGTAAAATATTGACTATTCGTCATTGTCCTAATGTTAAAAAAAGACAAATTCACTGCCAAAATTGGGTATGTAAGCCATACAGTATGCCAGCTATACGCTCTTATAAATGTTTTTTTCTAACAACATATGTACGTTGTCTTATTATATGTGCAGAAAACGGTCGCCGTAACGGCTAGGAGGAGGACTAATTAATGTTAAAATAATTAATATTAAATAATTGTTTGGTAAAATAGGGTTCAGTGGTGTCTGTGATTTTCCATTGTGATATTAGTTTGCTAATGCCTAATGTGACTAATTGGTGAAAATACTTAAAACTGTAAATGGTTAAATTCTAGTACTTACATAGCGTAGGCGGCGTAGGTTAGGTATAAATAACGTTGTGTGCAGCGTTTAAAAGCTACGTGTTCGATACTAAGTGGACTGTATGGGGTTGATTTTGACGTAACAGAATTGATGCAAAGAGGGCAATCATAAAAAGCATTCACCAACCTTTCATCCACGACGCTGCTTCTCCGGGGATAGCCTCCGTGATGCGCGACAGACGAATGGTGCTGCACCTGCTCCTCTTCTATACGAATTCCTTTAGTTCTGTTCCAGAGTCACGGACTCTGGAAGTGCTGGGGTGTCACGGACACAACCGACGCGCACGGCGCGACCTTGGCTACTTGGTGAAGTGCTGGTGTGTCACGGACACATCTAACGCGCACAGCGCGATCTCTGCAACTCGGTGAAGTACTGGTGTGTCACGGACACAACCACCGCGCACGGCGCGATCTTTGCTACTCTCCGGGTCTGCGACGCGCAGACGTCCGGTCGGCTCTTGCAATTCACAACTACCCTCAATTGCATCAAATACTATCATTAAAACCCAACATACCCCCCACTATGATATTTTGAAATAAAATCAACACAGAAATTTAGTAAGTATTATTTTATTCAGTGCCTGCCCACTACTTTCCATAACTGCAACTTATAGTTTATGCGAAAAAAATAATTAAAGGAAATCTTTTTAATATTGTTAGGTACCTTGATCAGATAATATAATTTAATTTGCTAAGTGCCCTAAATAACCAGAGCAATAACCTAAAAATATGGGTATGAAATCTTAATGAAAAGTAAACGCGTATGTAGGTACAACAAAAATATGAAATCGCATATCGTAAAATAAAAGGGCTGAAATAAAGGGTCGCCCTTACACCGATATTTGGTTAGGTCGGACCTTCGGTGTAATTAAGGCAGACTCACTGATTCTAATACGATTTAATGTTTTAATAAGATCAAATGTTGTTTACTTTAAAATCATTGCTGTATTTAGTTAGGTTAAGATTTAATTTTCAAGTTAGAAAATATTGTTCGGTGCCCAGAAAACATTATATTTGACTTAAGCTTAGACTAATAAAATTGTCTGTTTGAGGTTAGGCTTTTATGTGAATTCTAGAAAATTTATACAACATTAAGGCTTTGTAGTCACTAGATAGTTAGCCTTAGCAAGCATACAAAATTTGTAAATTCGTATCATAATGTTTTCAATACCAACGAATAAGTCGGCACCAGTACAGTTGTGTATCAGGACACAGCATTCAGGAGTTAATGAAATTTTAATGTATTTCTCAAAAAAGTACATGCTTTGCGACTTATTTAAATTCATAATATTTTATGTTAAAGATAATTTGTTGCTCTTAGAAATGTAATTTTACAATTACCTAAAATATCGTCTTCGAGCTTATACACAAAACAGTAACTACGAACTTATTTCTCAACGCCATAATTAAATTTTACGATTGGCCATAACAGCTGAAACTAGGCAAGCAGACAATGTGAAAAACCACACGAGCGCCGCCTCGCGGGCTCTCAGATAAGCGCATTCTGTGAACAAGTCGGGAACTACACGCGTAAATACAAGGGGAAGAACGGTGGAAGTCGCGGGGGTGAAGGGACGATGGACGGGTTACTTACTAGACAATGACCATATTTAGTATGGGGCTAGATGGCGCTGTGTGATATGTTCAATTTTTTTTTTTCATTTAATAAATAAATATTTATTTATTTAGTAAATATGGTTGTGTACCGGTAGATGCGGTCGTTTGTAATTGTATTAAATAGCTCTTTAAATATATTACAGATATTTTTGAAGCTTCCTGTTCTACAAACGTAGCCTAGGCACATAGCTAGATAAGTATTTTGTCACCCTTCTAGCGCCCATTGATTTAGGGAAAAGTTTATTTTCATATAATAGATACATACTGATAATTCTATTTGAGCAAATACACTGAGAGACCTCACGCTCGATAAATATAAAACTGAACGAAACAAGTTTACACTTGACAACATTAATTAATGTCTACGATGCATGGAGCGTGCTTACTCAATCTGAAACAGCTAATTACTATTACTTTGGAACAGCATTGTTTTCTAATAGAGTGATTGGAATGACAACAGATTGAAGCCAGATTTTGTCATTGGGACTTCTGGTTGCTCTCTCTGTAAATAAATCAGTAAAGAGGATCATAATCATTTATTTCATAATATGAGCCTTGCAACGGCTGCTTGTAATGAAAAAAAATCTACGCGGTTGCTTGGTAAAAAGATTGTTCCATGTTCCCAAACTAGCTGTAAGAAAGTCTGTCAAGTATGTTAAAGCCTCAGTTGCCCCGCGGCGGCGATTGCCCTCGCAACAGTTTCTCTAAATTAATTTCCCAGATACACTTGAAACTTTTCAGCTCTCAGCCATGGCTGTTTGTGTTGCTGACTTCCGGAGTTTCGTGTAAGTATGGACGTTGAGATTTTTCTTTTAATAACTTAAGTATTTTACAACTTATGTAAAGAGTAGGTATGTAAGTAGGCACGCTACATTTATACTCGTAGTTAGATACGAATTCGTAGCTGTACTAACAGTAAAGATAAATTGAGAGAAAATTACTGAATTGACTGCGTTATAGCAGACAAAAATTATGTTTGCCACATAGTGCTCAAGTATCTTCTCTAGTCTAATTTTAATAAATCATGTATTATAATATATAAAATAAATATAAAAAATAAAAGCCATGTGTTAAAATAAAACAAATTAGGTTCATCTGATTTTTTGCCAGCCCAAGACCAACAAAGGCAGTCACATAATTCTCTTTAAAGATTGTTCTGCCACCTGACAAAGAATTTCCTCGCAAGAGAAACAACCACAGCAAAAACTATCCTTAGTATCAAAACAAAAGCAGTAACGTTGAAGACAATTCATTTTATGAAGGCAATTAAGCGCAAGTAGTCGCGTAGCACGGTCGCAGCCCGGCGCGGGGCCGGCCCGGCGCCGGACCGCCCGGGACAGTTGTTAATCCGGGTAATAAAGAAAAATACCCGGGAAGCGGCGGCTAATTGTTATAAACTGGGTAAACATGCAAATTGGACGAGCGACGGACTTCCTCCGGTTTTAATTCCGAACTTATCTCGTAAAGGGGGCGGACACACGGCGCGGATCATCGCCCGAGACCTGAGGAAATACGACTTGCCGGCTCTTCTGTACTTCTATTTTGTACCTTAGAGCTTCGGAATACGGTCTAGAAATACGGGAAAGGATAGAAAGGTCGTTTAATTGGCACTTCATTACCATATCGCTACTAAAATCCTATAAAACGGGCTATCAAAACGCCGACTGCTCGCAGGTAGGCAGTTACTTCGCAGTCCTTTAGTTACACATATCTGTAGTAGAGTTAGGGGTATTCAATCATGTACTATACTAGAGAATTCCAAATCAAATGAATGTGAGTAGTTTCTAGTACTTTATACTCTGAACCAATAAGATAGAGACTATGTTTAATTTTAGGCAACTGCAAATTGAGTAAATGTGCACATTTACTCAATTTGCATATTCTTTAGCCAATAAAAAAGATTTAATTGAACTAAGAAAAACTAGTCTGGGATAAAAATTCTCGTTATTTAAATCAATGATACGTACTTTACTTAAGAAAATGCATTTTCAATTTAAGAGTATTAGACTCTTTATTTGACACTAAGATATGTTAGCAAGAGAAGTTCACTTCTTAAAGTAAAATAAATCTGGTTTTACTGTGAAATCTTCTAGTTATTGAATCAATAAAACGTATTTACTTGAACTAAGAAAATATATTCTTATCTGAAAATTCTTGTTATTTAACCCGGCGAGCATGACCATGGGTACTTATGTCATACCCGAGCAAAATTTCAAAGTTGTGTATTTTTTTAAATACTCGCTTGGCAACACTAGCTGGCTAAGTAGCTGAAGGCTGACGGATGCGGGAGGGGAATGGGGATAGTGGCGTGATCGCAGTCTTGCGCAAAGCACCGACTGGAATAGTCAAGCGCAAAGTTGTCGCGGGTATGTCACACCCTACCTCATTTTTGACGTATTTTTTTTACGTAATATTTTTTTTGTGTTTTTAATTTGTATTATAATTCGTATATGATTTTAATTTACAAGTTTGTATCATTTCGATTATTTATTTTAATTGTTGCTTATGTTCTTTTTAGTTTTTGATAAAAATGGATGTTGAGAGACAGGAAGAACGGATACGTGTGATGCTAGAGGATTAGGATATTAGGATTAGGATGCTAGTTGTTACTGATTCTTCAGGCGAATCTAGTTCAGAACGAGAGACTGATCACTGCAGTGAGCAGGAAGTGGATTCTGGCGAAGAGCAAAAAGGAGATGATTCAGAAAAAGTTCCATCTACCTCCAGACAAGAAGACGCTGCAACAAGTGAACCAGACAGCCACTCTGAAGACAATTTACCGTTATCTGTTTTCAGAGAAAGAATTTCAGCTTCACAAAACCAAATATTCTTGCAACTTTTGCGCCAAGCCCATGTGTACTCGTATGGAGCATGCAAAATTTATGTGCGAAAATTGTGCTGATCTTGACGACAGTTCCTAATTTAATTTTTTACTCAAAAATTTTTTTTTAAGTCTTTTAGTGAAGAGGATCTCATCACTTTTAAGTTTAATGTTAATTTATATTCCAAAGAATTATAGTTTTGGTAAAATTTTGATTTTCACGAACAACTAAGTTTTTGTTGCTATTGTTTGATAGTATTAGTAAAAAATTTATAAAAAAATATTATATCACTATTATGAATGTTTTTTACTTAATCCTAGTAAAACAATGTTTATTTTACAGAATAGAACCATACTTTTAAATAAAAAAGTAATCATTAATAAAATATGCTAAGTATATTAGATTTCGGGTATGTCATACCCGGCCTCATACTTATTGCAACTTTTTTTCACGTCATGCTCGCCGGGTTAAGTCAATGATGCATATATACTTTGTTTAAGAAGATGCATTTTCAATTTAAAAATATTTGTCTCTTGGTTTGACACTAAGATGTGTTAGAGCAAGAGAAGTTCATTATTCAAACTAAGACAAATCTGGTCATAGTATGAAATCTTCTAGTAATTAAATCAAGAATACTGATAAACTCACTTTAAAAATCCACATTCTCAATGCAAAGTTATTATTACTCTCTCCTTGAAAATTAACGTTATTAATACAAGTATTTGGTATTATTCTATTAAAATGCGCATTGTGTTGAAACAAGATAAATAATTTTCTGTTTAAAACAACAACTTTCTAATACTGAGAAACTTCAGAATTAATTTAAAAACCGAATTCTTGGTAGAAGCTGTAGCAGGTTTTAAATGAAACTCAAGATTGTTTTTTTCCAAAACACCGTTGTCTTGTAATAAGATTCAGTACCTAGTTGATTGATTAAAATACGCAAACAATGAAAGGTCTCAACATAGTAATCAAAATCTCATCTTAAAACTAAAATTGTATCATATGTAAAACTTACTGTCTTAATTTAAAAATCTTTTTTTTTACATTAAAACTAAAATTTTGTTTGTTTAAAATATTTTGTGTTTTAAGAATAGAAATCGAATTATTGCTAGAAGAGAAATCGTTTTTGAAATTAAGAACTCGAATTTTCTTTCTTCAAAACAATTGTTTGTCTTGATGAACAAGACACTTCACTCTCTTGCATGGAGAGATCGTAGAATATTATCTCTTCATATAAGACATTTTTATCTTAATTTGAGCATAACAACCAAAACAATAAAATGCTTGGTTCAAATAAATAATGTTTTCCCTATATATGAAACTACAATATTCTTGACCAATAAATATACTCTTGATTGAAGACTTTTTTTCTTTCTGTGTGTGTTTACCCAAATGCACTTGACCCTATCACTTAGCGGTTCCCTCAACTGCAACTCTCAAAGAATCGGGTCTAGATCAAGTCTGTGAGTTTATGCCACATTGCGTCACTTGCGCAAGCGCACCGCAACCTCTTGTTACAACACCAATGTATCTTAGTATCATACACCAAGTATATGCTGGCAGTAGCCCCGAGCTTGCCTCTCACAACCAACTTGTTGGTTACAACTTATTAATCTCCACGTGTGTGCAATCTACAAACAATTAGGACACATCATTAAATAGTGATATAAAATCAAATGTGAAAGTGATGTGGTGTTAGTTTCAAAGATGCGGACCAATACTGCATTTGTTTTGTTTATTTGTGCATTAGGATGTGTTGCGGGAACTGTCACGCCGATCATCAAAGTTAGACAGGGACAATTGAGAGGATTGAGAAGTTTGTCTGGCCAATACAGATTCTACGGAATCCCTTATGCAGTGGGCAAAAGATTTCAAGTAAGTTCGATAGCATAACTCTTGAGAAAATTACCTACATAATATTTGATTGATACATCATCATTTAAATTTTCTAATCTTGTTCTAGCCACCGAGGCCGCCAGTGAGATGGAATGGTGTGTTCAATGCTGTCAACCGATTCAGTACGTGCGCTCAGACTGTGTCCTTCCTGGAGATGGGCTCAGAGGAGTGTCTGCAGCTGGACGTTCACACACCAGCGGGGGCAGCCACAGGGGCTCGCCTACCCGTGCTGGTGTGGATCCACGGCGGAGGGTACTACTACGGCAGCAAGTGGCACTACGATCCCGAGTTTCTAGTAGCCAGGAACGTAGTGGTGGTCGTCATCAACTACAGGCTCGGCGTGTTAGGCTTCCTGTGCGTCGATGGAATTTCAAATCTTGGCCTCAAAGACCAAGTGGCAGCTTTGAAGTGGATTAGAAAGAATATTGCAGCGTTTGGTGGAGACCCCGACAACGTCACTATATCGGGCCAGAGTGCCGGAGCAGCCGCCGCCGCCATGCATATGCTCTCTAAATCTAGCGCCGGCCTGTTTCATAAATTGATCTTGCTAAGCGGCTCGCCCTTCGCTCCGTGGGCTTTTAGCATAGAACATGAAGCGTCAGCCATGCATGATGCTCGTAAAATCAGGGCCGCATCGACCGACGAGACCGCGCTCGATGTGTTCGCGACCGCCACCGTGAAGGAGCTCCTAAACGCGACTCGAGACACCTCCATCAACCCGAGGCACTTCAAATATGCGCCCTGCATAGATGCCAATTTTACTGCGGCATTTTTTCACGACACGCCTTACGGCGCGATAACTTCGGGCAACTTTAATAAAGTCCTGATAATATCGGGCTCCACCAACGCGGAGGGAATGCTGTTCTACGGGCTGCATGACGATAAAACTCTCCGGGAATGGGACGAGAAATTTGTTGAAAAACTACCAGCAGTGTTTTCATGCGCGAAGGATAGAGCGATGATAGCGGACGAGCTGAGGGCACATTACTTCGATGGGGCGAGGATCACCGCGGCGGCCGAGCGAGGGATCGTAAACTTTTACTCAGATTGGCTCGCGTATGCCACCGCTGACAGGTTCGAGAGCCTGGTTGCTCGCTACTCGGAACAGCCGGTGTACAAGTACATATTCTCGTACGAGGGAGGGCGCAACTTCGCCAAGTCTCTGTTCTACAGGCGTTGGTCGGAGCGTGGTGCATCACACTCGGACGACATATTCTACGTGTTCCGTCCAGGCGGGTTGCCGGTGCCGCTGGCCGACCAAGATAAGCTGTTTATTGGCCGCCTGGCCGCCATGTTGACCAACTTCATGAAGTTTGGGTAAGTCGGTAACGGTAAACAAGATTACCCAAAGCTAACTTTAATCTCGCTCGCCAAATTGGATGGTTTGCGTGTGGTTATTTAGGCTGCAAAATAAATATCGTGGCTGGATTTGCGATCAATAAGCGGCTTGTCAGTCCGGGACGAGATTACTCAGAAGCTCGATCGATGCGATCATAAAGCCATTCGCGTAGGAAGCAGGTAGGTATGTGTATATCCACATACAATACATAGACAGCTACAGACTAAATAATAGTATACTTATAGGGTTATGGTTATAAGTAACTTAAGCAAAACCAATTAATTAAGTATTACGAAAAATTAAATATAGATTAGCCTTTAGAAAACTATGAATATTGTTTAAAAAATTCCTTCTAAATTCCCCAGCAACCCAACTCCTGCCCGCAGCGCTCTACTTCCAGTCCTCTGGCCAGCCGCCTCCAACAGCTCCAAGGCACTACTCCTGGACCGGCAGCTGACTGTCGTGGAGACCGACAGGAGCCGCGGGACGCTGTTCCGGGACCTACTGTGTAGGTACGGGGAACCAGGGTATGTGCCGTGTGAGAGTAACAGGACTTGTGATATACAATAAGTTATAGGTAAAAAGAAGTGACCACTCTTTGTTTTTAAACTCACAGACATAAGTTCCAGCAGTGTAAATAGTAATTGTAGTTGTCGTCATTTGGAATCAGGAATACTATAAAAATACTATTATCAATGTATACAAAATATTTTATACTTTTTAACTTTGACAATAATCTAAAGTAACACTTCACGTAGCGCCCTTTTATTTTTATATTTTTTTTGGACAATCTACGTAACCTAATATATAGGTAAGTAGGTACCTGCGTATAATTAGATAATTATTGTGTGCTTGAGAACCCAGAGATCTAGTCGTTTTTATAAATTGCGTTGAATTTTATTAAAAAGTCTAGTCGCCTAGACAGTTAGTTTAACCTACTTCATAGTCTTTACAGACCTTTAAGTAAGTACAAAGTACATCTAGTTACAAGCATTGGTTATATTCCATAAGCATGGGTAGGTATTCCTACTTAGTTGCATAGCTACTTCGCTCACTAAATATTTCGTAAAGCAACTCTGCCTTATAACATATTCTGCTTCTAAGTCTATCTAGGTACCTAATTTTATCTAAGTACCTAAGGAAGTCCTGTCACGTATAAAGCATTTATACAAACATAAACTTATATCACATAATTTAGAATTTAGAGAAACTACAAGTAGATCTAGACCACGGATAACAGAAAACTAGAAGACAAACCGACCTCTACAAATTAAATCCAGCCATTTTCATTGTCCAACTTTGACTCTAATTTTGCAGCTCACATAATCGAATCGAAGACCCAGCCTACATAATTCAAACAATCCCTTTAAAAGTGGCATTCGTAGATATATGGCAGTAAATTCTGCTGCGAGTGCACGGTAAAGCAAATTAGCTACGTGAGCCACAAACTTGCGAGCGCGGAGCACGTCCTGCAAGGCTGTTTGATAACAAAATAATGCGCTATGCATCGCGGGATAGCCCGGGGCAGCCTCTACCCGTTGCAAGCATACATATAGCAAGCTAGTGCATGATAGCGGCTTCGCTTGCGTTGTTTCGGATAAAATGTAGAACCATGATGTGTAATATTGGGATCTTAGTATTACTTCTATACTTACTTAAGTACTTACCAAAATCGCGATGGTCACGAAAATAAAAAATAAACATTCCCTTTTTCAAGCTAGAAGAATCAGTGAAAGGGATATGGCAGCACAATATTCCAATCCTTTATTTTATCTTTTTATCTCATTTCTAGCTATTAGTAATTTGTTTTCGTATACTTACCTATAGTTAAGATGTGTTGATTGACTAAACGACGGCACATAAAAAGGGATCATTCCCACTAGATCCATTGCGCAGATCCATAATGGGTGAGGCCTATACTCAGCACTGGGATTCAAACTGTGGATGATGATTGTTTGAACATACCAACGATAAACCAACAAACAAACATTCGCTTTTATACGTATCATGGTTTGATATAGATATCCAAACAGTCCCTGCACAAACAAGAGACGTGGGTCTGCTTCCACTGGCAATGAAATAAACTATAAATCTGTGCAGCCCGGGGGCAAACACCGGATTTATAAATATGCAGATCAAATATTAAAAAGGAACCACAAGATGATGCGAGAACGCAAAGAGTGCGCCCGGAGAACTGTAAAAGTTGAGATGCGGCAGATTTTACAATTTTCTTTAAAAAAAATATTCACGTAAATATCTGAGAAGTACCTGAATCGTGATTAAATTGTGCCATTTTTTGCTAGCCAATATATCGACTTCGAATGGTGGTTGTTTCGTGGTCAGAAAAATGCAAAGAACAGAAACATGCTTAAATTCATAAACATTTTGATTACATCAAACTAAATGCTGTGAGACATTCGCTAGATACATAACATCAAAAAGTTTAAAGGCAACACCGAGTCTCACAGACAAGAGAAGTGCATTGCAAGCAGAAAAAAATGATTTTCTTAATCTAAGAAAAGAAGGCCACTTTGGTTATGAGGAGAGATGTGGCGGTGGTACATATATGGAGAAACACACCTAAAAACCACCTAGTTTGTTGTTTGAAGTTGGTTAAGGAGCAGTCGCAGCGGAAAAACACTATATATTTCTCCAGAGTTTCATTTACAATGGATTTCCGGAAAGTAACGCCTGATTCAATTGTTCGATACTAAGTGGACTGTATGGGGTTGATTTTGACGTAAAAGAATTGATGCAAAGAGGGCAATCATAAAAAGCATTCACCAACCTTTCATCCACGACGCTGCTTCTCCGGGGATAGCCTCCGTGATGCGCGACAGACGAATGGTGCTGCTCCTGCTCCTCTTTTATACGAATTCCTTTAGTTCTGTTCCAGAGTCACGGACTCTGAAGTGCTGAGGTGTCACGGACACAACCGACGCGCACGGCGCGATCTTGGCAACTTGGTGAAGTGCTGGTGTGTCACGGACACAACCACCGCGCACGGCGCGATCTTTGCTACTCCAACCGGGTCTGCGACGCGCAGACGTCCAGTCGGCTCTTGCAATTCATAACTACCCTCAATTGCATGAAATACTATCATTAAAACCCAACATCAATATATTATCTAAGTAAAGGAAACTCCATATCTAAGCTGAGTTGTACATCCATGTCATTGGCCGGCTCGCCCGCACAGAGCAGTGCAATACTGGCATCTCGCAGAATAAATATTCAATGTTTTCATTCAATTTCTCGCGGCCGCCTCCGGAGCCGTCCGCTCTCCATATCGCGCTGTTTGACCAACGCCGACTATCTGCGTTTACACAATAACTCAACTTTTTCAAGGAATATTGGCTTTTGAAATCGGTTAGTAATATATAAATGTAACTAGTATAAGAGCATATTAAATCTTTCTCAACTGTTTCCAGTTTTTTTTATTGGATCTTACTTTTGTGGAATATGGTTAGATTGTAGGAACTACGCCACTGGCAACCTATATCTAGTAGTTTCAGGAGCACTTGATTGATTGGCTAGTACCTTCGAGGCTAGACCCATTTACCCAATGATATTATATGTAAGCTCACTGCTAGAACCTATATAAGCTATATCACAGAATACAGAAGCACAATATAGTTATCATTCAAAGAGTACCTAGCAAAATTTCTGTAGTGTAATTCAACAGAGTCGTCCTCTGTGCGAGGGCGGGCGATTGTCGAAGGGTGGAGATATAGCGCGAGCCCCTAATTAAATTCCCACCCTCCGGATTTTTCCGATTTTATCAAAACCGATTCGCGACATAAATTGGATTGCGCCTGCCACGGACGCACATAAAGGGCACAGGTCGCTCCCTACGCCAATTTATTGAATTTGTTCGACGATAATTTTTTTAACAATTATCATAATTTTTCAATGATTCGTTATCTGCGGGCGCCATTACAGTCGCGATATTTCAAATAATTTCCGGATTTTTCAATGAGGCTGACGCAATTTTAGGGAGTGTAGCGATGGAAATGAGAGCGCCAAATTTACGAGTCGGGTTTAGGTATCACACTCGTAAATAAAGTTATCCCTCGCTCCCCGGGGTCTGAATACATGTTATGTCTACGTACATTTATACACCATTCTACTGCAGGGCCATTATGTAAATCATTAACATAATCTACATCTACTGTATTTTCATTTGTGCATGTAGGTAAGCAAACAAAGAAATATTTGATGAAATTTAATTACTGTAGGTACTAGTGGATATTTAGATTTGTTAGCAATTGTAATAATGTAGCACGGTAGATACTATTGGATGCTCGTGACTTCTCTTGCAGTGACTCGAGATAAAACCTGATGCCGATATAGTGAAAACCGGACTAAATCTAGGGATGTGCTTTGTACATTTATTATTTTTCTGGAGGCACGTTATACTTATGTAGGTACCTTCTCATATACCTAGGCTAAGCAGGAACTCAAGAAAAGATATGCTTAGATTATAATTTCTGCCATCTACAAACTAGTTCGTAAATAATTTACTACCCCTACTTTTTCTAAGCTACTCAGCCTAATGAATAAATTAAGAGTTTTTCATTTTGTTGAAAAGCGAGTGCAACTTCCGACTGTAACTCAGTAAAGAGGAATATGACTCAAGAAGGAGAAAGACACCAGGCAATCGATAAGACAGCTCCTCTTAAATATGATACTTCCTTGTTCTTTTAACATTAATCTGCTGCAAGTACGACACATACAAAGCATATCTATTTTATTACTCTCTTTAATTTACTAAAATGGGGTTGTGAAATCAAACACCAGCAGCCGTTTAAACACAATATATTATTAAAAAAGAAAACAATACAATATAAGAACAATATTGTAGATCATTTACAGTACATATTGGAGGCGCGAGAGAAGCCGGGGCGAGCTAGTTATACCTTTACAGACAAGCACGCGCAACTTCTTTTAATTGTATAGTGGACACTTATTTTATGGACACTTGTAGAATAATTAATAAATAATAATAGGACAGAGATACAAAAATATACGCGCCTCTTAATAAATCGATAGTATGTCTTCTATAGATTTTAGTAAACAATATAAGTATGAGTATGAGCATAGCTTGTTTAAAAAAAGTACTAAGAGTTTGAGACGTTTCTTAACCCTTTATAGGTTTCCGTTTGACTACAATCTGTCTGGTGCAGTGCTGCTAGTCTAGGTTGAAGCACGCGTGTCTAGAAGAAACCTATTTACTCTACATTTGAAAACCCCTGGATTTTTTATAGGCGAAACTCGATGAATTTGTCAAAAAAAATATGAAATTACAAGTCTGTTATCTTTTTTAAAGCAACTATAAAATAAGTGTCCAGTACGTTGAATCCTCGATCACTACAGCTAAGCCTGTCTAGTGCCTCTCTACGCTACCATAACCTTACAGTAGCTACTTGTAGCCGCGCACTGTCACCGAGTTGTACACTCACATGGCGCTTGCTATTGTCCGGTCGCAGAACACGAAGAATTTTCTATTTTTTTTTATATATGGCGGCCGTATATTGCTATCTCGCTGATGTGAGCGTAATTATGAATCCTTTCCTTTCTATGAGCGAATGTTTGAACATACCACCTTCATATTGGACCAAATCATACACATGCTAATTTGAAACATAATTGTAACGTCTATTATAGTTTTACACGCACAAATGTGTATAATTTGCCACTCAAAAACACTTATTATAATACACATTATATACAACATACATACATCAAAGCACAAATGATCGTCTTTAGCAATTACATACAAAATAAAAAATAACATCAAAACCTCAAAAAGTAACCGTTTCAGTCCGCATCATATAAAAATAGCTCAATGAACACATTATAAATCATAACCCTCTTTATCTGTGTTGGCTGAGGGTTTATATGATCACAGAAATAATGGACAAGGTTATTTTGTCAGACAATTCCTTACATAGCTACAATATAACACGGTCAAATTGACAGTATTTTTTTTATGTACATATATAAGTATATTTTTAATAAAAAATATTCTTATAAACATACTAAAGTATATAAGAAATTGTCTGTCAACCCCCTTGTCGGTCAGTAGCTCGACACAGTGCGCGACGTACATATATATCTACATATATAACTCGACGATGCAATATACAGTCAGGACTCCACACCACTATAGCTACATTCGATTTAAAATCACAACGTCCCTTTCGTTGGCATATATATGCACACTATGATCAATATCTATATACCTCTATATCCATTACACATTACACGCACTTTTATATAAAATAACTCGACGCTAGGGGAGGCAAGGGGCGGGGACCAATCAGATTATTACATCTACTTGATTAATTACAACGACTTTGATGTTCTATTTAGTTTAATCTTCGAAAATTTGGTAGCTGAATATGTATCCGAGCGTTTTTATACAAATTGTTGTATAGTAAAAATACAAAAACTTAGAGAGATTGAGCAATGAATGGTATCTGAGATCGTAGGTGTCCAAACAAATTTATTCGTGACAAACAATCGTACAAGTTTTGTGGTGTTGTGGTTATATAAACCATTTAAATAATGCAAATGGCTGTCAGAAGTTGAGCCATTTATTGAACTGCCGACAACTTTAGATATTATCTATCACTCCTTTATTCTTACTATTGAGTGAGTCTTACTATACAACAATTTATAGTAAAAGTACTCCTGAAAAATCACAAGAACTTCTGAATAGCTCCGAATTGCCGCCCCTGGGGCGGAGTAGTCCACTGCTGGCAAGCGTCGCCAAGCGAATATAACGTCTATGTACAGGCCGGTAAGGCATATAATGTGCGTTGGTTCGGCGCCGTCGTGGGAAGTTGATCTTTATTTACATATGTACGACGGACCGGTTTACTTTGTCGCTCGCGCCGCACTTTACTTAATTTTTCTTTCCAGTTTTCAGAGTTTTTGGTCGCTTGAGAGTGTAAGTATGTAGTTTCATACAATTCTTTCAGATAATTGTTATCTTTTGTGTATTCCTCAAAAACTGTGTCATTTGATTGCCGTCGTTTTCTGTTTACGATTTCAATCCAGAACGTTTCTATTCTTCCTGTTCCTTACTACAGACTAGCCATCAGTGATCGGGTATCGTCAAATCGATCTCTAATGGCTGGTTATTTTACAATCATGTTCTTGAGACGACTTCACGCACATTGTCACAGAGAGATTCAGCTTGCGTGTAGTTAGTGCGGCGCGGAGCGGGGGCACACTTATACGAGCCCAGTGAACGGCAGGAGCCACATATATGTTGAAGGGTGGTATGTATAGTTGCCGCGTCCCAGTGTGTCTAGGTGCGTCGCTTGCGCGGGTGTCGCGGGTGTCGCGGGTGTCGGGGGCGGGGTGCGCGGGGGGCGCGCGGCGCGGGTCAGCGGCGCAGCAGCGCGGGCAGGTCCGCGAAGGCACAGGAGCCCACCCCCGCGCGGGACATGCGCGCCAGCAGCGAGCGCGAGTGAGACACGCACGCCTCCACCGGGGAGATCCACGACATGCCGCCCGACTCTGCAATGAAAACAATAAATAAAAATAAATAAATAAAAATAGCTTTTATTTCCCTATTTTAAAAAAATATAAAAATTTCAATAATAATATTTTAATGAACAAAGTGACATCAAAAACTGTAATGTGGAACTTTTTAAATAGGCAATGAAAACAATACGATTATATATCTGAATAATTTTATATACAATCGATTCTTATAGGTGTCCCGCCCAGAAATGCTTACGTATATCCATAACTCAAAAACTATGGGATAAATATTGAATTACTCTCGAAATACGTAATAACGTATTAAATACAAAACATTTTAAAATTATACCGATTCCACTTTCTGTTTCCCATCTAGTCTGCAAAGCATCACTCTATCTATCTCCTTGCCAAATTTAATCAAATTGTGTTGCTGAAACGCGAGGAAAGTACAATCACACTCACAAATTCTCGCCTTCATAATATTAGTGTTGTATTAGTATGCAAGTAAAGCTGTAC
The DNA here is from genome assembly GCA_964023185.1 of Macaria liturata. NCBI lineage: Eukaryota > Metazoa > Arthropoda > Insecta > Lepidoptera > Geometridae > Macaria > Macaria liturata. Next base: position 865,610 of record OZ026824.1, on the reverse strand, counting down.
ACACCGAGTATGGCGGAGTTGAGCGCCTCGCACACAGACTCGCGCCGCACGGGCTCCAGCTGCCAGCCCACCGGGCTATCCCACGGGTTGCTGTACGCCAGCAGGCTGAACGCGTTCTGGAACAAATATTGTTAAACAAATATTATTCATTTACACTAATAATTTGAGAAATATTAAAATCTTTATTGAATTGATAACTTTAATTTCATAAAAATATACATATGTTTTTATTTAAATGCTACCATTTGTAAATTAATATTTTGTCACTCTGTTGGTTTATTTGTGTGTTGATTATAAGCAGGGAGAATCCATCGGCTCCCGAGACACAGTGAAAACTAGTACGGGAGGCTTTAAAATCTAATATCTCTTTGTTAAACAAAAATTTGCAAAATAAACCATTGTTTTAAATGGTACCAATTTACATATGAATAAGACTCAAATTGACTTGAACAAATAACAGGCGTATACACCAACTAGGTCAAATCTGCTGAAAGTACAATTCGTTTTGGGAACATAACTGTCCGGCTCAAATTTTAACGACTATTTATTAGGAGCATAATTCGCTGTACGCGGCAGCAGGCTGAGCGCATTCTCTCCAGCCCCCTTAGACAAGAGGCGTATTTAGTGAGCGTACAGAAAGAGCAATGTATGGGATTGACATCGCGACGCGCTCCGCGGGGGGAAATATTACGTCACTCCCATACATTGGTGTTTCTATTCCTTAAGCGTGCGTCAGTACGCTCACTAAAATACGCTTCTTATCTAAGGGGGTGAGGTGGGTCCGCTGTGAAGTGCGGTCTAGACGGAGAATGCAGAGTATTGCTCGCTTGCTCGTACAACCCCTCCTCCGGGAGGAAGGGACATCGTGGTAGGTTTTATTCGGTAGTGGATTAGCTCCGAGCTCGACATAACGCGATGCTTTATTTATTTAAGACTAGTGGGTGATCGCGGCTTCAATCGCATTAAAAAGTAAAACTTGCATTCCCTATTTCACCCCTCAAAAAGTGGCATTTCCAAAAATCCGTCATAACAACTACCTTCATTCCAAATTTCAGCCCAATCCGTCCAGTGGTTTGGGCTGTGCGTTGATAGATCACTATATCAGTCAGTCATTCAGTCAGTCACCTTTGAGTTTTATATATATATATATAGATAGAATGTGCTTACCTCTAACATCTTATGGCAGAAGTCCTGATTGAGTTTCTGGCTCATGGCGTACAGTTCTCGACCGAACGCCAGCATGCGTTCGACCGATGTGCGCGACCCACAGCTCTCGGAATCTGTGCCGTAATGCAACGTGTTAAGCACTATATTGCTGTAGCTGGGCTGAATATTCTACAAGTTGATGCTAGTAGAAAAACTGCCCAAGTGGAATCACGCTATGTGTAGTAGATGATGATAAAAGTTTTAAAAAAATATTTAAAAAAAGTATAAATCTTCTTAGCAAGATGATAATATCTAAGACACTCGTATAACGCTAACACGTTAGATTTTATTAATAAGCGGAAGTATACTGGCAAAACATTTAATTTCTCAGAAAATTCTCATTTTTGCAGTAAAATGATTTTTTTCTTGAATAAAAAAGTCGTAGTATTTTCCTAAGCTGTTCTGATGGCCTGGTAGATAGATAAAGCCTAAGTATCAATCATAAACTTCTTCTGTTGAAATTACTTTTCATTTTAACTTTCTAATAAAATTATTTTAAGAGTAATGTAGGTACTTCAAGCCGTAAAACTTTTATCGCCATCTACAATGAGTATAGCATATACAACGCGTATGTTTCCCTAACACATCAAACGGTAGCAAATCTGTCAAGGAAAGGTGTTCAAACTTTAAGAGTGCGGGAACAAAACGTGACACTGTCAGTTTGAGAACCAGTGTCCTCATGCAGTGAGGAAGTTAACACGGTCACAGACAATTCACTGAATGAGTCTCGCTATAATTCACTAACTCTAATAATTTATAAGTCTTGCTGTGATTCGTTGATAAATTTGAAGAAAAACATTAAGAATTGGCTTTGTGACCGTGCTCTGCTTTTTTATTCCAATCAAACATATAGCATATATTTTTTGTAATAAAATAAAGTGTGTGTATGTGTTAATAGGTACATACAGGTATAATATAGAGCATAACTTCACGTGTATATTAAAAAGCGGACTTCACACGGTAGTACATAATATAAATATTATAATACATGCGTTTATATGCCTGAGACCATCCCGACGCCCCCAAAACAACACAATACATACCATGCGAGTAAAAACAAATACATATAACATTTTTTTTATTAGTCTTACTAATAAACCTGAATGAAATAGTGATTTTAGTTTATCAATTCTCTGTCTTCTTCGTTCGTTAGCAATATTATTAAAGTACGAAAGGTATAGAAATTATGAACTAATCACTCCTCAGTTCAGGTTTCAAAGTAAGACAGAAAGTGTACAGTATAAAAAACAGCATAAACTTTTTCTCTGATTAGTTGACAAGACGAATAAGTTGTTTTTTTTTATTGAGTACCCGTTTGGTTCTAGTTCCAACAATTGATTTTACTATTAAAATAGTAGTACCATAACACCAGTTACGCTGAAAAGTATTTATATCATTTTACAAACTTAATATAAAATAAATTTAATATGGTTAATTCATTCCTTCAAAGTGCATTCAAGCTTTAAAATGTGGGGTTAATATAAGATGAAAGCGTTTTGTTTTTCTTGATTTAGCTTTGTAGAAAACATTTTGCCAAATCATCATCAAAATATACAAGTGCGGAGCTTGAAATTTATTATGTTTAAAATGTTTAACACTACATAAGTTCTAACTACAGAAAAAATCATAAGCGGTAGTCTTATAGTAGTTAACGTTAATTCTATTTAAAATAAAGTTAAATTAATATTATCAGTGTTTGTGTCCACTCACTTGCACGTGCACTGAAAACTGTACATATATTCAGTTTTTGCACACAAAATAGCATAATTGTAATTTTAATCGGAAATATCTACAAATACAGTCTTACCCATCAAGATAAAACGTATGAATTTTTATATCTCTTATTTTGACAAACAAATTGTTTTACTGTGAAAGACCTTGGTGGTTGTGCATCGTATTTTACATAGAAGCAAATGATAAGACGAGCAAGTTGCGAGCCTGATGTTAAGCATCACGCTTAGCCATTTTAGATACTAAGGCACCCAAACCACAAAAATTGAGTGTATTTTCTTAAAATGGCCTGAATCAACGAGTGAGCTGATCAGTCTTTTGTTTCCATCTTACATTGTTTATTAAGAAAACAAGTTTAAAAGACGATATATTGAACTCTTTTCTGCATGTTCCTGCTTGCTTCATTGCATTCCACCTGATAGAAAGTTAACGTCGCGATCGAAGATATAGCACGCTTGCCCAGAAGCATCGTAATCTATCTTCTTTACTTATACATTTCTTGGAATCATCCCGATGGTACGTCTGAGAAAATATTGTATACGTAAGTATATATGTATCAAGATCGGCTCTATTCAACGTAGAACGACTCGTTGATTCAGGTTTATAATATAGACCGTGTTTTTTTTTTGTTTTAGTCACATACAGGGCGGCTTGACGTCGCGGCTTGTCACCGTCTATTTATGCGCACACACGGCGACTGTCAAGCGACAGCGCAGCGTCATTTTAGACCGATATTAAGAGCAATCGCGATCTTGTGACTATGGCGCTTAGGATCCTGACCTCTGAACCAAATGCATGAAAACTGATGACCGCAGTCTGTCGTAGAGTCTAGAGACGGCGAGCTGTCGCTGAGTCTAGTCACCCGTTGTGCGACTAGGGTATAAAATCCAGTTGTAATTTACACTGGGCTTATATATTTTCTGTCTCGAGACACTCGCCACAGCGTGGTCAGTACCCACCGGTCTGCATGAGGCTGGCGAGGCTGGCGGTGACGCCCGGCATGCCCTTCACCAGCGGCAGCCTGGCGCCATCTACAACCAGCGCGCGTCACTAACGCACTCCGTGACCGAGCTATACCCCCCTCTACCCCCTACTGGAACCACGAGCACGGACAGTGCACAACATACAGTAGGTTATAAAGTTGTTATAATCCGAATGGCATTTGATGCAAATCAACTACGATTCTAGTTCGAGTCTTTGTCACGCATAGCCCTCGCTGTGCTCTTCGCTTTATCCTTCGATCGTCAATCAGAATGCGTGTACTCCTTGGAAATTAGAGTATACAATATACCTTTAATTAACTTAGAGATATCAAAACCTATTATTTTTTGTGCGAAAATCTTTCAGTACTGACTGATACAGTAATAAATGATTGAATACATACTGTACGTATATGTGTCCACTGTCCATACTTGTGTAGTGTCCGGCGGCAGTGACGTTTGTTCAACGTGATATTGTACACGACGCTTGTGCAGGGGCGGGTGAGATGCAAGAACAATTTCAATCATTTACTAATGACGGCAAGTAAATTAGAAGTTGGAAATTTCGCCAGAATAAGACAAGTATAGCAGATGAAGCAGTAGAGGATCAATGCATGTTAGTAGATTCGCTGCAATACGTAGCAGACGTCAAAGTATCACTTTTTCTGTGGAGGGAAAAAGCCAACGGGATCGACAGCAAATGATGTAGTAATTGTTTTGTGTGATCAGATGTAGACTACAATCAACTATCGATTCCAATCAAATTAGTTGCCTCCTGTAGAGCACCATATCAAATGGCAGTTCTTTGAATGAGAGGCCCAACAAAATTACTAATAAAGTGGACATAACTGGGCATCAGGATGTGTCTGTCCATAAAACTTCTTCATCTTATGGACGAGGGAACGTAACACTCCCTTTCCAATGAATGGATATGATTAATCTGCGGCTGATTCACAACTATGTGTGATAATTTGCTCCAATAAATGTTTTTCCTTCTTCTTTCTTTCAAAACAAATAATTGTTTCAATCGGTTCTTGTATACTCCCGGCTGCACAAGCGACGCAGTAAGAATGGAACAGTGCGTGGTGTGTGCGACTAATGCCATGTTAGATGAGCGTGGGAAACAAGCTCGACCATGCACTTACTGACTGACACACAGGCGCGACCACAACGCATTATGTAGGAAACAATTTCCAGTAATACCTTATGGTTCACACTTGACCAGATTTGTGTATTTGGTAAGCGATCGTGATCTAGAATAGCTGGAAATCATAAATATTCCAGTACATTTATGATCTTAGAATCTTCGACCAGGGTCACTTGTGCGGAAGTTGCATTTATATTTACTGATGAAATTAGATCGATTTCACCAGCATTTTCTGACCTCTCAGCCAGAGACATCTCTTTATTCTGCAGAGTTTAGCTTTCCATTGAATATCTTTCAATGATTTTTCTCACACAGGCAAAATAGATATTGTTTCCTTTGCTCCACTTGTCATTTAACAGTATGTAGTACTACTAATTTGTCAGATGTCCTTTCTAACAAAGAATACTTGTGGACGCGCCTTACGGTGATATGAGATTAAGCTTCTATCCACCGAAGCAGAAATTAGCAGTTTTTTTTTTTTTTTTATAATTATAAGTTTAAAAAAAATACATATGCAAACAAGTTTCTGCTTCAGTAGATGCATGCCTTAAAATCGAACCAACTTGTAAGCTTGGCCCTGAAGCTCTTATAAAGTTATTACCCATTACACCCAATACTCAATATTCGTGCGATGTAGCAAAGCTTTTCTTTGCTTTGTCTAATATACGATACCATAACCAAGATCTAAGTACTACATATATACTTATAGCTGTAGCATACATCAACTATGCTCATATTATATGTCTAGAGGCATAGCGTTGCAAGATATATCCATATATAACCGGGGTGGGATGGTTAGCTTAGATTATTCTTTGATACATATTATATCATAAATATAATTGATATATAGTTCACGCATATTTTTAGTAACAAAAATGCTTTACTCATTTTAATGATAACTAAAGCAACCAGCAAAATAATAATAAAATGATTCCATGTAACAGTTAAAGACAAAAAAAATAGAATAATGAATGAATTATGGTGTGCAAATAATAGAAATAATCAAAATAATAATAATAAAGTTTCGTGTGTGTACATTTATGTTGTAAAAACTGTAAAAAAATATATAGTTATAGCTAGAATAATAATTTGTATAATTTATATGTTTATAGCCAATTGTCAAAATAAATGTGTAATTAAAAATACATATAGAATTTCTTTATAAAATAGTAAAATGATCTGTAAAATGAATGTAGTTTCAATGCAAGTACATATATAATAGCATTCGAATATATAAGTTATCATAGCATTTCGTAAGATTTTGAAACTAGTCGGCTCATCAATTTAATAAACATTATCATAAGTTGGAGCCGTCATCTTAAAAATATACTTAAGTTTGACCACAGCACAGGTATATTACATACAGTAGTATGCAGTAAGTTTGCTCCAATAAAAATGCTTGTAGTAATTTAAAAACCAAGTAATAAACTTACGCTGAGCTTATCAACTTGACTTTCAGCACTAATCGCGTTGCTTTTTTGTTTTTTTGTTTGCAGACAAGATTTCTATAGAAATTGCACATCAAACTGGTAGTCTTTTAAACAAAACCTGACAGTTTATCTATCAGTTGGGAGACACTCGTTATTTCGATACAAATCATTGCTTGTTCTACTTTTATAGTACCTACTTAAAAAAATTTCGTCTGTGCCACGAACAAATGAAAAATCTTTATTAACGGGCTCACTAGACTCTTATTTCGAAGACAGAACTAATATACTGTATGCAACATACCATTGCCGTGTTCACGTGAAACTGCCCCTTATGTCCAGGTGTGTAAGTGCTATATTACCTGTGTCAGTGTGCGCGCCGTTAGTGGGCGGCGACATCTCCACGTCGCTGTCCCGCGACCGACACTCCTCGCCGTCGGATACTCCTGGAACATATGCCGCGGATAGTTAGATGTATACAATAATAGTTCTAAGACCGTTTTTATACAGTTTTTAATCTTTATCTTTTAGTTTTAAAACTAGTATCATAAAATTACCTACTTAAATTAAATCTGGTGAAAAACACCGATATTACTGGACTTTACATCTATATAAGTTTCCGTAAGCGTTGTGGGAACATATGTGTACGTGTACTAGGTTGTAGTGCGCACGTACCGTTAGTATCGCAGTCCCCGCAGTGCGAGGGCGCGCGGCTCGTGTGTGACATGTACTAGGTAGTAGTGCGCACGTACCGTTAGTATAGCAGTCCCCGCAGTGCGAGGGCGCGCGGCTCGTGTGTGACATGTACTAGGTACTAGTGCGCACGTACCGTTAGTATCGCAGTCCCCGCAGTGCGAGGGCGCGCGGCTCGTGTGTGACATGTACTAGGTAGTAGTGCGCACGTACCGTTAGTATCGCAGTCCCCGCAGTGCGAGGGCGCGCGGCTCGTGTGTGACATGTACTAGGTAGTAGTGCGCACGTACCGTTAGTATCGCAGTCCCCACAGTGCGAGGGCGCGCGGCTCGTGTGTGACATGTACTAGGTACTAGTGCGCACGTACCGTTAGTATCGCAGTCCCCGCAGTGCGAGGGCGCGCGGCTCGTGTGTGAGATGACGGAGGTGGCGACACCGTTGCTCTGTGCGGCCACACCGCCCTTCTCGCCGCAAGCCTGGAAAATGACCGGTAGAAACTTTAGATTTACGACAGGTAACATGATGATAGATAGTATTTTCTGATACATACGCCAACAGAAATATGCTATTCGGTCCATCGATAGCCACATCTATATACATAGAACAAAAAACTATAAAAAAAACAAGTGAATAACGACATAACGAATAAGACTTGCAAACAATAATCCTGAAACATTATTGAATCCAGAATCAATAATGTTTCAGGATTATCGTTGACCCCATGGTCAACAAGCTGCCTTATTACTCAACAATTGGGAAGGTGACCCCTTCTAGAAAGATTTCGAATCATAAACCAGAATCCTTGAATTTCAACAAGACATAGAACAAAAGTTAATGCTTTTGACGAACGTGACGCCCTTAACGCTTTGACTGCTCATAGCGTATCTTTACGTTTTCGGAGAATTAACGACATGCCCGGAACGCAACAATGCGTTTTCAATACGCTTCGTAAATTGAAATTCAAAAAGGGGGCGTGTATAAATAGACTTATAAAATAATAGGGCAGCGAATGCGTTAAACGGTTAGATTGCAGGAACTCTGCATGTATACCTGGCGCACATCACTGCCATTGACCATCTCGACGAACTGGCGACACTTGAGCAGGAACAGCAGCTCGGGGTCTCTCTCGAGCAGGCCGGGCCACGTGCGCCGCGTGAAGGCTATGGCTGCGCCGATGCGACCCGACAGCACCAGGCCTGACACCTCTGTAATAAGTAGCAAAACACGATTTTCACTCACGTGATGATGGGTGTCATTACATCCGAAACGCGTAAACGTTTTTTTATATCTTTAATAAAGGTTCTCTATCCTCAGTTAAATTGGAGTTGAATAAGTTATTTAAATAGTTGATATTATTTGTATTAAATTTTTGTGTATGTCTATTTTACAGTAGTAGTAGGTTTTATTTTTGTTAGTAATGTTAAATTAGCTAGGTTCATTGTTTAGGAAGCGTACATATCGTTTTATATATTTGTGTATTTATTAATAAGTTTTGATTGTAAGTAGTACAATTCTGTTGATGAACTAAATAAAAAAAAGATGAGATGTCTGAAGATGTTAGTACTTACTTTGTCTATTCTTGATGGAGGCGATGTCCTCCTGTATGGGCTGGCCGGTGGCACGCGAGAAGGCCTGCGCCGTGCCGCAGTACCCGTGGTGCACCAGGTACGAGGACACCATCCTGGAACGCGACGTTACAAACCATGTTATAGCGCGACGTTACAAACCATGTTATAACGCGACGTTACAAACCATGTTATAACGCAACATTACAAACCATGTTATAACGCGACGTCACAAACCATGTTATAACGCGACGACGTAACAAACCATGTTATAACGCGACGTCATAAACCATGTTATAACGCGACGTTACAAACCATGTTATAACGCGACGTTACAAATCATGTTATAACGAGAGTGAATTGCTTCTTATCGGGTAAGCACGCTCCATCTTAGGCCATAGCCTTTACTTACTATCAGGCAAGCTATGACCAAGTGCAAACTCGATCTAGTAAAAAAAAAAATATATAACAAAAAGTAAAAGTAATAACAGCGACGCCATTGCACTGCAACCCGAGATACTTTCTAAGATACACTATTCCAAAGGTCCCCCTGTAAGCTCACCTAGAAACACATTAGTAAGACAGTTGTATTAAAAAAGCGAAACGAAGTATTTAGTTTTTAAATCCCTCTTTTGTCTAAATGACTGCTGGTTTAGTGAATTATAATCAAACTTACGGCAGCGTGATACAAACCAACAGTTTTAGCAAAGTACGTAAGAACCTGCTAGGGTTATGATAGGGCTATTATTCTTGCTGCGGTAGTATGCCTAGCCCCGAGAACGCTAGAGAACGCAGAGGAGAAACACCCCAGGTTTTTAGTGGGTATGCTTAGGGTTGGTTAGGCAATGCGACTCCCACATAACCACAGTAAATTCTACCCGGGATTGGGTGGTACCTTTAAAATGTTTCCCTGGGTACAAAAAAAAGGGCTATTATTCTTATATCCCTGACCTGTGTAACACCTGCTGCCACTGGCCCTGCTCGTCGGGCAGTGGGAACTCGTCTATGGCGAGCCTGGTACGCGCGCGCAGCTCCCGCAGCATGTCCTCAATATCGAACACGAAGGGCGCCTGCCCGAAGTTCGCGTCGACCACCTCGCCCGGCGTCTGCAGACCCACTGTCGGGTACAGGTTTGGCTGCACACACAGACAGACAAGAAAACATACTTTGAAAATCATCAGTGAGGTGAGGATATGGGATTTCGCCAGTGCACTGAACTCGTGACACAGTTCTTATGTTTAGAGGTAGAACAGTGCAGCACTGTTCAGCACACTAGTGGAATATCGCCCTCGAAGTAGCAGGAGATCTTTCTGAACCCTCGAAAATCAGGCGTGGATTTAAACTGCGCAGACGAGTAATTCGATGAAACTCGTAATTAGCGCTGAATCGTGCGCTAACATCCGAGGGCTCAAAAAAATCTGCGCAAAGCTGACTTTTTACGGTGACGCGGTTGGAGCTCTCACGAGTATAGCCGTTACAGTTCTGAAAAATGCGTGTGTCTTCACAGGTAACAGGTATGTGATTTTCTTTCTGAGCAAATCCGGTCATTGCATATGCGTAGTGCTGTAACAAAACAGACTCAAATACCTAGTCAGGTCATAAATTCTGTCACATGTTTAATATAAAATAATTGAAACAACTTTATTCTTTATGTAACCATTTATATACTAAAATGAACTTAACAAAACATAGATTCTTATGACAATAAAGTTTATTCAAAATGACCTCCGTGATTTTGAATACAGGCCTTCAATCTGCGCGGCCAGTCGTCTATCGCTGCACGAACGAGGTCCATGTCAATATCGGCGGCTGCCTTAATCAAGGATGTCTTGAGTGACTCCAAATTGGGATGAGGCTTTGAGCACGCCTTTTCCTCCAAGTGTTGCCATATCTTGTAATCTAACGGATTCAAATCTGGACTGGAGGAGGGCCAGTCTTCGTGCCGGATGAAGTCGATTTCACGCGCCGCCAGCCAGTCTTGTGTGCTCTTCGCTCTATGAGCTGGCGCCGAATCTTGTTGGAATACCCAGTGCTTGTTATTGAACATGATATGAGAAACAGGTTCCACAAGGTTCGTCAGGACTGTATTTTGATACACAACTGCATTTGTTTTTACACCTTTCTCACAAAAATGTACCTTTGTTAAGCCCCAATAAGAAACTCCCAACCATACCATGAGCGAGGATGGAAAAGGACCTCGTTGGACACGCGGAATACGTTTGCTCGCTTCTTCACTACTGTGTGCGTACACCTTATCATTTTGTTTGTTGTAGCTCTCTTCTACGGTAAAAATTTTTTCATCCGAAAAAAGAATTTCCCGATATTTTTTTCCCGCGTACCGCTTCAACAAAGCGCGGCATCTCTTCAGTCTCAGGTCCATTAGACGAGCATTCAAACGATGTCCTGTTTTTCTTCGCTATGCCCGAAGCCCTAAGTCTTCATTTAACACCCTTTTCACCGTGGTTCTGCTTAACCCCATCTGAAGTGCCAACAGTTTCTGCTTACGTTTGGGATTTCTTTGAATTCGCGCCTTCACAGCTTTTATCACTGCTGGAGTCCTAACAGACCGAGGGCGACCACTTCTTGACCTGTCATCTACACTAGAGTCTTCATTGTATCGTTTGATGGTACGATAAACGAATCTTTTGGTTATATTCAAATTTTTCAGTATGTCAAAAATTTGAATTGGCGCGTAACCGCAACGATGCAATGCAATAACTGCAACACGGTCTTCTTTAAGCGTCCACTCCATATTTAAAAATGAGTAAAATTCTAAAAAGTATACATTTTTATTTTCATGAACAATTCGAAATTCGAATTCAATAAACTTTTTTGTGGCCAGCATTCTAAAAGAAAACTTTTTACTGTGTGACAATACTTATGACCTGACTAGAGGTACATATTATTTGGTGATTAACTTCTTGTTGTCGTTGCTTTCGTGTGATAGGGGGAATTCTGGTAATGAATTTTCAATTCAGTTTAAGATCTTTCCTTTGACAATGGCAAAAGTTTCACTTACAGGAAGTCCACGGAAAGCGATGCCGAGATGGTGTCCGTTCTTGGTATAGAAGCATGTGTTGTCGACGAGGTTGACTCCGCAGCCGATGACGTCTCCGGTGGTGAAGGTGGGTCCGTACGGCTGGCCCGTGCCGGACGAGCAGAACGAGTGCCCGTCGTCGCCGTGGTATCCGTACGAGTGCTTGTCCCAACCTGGAACATAAACAACGCTAACACACACATACTTTTTAAAAATATGTTTTTACTATGACAGTAAGGCATTCGACCTTGCTTGAAAAAAAAATCAAAGGTGAAGCGGGCTTGTATTGGAATAGCTCGCAAACAAGCTGCTGGAAATTTCTAGTTTGTAAATGAAAATATCTCATAACAGCTGCTCTTGAGTTGGCTTCAAAATTTCAGGTATTATTGACATCATCCAGATCTATTACACAAAAATAAGTGTTAACGTTCTAAACAATAAAGTAGAACAATACTATCTACAAATTCTAACTACTGCTTACCAGCACTTACATCATCACCGAGACTCGCAGAGAGGTTCGACACCTATGCTTACCTTAAATCCGCTCTGTGTGTTGAATTGTCTCCAGAGACCGATTGAGGAAAATCACCATCATCTACTAGTGAGTCCATTTTGAGGCCTTGTATAGACAAGGCTAAGACAGAGTCTGGGTTTTCGACTACGTGGAGCGGACTAGAGTCCGAGAAAGAGTTAGTAAGAGATATCTACCATGCTTACCAGGCAGGCGGTTCATGTTGACGCCGTGCGCCGAGAGGCCTATGCCCATGTATCCGTCGCGGCCCTTCGACACGATGCGGACCTCGAAGTAATAGAGACCGCAGGCGGCCGGGATGGGGTGTGTGGCGCGCACGCTTGCTGCGTCCTTGTGGGTCTTGCCATGGCCTGTAATAGCAGAGATAGGGATATTCGTTTTTTTTTATGTAATGGTAGAGGCAGAAAAGGATATGCACTAATTGCAGGTTACACAATAAGTTGTAGATTTTTTTGATTATTTTACTGTTTATAATGGTCACACAATTACATACATTAAAAGGTAAAAAAGGTTAACAAGCAAGTGTGACAGTTATACACAGCAGATTAAAGTGAGATCAAATTTGTGATTTGTCTCATTGATCAAACCATTAACACGTAATTTATGATATGCAGAATTCTAGATATCGTTATACCAGATTAATCTAAGAGAAGACAACCATAAACATGTTAAACTATCTAAGCACACATTTATTAGTAAGGTTAGATTAAATAGTAAAGAACACAAACAGGATAAACAATAAAACTTATAGTTAATTGTGTGTATCGTTTATTTTTAATATAAATATTCAGTTTCTGAGAAGGAAAATAGCAAACAGAGCTCATGAACGCATGCCAAAATTAGACGAATATTATTATATACATAAATACAGGCATTTCTAAATACTTAAACATATTTTGATAATAAGATAATATAGATTATTTTTCATACAATTATAATTAGTTTTTCTCTCTAATTTGGTATAATCAATATCTCCATAAATTCCCTAGCTAATTTCTTAGCTTGACCAAACACTGTTACAAGTCAATGGCCAGATCTGTCGGTCACAAATCGAGAGGCCATATCTTGCAACTGTTTATAGAGTCGACGACATGCTGCGTCAAACATCAACAGGGCAGCTTTCAGCAGAGTTTACAGCCAGCACAGGATCTAGGAATAACATCCTGAACGACGCCAACTACGCACCAAATATACGTAACAATCTAGAATAATCTAGATTGGAATCGAATTTGTTTCAGGGATTAAAATAATAGCGCTATGAAACTAATTGAAAGTAAAGACTGGTCCATAGAAACTACCGAATGGGTTGGAGTTTATTCTCCACTTTTTAAATATAATCATTTTCTGATAGTATGTAATTTACTAAGTTAAGTATTACTATAACTCGTTTTGTATTTGTTCATTGTGTGTACTCAAACCGGAATCTGATATATTATGTACATCCATTTATTTTCTCTCAAATAGGATCGGAAGAATGTTGACGACCTTTGCCGATATTCGTAAACAGTTTATACGCCGTGAGTCCACGAGTTGCGCTCAACAACGCAGAACACAATAACGCCAACACAATGTAAACTACACCATAGAAACCAAGGAATAGGGTTTAGTTTCAATCACCCGCGTGGGTGGAAGTGATTAGTCTATCGCAAGGTCAAAAACTGTGAATCTACGCTACATTTGATTGAAGAGGCAGTTTCATGGCAACACAATGGGCCTAACCGCAATAACAACCAGTTAATATACACCGATGAAACGTGAATTTATGAATAAGATATCAATATTGGTACTTACACATATTTAAAACATGAGTAACTAAAAACTTTTTTCCGTTTCTATGTTTTTAAAGCAAGCCAAACACTTTGAAAGACTTGATTACCATGAAATACGATTAATGACTAATTACTCCTTCCAGATATGAATCTAAGGATTAATTATCCAAACAAACAAAGAAAAGACGGACATTATAATACCTAGTCTCATCCATCGTTACTTGGTTCTTGGACTTCGTTAATAGCTCTGTACCCTAAATTACACAAACAAATCAAGTTCGGTAGACAGACAAAGATAATTTCGCCAGAATTAATATCGTTTAGATCTGTATCGATATGACCGTTAATAGTAATCGAATCGAGACAATAGCAAACAAGTATTCGAGTCAATCCATTCTAGTTTCCGAGAAAGTGTAATTATCTTTGGGAAGGTAGCAAAATGGAATATTGCAACACCATTACGATGTATCCCACTAAACTTTATTGCGCAGTAAGCAATAATACTGCTACTCAAACCAAAAATACGAATTACTTATCCTAATGTTACTCAAATGGAAGTCAAAACATAGATGACAGATTTACGCCCCATCTCTAACTAGCAGAATAATTATAAGTGGCTTAAGATATTGACGAGTCAGTTAATAAACTGGAAAATGAGACCTCACTGTGGAGTGATGTGTCAGTCAGTGGTCACAGTCACTCACACAAGCACTGCTGCGCGTACGCATACGCTCACCGACAACACACAGGTTAACGAACTTGCACGTGTTTACACAACAAATGTAGAACGTAGGACGTGTGGGATAAGCTCTCCACGATTTAATGCTATTTGGAAATCGCGTGAAGAAAACTACGCGACATCTTATAAGTCATGAAACTGTTGGTTCTAGGTTTCTGAGGGTCTTATCTTGATTGAGATTGATCTTCAAATTATTGCGACCTAATTTAATACTTAGAAATGTGAGCTTTTTATATTTCTTAGACAATAAAAAATCGAAGTTTGAACTATTCGGCATCAAAGATGTATACAACATCATTCATATCGGAAGATACTTCTGATTTCAACATCTAAGCAATACAATACGAGCAAAAGAAAAAAATACGTTTCGGAGCAAAAGATCAAACCGGTCTCCATCAATCGACTATCGGCTGACATTTTGTGATCAATACTAAAACAGATGGACGCAAGGCGAACCGCGTGAAATTAAATATTCAAATATGAACCAAACAAATAAAAGAGCAAATTAAATCATATACGGTAGACGACGCAATACAGTTGGGACAAAAATCATGAACCAATCTCAACAAAACAAGTGTTAAGAATTTCGCACAGGTTTTGTTAACACAGCGGTTTGTATGAACGTCGGTGATGACGCTAAACATGCAGAGTTCATCGAACCACGACCTGAGTCACGACCTTCGGTAACACGGAGGGGGTTGACTATTTATCTATATAATTATGACCATAGCACACTGGCCACACATATAACAATTAGCATAATTATGCACAATTTACTTAAGTTTTGTTTATATTCCAAACACCCAAAGTATGTGGTATGTATTGTAAGGAAATAATGCTGCCTCCGATAATATTTCTTGCCTATTTGGATACGTCAGAAATAACATGGACATCTTTACAAATTTGTCAAATTACTTTGTTAAAAGATGACGAATAAAACTTAGTCACAAATTAACAAGTTCTAGGCTTCCAAAGTAATCCCGCTGTGTCCTAGATCAGCAGTAATGAGAACACGAGCAGTGCATTACTAGCAACGAGCAAACGATGAGAATCGCGCTATCTGCAAGCTAATCTCGCTGCACACGGCGGATCGAGTTTCCTCGAAGAACCTTGGCCCAACGACTGGGGAACATAAGCAGCCGCATCGGAAACTTGGCGCCAACGTTTGATGATAGCCGGCGAAGCGTACTGTAACAAATTAACGGCATTGTCAAACGTTGGACAAATGTCAAGGCGCAACCGAGGTCATCGACACACTCGCCTGTTTCCTGCAAAACAAAGAGTTCGGAGCGTGAGTAAGGCAGAGCGGTGCAGTGCGGACATAATAAACACAATCGAGCTAGCATCAAATCGAACGGAAAGGGATCGCCGGTGTGCGAGCACTGAGCTACGCTCGGCCCTCACCTCAATTTCCTATGATCCGAACATTATATGCAACGAGATTGTGCGAACCAGTCACATACAATAATCCAAAAGATGTAAAATGTGCTAACGAACTTGAAGTAACAGGGTGAGCACAAAAACAAAATGAAGCCATTCAACTGCTAAGTTGACACAAAACGCAAGCACACAATTGTATGCAAATCCGGTCGTTTCACATGAAACCTTACGAACATTTGAGACATTTCTGTGTTCATTATTTACTGTCACAACCACTCACAACCTAATTGATTCACTGTCATATCGGTAGCATATCTCATGTCAGCGGGCCAATATCAGGTCTAGTAGTTCACTGTATCTATCTTAACCACTACTACAAGTGTAAGCTCTTGTGGTTATTCTAATTGTTAATTTAGGTCATGCGTGAGGGGAGTGGTGCGTAATGAGATGTTGCGAGCATTAAGGCAAAACGCAGCGCTCGACGCGTGCGTACATGCCACGGTGCCGTGAACTGATGCGAAATGGATTATAGGAAACCGAATCCGATGTGGAAATATCGCGGACTTTCTCGGAGCTTGTTGCTCGACCGAATTGGACGCAGCTGTTGAGAATATTTTAAGTCATAACAGCGGAACAGTTGTCCTGACTACGTACAGTAGATGCATTAAGAAAACGCTAGTATATACGCATTGCTCGTATATTAAAATACTGCAACACCACGTATTGTAATGTGAGTCAAACAATCATTACATCGCACAGCATAAGGTCAATGAAAACATTAGCTCGGCAGCGATCACGAGCGCAGCCAGGTGACACATATCAGCGTATTTACACAACAAACCAAACATTCGATTAAACAAACCGATTTCGAGCTCCTTTGATTATATTTGAGTCTAATTAGCACTACGCAGCGATGTGATCTATATAGAAGTGGCCCTAGTCGTAAACCGAATGGGACGTTTTTATACAACCCAAATATGCAGATGAGCCGCGTGAAAAATTCGACCGTGTTGCACGTTTAGTATGGTAACCCTACCGTTGAATGTAACAGGAAATATAATGCAGATCCTCAGCACTCTCGACTCACGCGTTCACGATTCAAGATAATGCTGAAATGCAATTCTGAGAGCGCGTCGTACATTTCGAGGCGGTCGCTTTCGAAAACAGGAAACGAGCTAAGTTGAGAGTTGAGACAGCGCATTCTGGCGTTGGAGACAATCAGTCAGACAGCGGCTAATGCTGGCCTGTCAGCTAAATATATCTGCAACGCAACTATTTTCAGATTCATACGATTGTTGGCGCATTGATTCTCGTCGAATCCAGACTAGGTCATAGTCATGTTTTCGTTTGTAATATTGCGAAATACCATCAACCAAGGCAATGTTAACAGTAACTAGAGGAAATGTATTAATATCGGCATTTAAGTCACGCAGTTCAAGTTGAAACTAACTGATAAGCAAAGTAGAGTAGGTACGGTTTGCCGCTCGATATCAGGAAACAATATATCATTGGAATAAAGAGCAGCTCTCGCATTCATCTAGGTACCTACCTACAACTAATTACAATACAATCGTCTTACACAACCCTGTTAAACAATTAAAAGAGCCTATTATTTTTTCAAATATAAAAAAAGTTGTAGAAACAAAGGTTGCAGATTGAGTTTCTTTCCCACCAAATTATAATTATTCTAATGAAAAAATTCAATGCTTTTGTAACTTTTTAAGGTTAAGCTATAACGCGTATTGTATATCAGGTTCACATTAGTTATTTCTCAACATGAAATGTATAAAATGGAAAGTAAGATAAAACACAGAGAAGTTATGATAACAGAGTAGGCAATACATGGTAAGGACGTGAAAATGAGTAAACAAACATAAAGCACACACAGAAAGCGAAGCAAACATTTCCAAGCACTTACGACACCGAAAGAAGGGGATAAAAGGGAGTCAAACAAGATTAGAGCACTCAACATTTTGTAGTACATATGATAAATACATAGACTTGAGATAACCCTTGTTAAACACCATCAGTTACCTACTGATTATATTATTGATCAATTTTCAGCCGTCTCATGATCAAAGACATCATAAATATAATCAACATTAGGTTAATCAAGCTGAAAATAATAATTTCTTCAAATTTTTCGATTCCATATTATCATATCGTGTCAGTGGCAAACCTTCTCACCAGTACAGCCAACGTAATCTCAACACAATACCGATTCATGAAATAACAATTAATAACACAGAGAGGCAGAAAGATGAGTCTGGTATCGGTCGGGTCGCGTGTGGGGTGACAGTAAGTGTGTAGTAACGTACGATACATCCAGAGGCGTAAGTGGAGGTATGGCAGGTGGGGTCGGCGGCCCGGGCCCTGCAGCCCACCTTACAACAAGAGAAAACGTCCAGCTATTAACACATCCACAGTCGGGCCCCATACACACCACTTACGCGTCCGGCTGCTCGGGGGGCTGCCTGGCCGCAGTAAGCCGCCGGTGGCCGCCGCATACCTCGGCCAGGGCTCCGTACCTAGGCTTGCAAGTAAGCAGGATGCTCTCAACGACATGCAGTCCTACACCGACACTCGAGCGTTAGAAGCAAAAGTGGTGCAATGGAGCCGATACAATCTATGCTAACATTCACTTACGCTACTCTACTTAAATCAAACTAAATCAAATTTAATTTTATGCAATTCAAAGTACTATCAGTACATCTTGTGTGTTGGGTGTTTGCGTTCGATATTGCGGCAAGGTCTCCCTCATTTATTTTGAAGGTCACAAATGTGACGCGAGCGGATAGAAAAAAATTCACGGTTTCAAGTGTGTTTTTGTTTCACGTAGTTTTTTTTTTCTTCTAAACATAACACAAAAAACTCAAAAGTATATTAACAATGGCATCTCTAGGGCCTCAAACAAATAAGAAAATATTTATTCACATTGGTCCCTAACGATCACTAATAAGAAGCTGAAATGACTTCATCAAAATTCGGCTTGTTTGGCATTCAGTAAGATTTCTAGGCTGCAGAACTTTTTAGAAGCCTCAAAGGAGTCGTGTAACTTGGTAGCCTGTGTCGTAAATTCCAGCCTTTTGCGCCTCGGTTATTTGTATGTGTAGTGTACATATATTGTACCAGGATGTTTCTAGCAGTTTGGTTGAAATGCCGTTAGCAACCGAGCGTCAGGAACACTAAAGGCTGCGTGCTGGCAACAGGCAGCGTCGCGGTTACCTGGCGGCCTTGCTTCCTCGCATCCGCGCGATTACTTCAAATTGAATTAACTCCACTGCGGGTTTCGATACAGATACCCCGCACGAAGACGCCTCCGCGCCCGCATTCGTTAATAACAATAAGAACGATACTTTATTATGATAATTACGAACGCTACGGACTCTGGTGTCCACTCCGTTTGTTTTCATCCAAACTCGCGGTAGGTATATAACATCGTAACTATGACTTAACAGATTGAAGGTCACACCGCTCTGGTTGGTTTCCCATTTACTAAAGGCAAGAGAAAATAAAAAGCAATAAGTTAGAGTAAGTAAACGACGATGACTTGGCAAACCACCAAGCAACTCCGCAAGATACAGAAGTAGAAAGTTGAAACTCCGTGGAGATTAGTGTTAAATTGGTTCTCAAATGACGGAGTTGTGGGAACTGGGAATCGATGGAAAATACGTTTTGAAATGAGACACGAAGATGTTGACAAGATTTGGAAGTTAGAGAGTTATATAACAGAAATCTAAGTTAACATACATAAGTCTTAGAATATTACATTGAGAATAGGCCTATGCCTATACCTGTATATCTGGCAGATCGTTAACCTTTTCAGGTCATTTGTTATGTAAATTTTCATCAGATTGTATGACTCAAAAATGATATACATCACATAAATGCGCAGCTAGCACTCGCCTGTTCAATCAGTTGCCTTGGCAACATTTCCAAGATGGGGAGATACAAAATGGTGAACAAGTACAGTAACACACACAACACACACACACACAGTACACACCACAGTAAGTACACACGTACAGTAAGTACAGTGTAGGTACCTTGAGTGCAATGCAAATGAATATTTAGCAAGGTGCGCTACAAACAGATTGTTATTCTATGCCAGGTACTAGTTAGAATACTAACTAGCTATATACGTCTAAGTACGGCGAATTATAACTTAGAAAACATATAAGTTAAGTATCCTTTTAAAACAAAAGAAGCTCAAGTAGCTGTTTTTGAATAAGACTAGACATGTCTTGCAAATAAGCGAGGAAAACATACATTGGCCATTACATTTCTCGCGTGAAAACCTCATTTTCTTTTACCATTACGACATTACGGACGCGTGTCAAGGGCAGGCTGTATGGCGTGTTATGTTTTGTACTTGTGGGATGTTATTATGAAGTTCGTTCTAATTGTTACTGAGACTATTTTAGTTAAATAAATAAAAGCTGCTCAGATAAGAGCTACAGTGATTTGTCTTTTTCTCTATTTTGTAAAAACTATCAAATAAGGGAAAAGCGGCTCAGAAGAAGAACTAAAACAGCTAAGCTTTACCTTTTTATTTATTTTATAAGGTATTCATACATACACAACAGGTTTAGGTCTGACTTGAGAATATCTAAATAAAATATCTGATCTAATTATGTACCTACCTATAGAAGAGACACGTGAATCGTCAAACGAGTAGCGAATGCCTGAACACTGGCACGTTATAGACCGATAGCGGAGTGTAGCGAACCATTGGTTCTTTACATAGACGATAAAACTGAGAGAATTATCATAATTAATATATATACAAACTGGTCCATTACAAATGATTGTTACGGGCTGATCAATCAGCATCGACTAATCAAGGTCTCATTAGAATTCAGATACGAGTATATCGTGAGGTATTTGTTACTTGTTATTGACTTTTAGAGATTAATTGGTTACTAGAAGAAGCCTGCGATATGCTCGTGTTGGGATAAAAAAACGCCTATGTCACGCTCAAGATTGATTATATGTCTGTTTTTTTGCAACAATAAGGAGTCTATTGAGTATAGAGTTGGTTCTACGATATAGATCACAAGTCGCATGCGCGGCTGGGCCGGTGCTAGGCCAATTGTTGCCAACAGGAAATATGCGCGTAATGTGCAAGATTATGTTTCACTGCGAGTATCTACAGGATTACTACACTATTGCTACTACCTTGGATATTATTACGTAGGTAAGTAGTACGTCTAACTACTTCAATTATGATCAGGTAACAATATTTAAGAGGGACTAATTTTAGATTTTCATATAAATATTTACATAGTACGTAAGTAAGTTTGTATGAGAGTAACCAACTCTGGTGTCAGTTTTCAAACCACCCTATGGGCTATATTTGATATGGTAAGCCTTGTCAGAGGCCCATAAGGCCTGCCGTACTATGACGAACAGCCGGAACCATTTTACGTGATAGTACAATGGAAATCATCAAAATAGGATATAATTAACAATATTACAATTGAACTTGACCAGCCATTTCGCCAGACTAGTCATGACTAATGAGCAAACATTTTGACACAGTTTATTTGGAGCGATAACCACTTTCTGACCTCTTTCACTAAGCTATTTAGATAGCACATTATCTCTAGGCTTGAGAGCAACGCAAAATATATCATATTTTAAGCATAATCATCAATTTCTGCGAAACTATAAAACTGCCACGGAAACTATAAATTTTCCTACGTAAGTTTTGTAAGAGAACCCCCAGTTATCGAAACCAAGCGAGGTCAGCATCTAAGTTCCCTATGACATTTCGGGCCATTAAAATTGCCATTTACATGGAAAATGAATGGAGCTTTCAGTAACGGCACTAAATCACAAAGTCGGTCACGAATGAGGGCTCGCTTTCACTATCACTTCGCTGCCTTCTGTGTTGCATAATTGAACGCAGCGAGCTGCTGGCCCCGGTCTGTAAACTACCTCTTGATGCCCGCGAATAGACGAATACATCTTCGGTTTTTGTTAGCGATGTCGTCGCTACGATATCTTATATGGATGACTCTATTATTATTCAACGGCTGGCGGGTAATACGTAATGAATCTGAATGTAACACGCAACAAGCCTACGCAATATTGTAATGCGCCGCGAATGTTTACATCGGCGGGAACCGGGAGACAAAGAACAACTTCCTGACCATATAATTTTAAATTCAAACACCCACAGTATAGAAGCAGTACATCCAAAGTGTCACAGCGAACAAACCTTTGTCTTAATTGTTTCAGCCGAAGCAATAGAGACTCTAACGGTCTGTGACTAGGTAGACAACTGCACATCGAAACATATTCGTAACCAGCTATCGACAAGGCCATAGAGCATGGTTCTAGCGGAGGAAAGTAGACTCTAACTCGAGGCGAGAAGGCTTAATTGAATTTATATAAACGTTTGTAGGGGGAAGGCAGAGGTGGGGGCAGCACGTGGCGACCCGACGCAAGCGAGCTTGACCCAGTTACTAGATGCACCATTTCGGTCCCGTTTTGAAAGCAAGGGCGGCCCTTCAGTACCACTGTGTTCGGGACCTTGGTGTTTATTTCCTTTGTTCCCTCAAGGATCGGGAGCTACGGGATAGATACTACGCAACGGAGCGAGAGATAGCGAGAATACGAAACTTTGTACCCGAAAGTAAACGTAAGGAAAACACTAACATATATACTGAATTCAGGGAGTAATGGATAAATAATGTACTTTTTTGACAAAATTCAGAACATTTGGCACTATGCCCTAAGTGCTGGGATGTTGTCGCTATTCCAATATTTTTACTACGGCAGGGCTTTTATGAATAATATCTGTGGCAGCCGTTTGCTGTATGTAAACAACGATCCGTCATAAATATCAACAACGCTCGCGTTATACACATACCCAAACATAGCTACATCTGTAGGTATAATCGAGTTTAATATTTATTTCGACTTTTATTTTTACTACTACAATAAACACAAACACGTTGAATGTCGGGACGGTAACGGTAGCCGCAAAGTGATTTATAGCTGCATGCTGATAACGAACCACAATAATAAAAGGAATTATGAAACATCATTGACATATAGAATTAGAAACACGAGACATACATATTAATTTTACAGCGCATGTGAGTAATACAATACATTTCTTGATCAAATTGGTATTAATAAGGTGTATATCTTACATGGGCAATGCCTTGACACAACAAAGAGCTGAGACTGGGAACAATGTAGGCGGTAGCATTACTCATTGATACCGGGTCGCAGGCATATCACCGCGCCATGCCTCATCGACGGGGAAACAATGGGCTCGATCTCTGATACATCTGATACATATGAAAACTTGAAATTAATTGAAAATGCCAGAAATAACTATCTATATAGGATCACAGGCCGGAGGATCAAAGGAAAACGTTTGTTTAAAATTAATGTAAATTAATATAATGTAAATTCAAATACATATAATAAAAGTAAAACTAGAATTAATTTACAATAAATGTGAATCCGATCGATGTTAGATCAAGATATCTATCCCCATTGATAAATTATAAGCTGACGAGGTCAGAAAACTCTTGAGGTGAATAGTGCAACCGAAACACCCGGCTAGACAAGAACTTCAGCAATGAAGACATCGACTAAAAATAAGATTCCAATTCCTATATTGTATTACTCATCCTCCATCAGAATTAAAAACAAATATGAAAAGAGAGGATCAGTGTACCGCTACGCCCTCATTAGGCGCATGCATGTCCCCTCGCTCCCTTGGGGCAGGTCTACATAACGTTACTTTGCGGTGGACTGAAGGGCACGCTTTGTACGGTGAGCTTGTGTGATTGTGTGTGCTACATTTCCATAACACCTTGTATATCTTTACATAAAATAATGAATGCCGCAACTAAATCACAAATTGTTTGATTCATCGCTAAAGGGAATAACTTAATGCACAACTGTCTATAATAAATCATGTACAGGCTAGTTCGCAAACAAAAACAGTAAATCCCAAGAGAAAAGATACAAACACAGATAGAACACAATAATGTACAATTTAATTTGACCGCCGCACCCACATCACACTCGTATAGAAAGCCCTCGCGAGGAAGAGAGGGGTCCCATTCAAAAACTATGAGAGTATGACCCTCCTGTCAGTCAATGCCCTGGATCCAGTAATAGTGCGCCAGAGGGCGGAAATAGGGCGCCCTGATCCCATAGCAACTGGAGCCTGCCTTTGTCTCCGGGATTTTACTCACAAAGCATGGGATAAGTCACATTCCAGTCGATGTAATATTTGCAGGCAATGCTATGGTTTGTTATAACTCTTAGATATGATATTAAAGATAAGATATTTCACGGATTACACCTATCAATAGGATTTGTCTAAAACGATATAGGCAGCTGAGAGAAACAACAACTGTATAATCACATGATCCTATAAATTCTAAGTAGGTACTCATTACAAAGCGTGACAATGTAAAACTAGTCTAAAAATAGTAGTTCTATTAGAATACTAACAACTTCTTAAAAAGTAAAGACCAGTTTAGTTTCTGTAATTCAAAAAAAGTTGTATAAGGACATCTCAAGGATTCACGTCTGATTTGTATTCAGCGCACAAAATTAACTCAATTTCTCGATACATGCGAATGAAAATGCTAGAATATATTCTAAAGACAAGGTTTTATTTAATTGCAATGTTTTTTGAAGCACATTCGAAGATACGGTCTGTCAGTATTTATGAAAATAAATGGATGCAAATAAGAGAAAATTATGAAAAGCTTGGTAATAAAAATTGCAAACAAGTAACGATTGTCCAAAGGATATCTAAGAATGCGGTACAGTTTCCATGGAACTTGCTAAGCTGTCAAGCAATATCGGACGGTTTCCGAGGAACGGAATATAATTGGACGTGAAAACCTGCTGAGGGGCCGACATCAGTGATCAATACGGAGCCAATTCAAGGGGGTGGGAATGTGATACAAATTTATGAAATGTTATTTTTAGACCAATATTAAAAACACCTCTCGTATCCATATTCTGGATTTTAAGATGGGACTTCCAATGCCTTTCTTTAACTTATATAAAAGAAAATTATAACGGAGTAAAGTTAAGGACGAGAATATATCCTAGAGGGGAAGCGTAGATGTGAGAGCGTTACCTATTTGTTTACTCACAGACTTTTAAAAAACGAGATGTTTAATTCGACATGTATGTAATGAGATATTGTCAAAAAGTTGAGCATGACGATGTAGGTACTTAATGCTTCCAAGCACTTGATTAAATGTCAGTAATCACTGCAGGTCACAATGTTTCTACACTTTCTACGCATGTACATGTAAGTGCTGTTATCTGTAAGCCTTCAGGGCACAAACAGCATGGTTCCTAGAGAAACGAGAGCAGTGCATTGGTACTGGCAGCTTCACGTCGGTGCATTACACTAGCAGGTTTAGTATATGAGAGCGGCTTGATTAACTCTCGACACCAGAGTTGGCCACTCTCATTCGATAAGAAGAAGAAGATATGAGAGCCTGGGCAATTTATGATAACGTTGTACTTTTCGAGTTGAATTAGAATTTTGCAAAAAAATCCTGAATACTGATAACGAATCTAAAAAAGCAGGTATCTTGTAGGTATTTAATCTTTCTAATTTTGCGTTATAATATGATAAATACCAAAACAATTACGATTAAATTAAACCGCTGCGGAGTAGTAATTATTTCATAGAAATTTTATTGTAATTTTGCCTTTCCTAATTGACTTATAATTCATCAAATTATCAATAAAATGTTTATCTATTTATCTGTAGGTATATATGTTTTTTTATGAAACGGGAGTGCACTTGACCATAACTTGCCATATACGAATATGAATAGCACAAACAATGAAATAAAAGTGTATTCTGTTATAATGAACCGCAAATAGTTATTCTATTATAACACAGGGTCATTTATCACTGTCAATTTAAAATAGCGGCTGCAAAATATGCGACAATGTTATAAAGTTTAAACTTTTACACTTATTAACGTAACTGCTTTCATTAACATCATTAAGGACCATAAACACTAGCGCATTAACTTCAACTTAATTAATGTTACATACCTAGTCTAATTGCAAATTCCTCTCAACTTTAGTAATTAATCAGACTCTACAAAGGAAATGTGAGTTTAGCGAAATCTATTGACCCTTACGTTTTCAATTTATTACATTCGGATATTTTATAGACCTGAAGTTTGGTTTCTTACAGACTATACTTACATATCTAATTAAGCCGATTTTTTAAAAATCAGAACATTTTTTTTTTTGATTCTTGGTAATAAATTTACATATGAAAAAAAAAAAGACATAATTATAATCCCCAAAGATATGTTACAACCCCTGGAATCACGAAACCAATTACAAAACGAACGTTATAATCTAAAGCTTAGATACATATATATATGTGTTTAGAAATTCACGTGTAAATATATCTGAGTATGTAGGAATAGATAGAATTCTGGAGTCAGTTTACAAGCTGATCAGCGTTCTTATCACGTCTTATTCTTACATGTATTTACGTATAGGTTTGTACCGCGCCTTGCTCCGACAGTACTCTATTGATTTTAACTGTACTCGACAGTTTATTGGCGTAATATTGCCGAAGTAAAACTTACTCGAACAAGTCAATGTCGGTATTTCGTTCTACCTACTGATAATATAATTGAGTTGATTCGTTATTTTATAGCTGTTTCATTCTCCTTCCTTAACTCGTATTTCCTCGTTACTGGGGGGTCCAGACTCCTCACAGATTTTAGATAATAGCTGGGCTAGAAAAGATTTTGAAAAACCACAAATTTGCATATTTAAAGAAATAAAACAATTAAAGTCTATCTTCCAGATCATATTCCCGAGGGACCAGTAAAGCCAGATTTTATTTTGATCCTGTACACGAAGATCTCAGCTACCAGCTATCCAGCCGACTCAAGAGACAAACATTTATCCTCGCGATGACAACGGCCAAGATAAGAACAAATTGCATTTTTGCAATGTCACATAGATTAAACCAACCTACGCTAGTATTCAAGCGAGCATACATATGCAAACTTGTATACTTGTCTAGGCAAAATCCATTAAAAATACCCAAAAGATGTTACCAATTTAAAAACATTGTTTGCGACGATATTTTTACCTTAAAGTAAAGCGATTTTGTCAGTAACAAATCATACAAAGTAACAGGCTCAATGTTTTTCTCTTCCCACTCTCTTTAGTACAAACAAGAGAACAATAACAAGGAAAAAGAGTTTTCTTCAAACGGGAAAAGGAAGTAATAAGAGAGACTTTTGAAGAACATTATTTCACGAGACTGTTATTTTGACTTTTCTTGATGTCACACAACAAAATTGATACAACTTCTTTGGAAACCTTCAGTAAAACTGATTTTGAAAATAGTATAAGAAATAAATGCTTTACGGTACATGGCACAAGGCTCGAGTTCGACGACTCACAATCCAGTTTGCAGCGGAAGGTATTATACTGTAGACCTGAACTATGTATCAGAGTCAGAGTATACTTTAGACTTAAGGCTGCAACACTCGACTGTGCGCGAGCAGACTGTGTTTTCCCCATTGTTTTATGCCACAAATGCCAATTTTACAATGAAAAAGCAGTCAGAGCTAGTCTCAGCCGAGTAACAGGTTTGGGTCGATAGCCTCACATATAAACTTATCGCTTTACGTAGCATGTTTGTGGAAGATACGCCCGTACTTCTAACATGTTAAGTAAACAGAAAAATCACAAGAGCAGTAAATTGATCTGTCTGCAATCAATGATCTTGATAAACCAATTTATAAGTGGCCCAGTCATAACTTCTCGTCATTTTAAACATTCATTTAAGAACTAATTAAAAGAAAATAAGCAACAGAAAAAACGACAAATACCTAACAAAAACTAAAGAAAACTACGTACCTATTAAGTAAGCCTAAGTAGCAAGAGCACGTATCAAAGAAATAAAAGAAGTGATTCTTGTACAATGTACATGTATGTATACATGTACATTGTACAAGAATTGTCCAGCCATGCCAAACATACGGGTCTAGATTTAAATTTAAGGGTAAAGAGCAAAAATCCCAATCAAATGTAACTACTTTATCGTTACCAAGATATGAAAACAAACGCTAGTGTAGTAGGTACGTGCAATGAGCAAGTGATTTGCGTCAGCCAACGGAGCGTAGGGGGTACGAGTGCGAGCCACTTCAGGCGCTTGTAGGATTTCAGCTAAGGAACTGTGATGCTATGTTGGAGTGAGCACGGACATTTATAGTCGGACCTATCATATACATCGACATACTTAGGTTAGGACACCTGATTACAATAAAAAAGAGACAGTAACCATTTAAATTTTCTACAAAACTGTCACGTGAAAAAAAAATCAAACAAATCCTTCAACTAATTTAGAGAGGTAGAAAGGTCGGATTGGAATCCTTGATCCGAAGTCGTAACAACAAAATTCAGCGTAACCCTCCAATTTACCGAGCAACCTACTGACCTTGCCTCTACCCCAGAGTAAAAAGAAACCCATTTAGGCGCGTAAAGGTCTGAAAATAATAAATCGGTCGAACTCAAGCCAGACACGAAACACCTTCAAGTACCCTCCAATTTGATCAGATGTTTAATCAAAAAGTTTTAGCATAAAAAGTTTCAATATTATATGCTAAAACCCCAAATACAATATATATATATCATATTCAATAGATATAATCTTCTTATATATAAAAATGAATCGCAAAATGTGTTGGTAAGCGCATAACTCAACAACGCCTGGACCGATTTGGCCAATTCTTATTTTTTTATATTCGTTGAAGTTCAAGGATGGTTATTACGGCGAGAAAATTTCGAAAATATGCCGGAAAATCCCTGAAAACCGCCTTTTTCTTTTCCCATACAAACGTTTTCTAACTAACTAAAGAGTAAAAGAGTCAACAGACAGGACGAAGTCTGTCGGGTCCGCTAGTACTAAAATAAAGGCAAACTAAATCTGTAGGCCTGATCAGAGTAATTCCAAGTTGGCATGTCTACTAATCGCTTGGTGCATTTAGCGCGAGTCAAATGTCGCGTCGCACGTTATATGCAAGAAAAGCTTCAATGGGTGAATTAATTTAGACGTCTGTAGTCTACAGTCTAGCCTCTGGGCGCAGTCAACAAAGGGAGCGCCCTACGGGGATGCAACAACCCCCGAGGTACTTCACCCTGGCTAGACGGGGCATTGCACGAGCCCGGCGGTCAACAACCGCAGGTTTGGTACCTATGGTAGTTCACAGGACTGGGGGCTTGTTGGTACAGGGGGCAAATATAAAGCGAAAGCTTTGCATGTACAGTAGATACATAATAATTTTTATGAATTGTGTATGTATGTATGCATGCTCATACAAAATCAAAACAGCAGAGCAACTGTGAGTATAATTGTGTATAAAAAGGCATATCCTGTAAAATAGCTATAATATAAAATCATAGAGCTGTGTTCCTAACAAAAAAATCAACTATTGAATCACTTCATAATTCATTTTCAAGTAAGTGCTTAGTTTTTGGATTACTTTTCTTGTTGTAATTTGGAAAAGAAAGCTCACAATAATGAACTAAGATTACTTAATGTGTCAGGTATTCATTGAATATTGTATACATATTAGCCACAGACACAGAATACAGGAGTATTACTAAAGACACAGAGTACAGGAGTATTACTAAACATACAATACATAAGTACATATAATCCAACATGCACAATATGTACATAGGAAACAGCACAGAATAAATAATAGTAAAAGCTAGTAAGTGCTTTTATGTAATCAAAAATGTATGTATTGACTTTAGTTACCATCCAAACAGCCCTGTGACATATTATCAGATATTATACAATGAAATAGCTGTAGGATTCTTTATTGTAGGTTTGTTTTTATTTTTTGTCAAATTGTTATTTGTTAACTTGTCCATAAGTAAATTTTTATCTCTTTTTGGTTTTCATATGACTATAGTGATTATTTATTTATTTATTCATACTTGCACACATAAAATTTTGCAAAAAAATACATTACTTACATTATTTCTCATTTATAGGTCAGTAGTGAATTAATTTAAAACAAATTATCAGTAAAATTATTGAACTTTATTGATTGTAAAATAGATTGCTTGTAACAGCATGTTCAAAGGTAGTTAGTTTACAAAGTTAATAAATTGATATTAATTTTAAGAACATAAAATCTTGTACTGTTCTGTATGTAAAATTAAATTTGTAGCCGAGTCATTAAATTAATTTACTTTGTACAATTTATTTAATGTGCATATGTTATTTTAATGAGTGTGTGTGTGTGTGAACAAAAGAAGTAAATATTCAGAAAATGTATTACTTATCTTTACTTGCCTATCATTAAGTACCTACTTAACATTTAATTTCAAATGTGGTAAAGTATATTAAGTCTAATTTTCGATTATATTGTTTTATTTCTAAAGTTATCAGACTCCCTGTTTTAAAGAATAAGAATCAATTTAATTGTCCCATAAAATATAAAATTTCTGTGCCATTATTGACAAAAAAATCTGTAATAGGACAATCCCAGCACTAATCAGATGATTTGATGAGTGAATTAAACTGATTGATGTTGTAGAAACTAGTGCTGAGTGTCAATACTAGTTATGGAATAATTTTATGAAAATAATGAGACAATCATTCCATCTACGGCAGAAGCTGTCATTTAATTCAACAAATAATAATGAACCACGCATGCAAATATGCAAGTTTATGCATGCATTTAAGTACTTCAAATAAGACGATTCACATTCTATGATTAGTAGCTAATAAATTACTCTTCTAATCCTACATAATTAATGATGACTGGCTACATTTCATTGGTGTCTTCTCAAAATAATTTTCTTAATTCAATCTTGTAATGCTCGGCTGAAGGCCCACTCAAAACTTACTTACTTTTACTGAGACTACGTAAGGTAGCTATTGAAACTAGTTTAGGGCTCAAACCTGGGACCCCACGCTCGCAGCTGGCTACTTACCCGCTGCGCCGTGGAGGTCGCCAGCAAATATGCAAAGAAAGAATCACCTGTTAAAGGCAGTTGAGATAGTATACTGTAACAACTATAAGTAGTACTCATGATAGTATATTAATATGTTGGGGATGGGCAAATATGCATTGTATCACTTTCATTCTGTTTAGTAATAGGTATCATAAAAAACTGTGTATTTATGTCATTATCATCAACTATATGTTTTAATCAAATTCATTCTTTATATATACCTATATATATAACTAATATAACTTCATATTAAACTAATTTATATATAAGAGAATATACAACTCCAAATAATAACTTATGCTTAAAAGTATAGGTTAAAAATGAATTCTGATGAAACTCTAGTAATGACACAGAATATATAATGGTAATGATTAAAACTTTAAACAATAGTTAATTATATTTTTCTATGAATGTGATTAACTGTTGTTTTATAGTTGTGGTAAAGAGACACACATATTAGATAAGAAACATTTTGTTCAGTGCTAGCTAATTAAATCATTCATATGTATGTGTATTGTGAACACATTATTTCACAAGTAAGTACTGAGTTTCAGCTTAAACCTATCATTAGAAAACTGGCCTTTGTTTGATTACCAACAATAGAGTGATATAATGTGCAGGTACTTAATGATTTAGAGGGTTTATCTTTTATCACTAACTATCAAACATAGTAAAGTAATTTTCAATAATAAATAATGATGTCAAGTGATTCATTTAAAAGTGAATTACTATAAAAATAACGCTTTGTAATTTTGTTCAGACAACATACGCGTAAAACAACTTTGAAACATATAGCTAGATAATTTCGAATCTTTGTCTGCCATTTTATTGAGGGAGACCTTGTAAAATATCGAACTCAACACTGTATGTGACAGAGCAAAAATTAGTAGATGCCACAACCAGCAGTAATATTTGATCCTCCTGCGGTAAATACGCGATTTTATGATTATTTACGCTCGAATATACAATTTAGTACGATCAGCTGATTTCTTTGTTTGACTCGGGTGACGAACGCCACTGCTTGCGACGTGGTACTGCGACACGTCGAACGTCTCAGGAATTACATAAACACCGTCTGCTAATCGACAATTGCATCCAATTCACTCCGGAGTGCATCCACGAAGACTTTCGCATATAACTAATCCATAAACAAACCTTGAAAGTTCTTACCTTTGTAATGGACTCGTAGATTATTTTGCGAAAGCCCGATATAGCTGAACTTGTCCTTGGTGCTCCAAGATCTTGGCAAAGGAGTCTCTTCTTCGTTAACATTAGGATAGAGTAATTTTAAACGATCAACAGTATCACTTTGCACTTGATTTTGGGAATCCATCGTTCCCCGTCCACTACCTAGCGCAGCCATTTCTAAATTCCGTAATTTCTTGTCATGAACGTCATGACGTCATATAATATTTTTTGTTTACTTCAAACCAGATGGCAGCACTGACAGCAATGATGCCACAGATAAAAAAGTTTTAGTAGATATCGTAACGAGCTTTGTAAACTTAATACCGGGCCGGGAATTATGATTGTGTACAATCAAAAACTGAGATAATAACTAAGGCAACCGTAAATAACACTCTCAATTCACTTTACATTTATATAAAATACATTACATTTTACTTTCTTTCTAAAATGCAACCCATACCTAAATATTTAAAAGACATCAATACAAAGATACAGGAAAAAATATTTTTATTAAAAAAACCTAGAAATGTTGTATATGAAACTCAGCAATTATATTATGATGCGGTATTGGCAGTAAGTGATAGTTTCAGTTGTTATCTAAGTATATTTTAATAAATGTATGATTTTTACACATTGCAAAGTACATGAACCATTCGGTTTTTTTCCAGGTGTATCAAGAAGCATTTAATGAGCTAATTAAATGTACTGGAATTTCCTCGCAATTGTTAAATGATACTAGAGATGCATATGATAACGCTGTTCAAATAAGAGACGATAGGATAGCTCAATATAAAACACAAGATGTGAGTTACCTACACGATATTATTTGTGAAGAATGTAGTTTCCATGAAAAAAAATAATTTTATACAAACACATTGTATAAAAACAAAATTTTGCAAACACAACTATGTAATTTGGTTTTTTACAGACAAGCCCTTTCTAAAACTTAGAGAACTAATAATTCCTGTAGCTTTTTTAGTTATTGAGTCTCACTTAAAACAGTTTGCATGAAAATACGTGCAGTTAAATCGTAGCTAGATCATGATGACTGTTTGTTTTCTAACATTTACCATGAACGCAACTTATTATGGACATGACATTGACAACTTTATCATTTGATTTTAATTTTTATCTCAGCTGGTTTTTATTATGTTTTGTCGTTGTGTTGCGGTTGCGGGCGGCAGCGGAGAATTTGAATATTTGGAAATACGTTTATTGTAATTTAAACTTATCTGCAAGAGAAAATATCCAGCGGACGGCAGATTTAGTTCCGTACATGTACTTCTATTATAACATACCATCATGTTGGCGTCATATGGAGCTGTATCGGTGCTAGACGGCGGATTTTCAACACAACTAGCCGTGCATGTGGGCACAACGGCCGACGGCGACCCACTGTGGAGCGCTAGATTCTTGCAGACGCACCCCGATGATGTCTTTAAAACGCACTTAGATTTTCTACGCGCCGGCTCCGACATTATCACCACCAACACTTTACCAGGCGTCCGTAAAAGGGTTCGTCAAACATCTCGGCGTGACACCCGAACAGGGATACTCATTGATTAAAATCGCGGTGGCGCTGGCTAAGAAGGCGCGTGATACATACCTGGAAGAAGTAAAGAAGCAAGGTGTGTCACCTGCCAACGCTCGCCCTCGTATAGCCGGCTCGGTCGGGGCCTACGGAGCCTTCCTGCACGACGGCTCAGAGTACAGCGGAGACTACGCCGACCGCACGCCCGACCAGATCATGAGAGACTCACATAAACCTCGCATTGAAGCACTCATTGAAGCAGGAGTAGATATACTGGCATTTGAAACCATCCCGTGCCAGAAAGAAGCTGAGGTTCTGGTTGAGCTACTGAAAGACTACCCAGATATGAAAGCTTGGCTCTCCTTCAGCTGCAAGGATGGTACCTCCTTAGCACATGGAGAAGACTTCAAAACTGCTGCCATTAAATGCTATGAAATGAACCCGGAACAAATCATAGCAATTGGTGCCAACTGTTGCTCACCACTGTATATTGAGGAGCTTTTTAAATCTGTGAATGTAGGCAGAGCTGCTCCAATACCACTGATAACATATCCAAACTCTGGGGAGAAGTTTGTGCTGGGAAGAGGGTGGGAGGATGTTAGATGTCCAGAGCTGTACACCTTTGTGCCTTGCTGGCTGGACCTGGGGGTCCGGTATGTGGGAGGCTGCTGTAGGACGGACAGCAGTGCTGTAGCCAACATAAGGGCACAGGTTGATCAATGGTTGACGGAACAGCTCACAGAAAACAAACATTAATTAGTCAACATATATTACATTTATAATCATCATCTTTCAAATAGTATTTACTATTGACACTGTATTATTTAACTTTTAAATAGTATTGATACTGCATCTAGTAATCAGTATATTATTTAATGTTATAGAAGAGATACGTATGTTATTTGAGATGCTCTTTTAACTATGCAAACTGACTGAGAAACTATTGTGATAAGATAACAGTTCCTAACAACATCTAATTTTCGGTTGTTATTAAACTTATAAGTTGGGAGTTTTATTAATTAAATATTAGAGATTTTTATAAGTACACAGATTCATCACATTTATCTTTAAATTACCAAAGTAAATAAAATGTTGCAGAAGCTCTTTGGTATTTCTGCAAAGAAGAAACAAAGAGATGAAAAAATAAAGGCTTTGATGAAGGAAATAGAAGAGTTAAAAGAACAGAATTTAAAATTAACTTTTGATATATCTAAGCAGAAAAAGGAAATGGGAAAGGTTGGGATGAAAAGTTTTATATATTCACAAGTGCCTTAAAGTGCAATATATGTTGTGCTATTTGTATTGGTATTTTTTTTAATGTTTACACATTATTTTAATAATCTGTTTTTTGTATTTTGCAGCTATCTCTTTTATCCATGTTTTTTATTATGTATAATTGTGTGTTTCTGTAATATTATATTCCACTGTTGAGTAAATATGTAATATCATATTGTTAAATCACTCTATGTACCAATATGAAAGACCTTATCAGCGTCATGTCATTACTATTTATAAACTATTATTAGAACTTCATTAGACATGCTGATAACGTCATGAAAATGTTTGACAATTATTACATACTCCTGGATGTTATCTGCTTCCATAAATTGGTAACATGGTCAGATAATCTTAATCTATATTTTAACTAAGTACCTAATATTTAATTGACTTGTAAATAATTATGACCATCATTTAGTTGCAGCTTCCCAGCAAAAAAATACTATCAAAATTGACCCACCTATTTAGGAGCTACAATGTCATATGCATGTTAAACTTATAATATAACATATCTCTTTATGTGTTGATGAAGGAGGCTAATGTCAATGATGTATATACCTACCCTATTGTCCTTGTTAAATGTTCTGTAAAAAATATGTGCATTGTTAATTGTTATGTTGTACCTAATTTAAATAAATGTTTTATACATGTTATGTATGTACCTAAATTAGTTTCTTCTGTTGGGACGCTAAGGTGTCGGGATAATTAATTAAGCAGACGAACAAGTAAGTAAATGAAATTTGTATTATAATATTCTCTTCATTTTGTAATATATGTTTTGTCTCTTTCTAGATGAAGGACGAGCAGTTTTCAGAGTACTTGAGCCTGATGCGAGAAAGAGATGCAAGGTATACTCTGTATTTTGAGAACGTGGCTCTTCAGTTGAAGCTGAAGGAACTGGATGGGAGCTCGTACTCTGTGGAGCAGGCGTATGGAGACCCTGTCGTGCTCAGAATAGCGCTAGATCGGTGCCGGTGAGATTCTGTTTTTATCTTCTCTCTTAGTTGATTAGGCTGCTTCTTACTTATCTTATTATATCTTTTGCTAATTAATCTCAATCGCCTTATCACGAGTTTCCGCTAAGGATTTTCTTAAAATATTTTGAACTCAAATTTGTGTAAATGAGGCCCTGCCGACGAATAGTGGCATTGAGTACTTTACAGTTTGGTTCACATTACCTCCCTATAATTTAATATGCAACAATCAAGCAAACTATAGTCAACGCAATCCCGTTTTAGAAAAAAAAAATCTTCATCATCGTTATCAGCTTGGGGCATACCTCCCTTTTACGCTAATAATCCCTATTTTGCGCTGTTTACTTATTCTGTGCTTTACCAGATAATTTGTTCAAACTTTTTATATCGTCAATCACCGTTGCACAGGTCTCCCTACACTTCGTTACCAAGACGCGGGTATTATTAGGATGCAAAAATTCTTACAAGAAACTAATTTACCGTTTCCAGTGAGCAACTTTCATCAACCCAGACCGAGTTGAAGAAGTTGACAGAGGAGTACACAGACACGGTCCCGCGGCGGGAGTTCGACGTGCTGGAGGCGAGATATGCGGACACGTGCAAGGAGCTGGACAGGGCGAGGGGTGAGCTGACAGCGCTGCAGGATAGCTGTCATAAGATGCTGGGTATGTGACACTAGAGATAGAACTTCAATGTGTGATTGTTGGTCAGTTTTACCGTCCGGTAAAACTCAGCAATGGTATCGGTACGTTGCAACCGGCAGAATATCTTGTGTCGTTCTCATGAGGGTCGTGACTTCCCCGCAAAATTATTTCCTAGGGGAGTTCTATTGGGCAGATACATCGTGATGGGCACCCAGGTCCTTCCACGAAAGACACATGTCCTCGGATATTGTGGTCCTCAAACATGTCGGTTTCCTCACGATGTTTTCCTTCACCGCTAAGCGAGTGCAAATTCACACATAACTTGAATATACAAGTCATGTAATACTATCTACTTATATACTAGGTGTCATCAACACAGACTGAGTTGAAGAAGCTGGTGACAGAGGAGTTCTTAAAATCATCATAAAGTGTGGTTGGTGGTCTGTTTGTTTCGCTTACATGCCGCAACGGAGAGACAGATCAATTTGATTTTTTGTATGGACATAGGAAGGTCTCGAGAGTAACATAGGCTACTGACGTTCTATCGTCGTAAGCCGTTGGCTGACATTAGCATTATAATGACTGCAGTTGCAGATTACATTTCTTAACACAATATTACAGTTACTAGGTATTACATGGACAACATTTAGAAGCTCCTTTACCTTTTATGACCTAGAACTTTTAAAAATTCTTGAAATTTTCTGTACATCTAATCTGAAAATGACGATTGATCAATATCTAATAATTGTTTTTATACATTCCAGCTAAGAACAAGTGCTTAGAAGAGGAGCTATCAGAGAGCAAGGAGCGCTGTCGTGAGTTGGAGCGCGCCGGGACACCGCGACCACACTGGCATATTGCTGCTGACTTCATTAGTGGTGGGAGAGATCGGTGTGTATTCTTTTACTCTTTTATTTCTGCCCTCATTAATGGGGGTTGTTTGACTCTCCCACAGAGTCAGTGGGGGAGTTCTTGTAGCAAAATAAATCGAGATTTCATATTATCTATACTTTTCATCAAAGGACGATAAACTTCTCGTACGGATTAGCTGTATTTTTTTCGCGAGTTTTTAAAGTCTTAGAACAAAGTTGTTGCATTAGTCGTACCTTAAAATATAGGTACTGCGTTAGTAATCTGTACAATTAATGAACAAATTAAATAATAGTACAGATTGCGCAAAACTTTACGGCCATAGGCGCTAGTACTGCCTGCGTATAACGCAGCTATCTGCACAAAGCTCCGAGAGGTTTTTGCTTATAATTATATAAAATGGACATGTATACAAATTTGAATTTTAACGTTGATTTGAATTCAATGTTATGTGTATCTCTAATACGGGACCCAGTAACCCGAAATAAATGAATATCCCACCAAAACATTCTGTAAAAAACTAGCCAAGTCTCGATAAAGCTGCTAGTTTATCTCTAAAAAGTACCTAATTAAATCTAGACAAGGTCGTGCCAAGTCTAGGGTTCGTTACTGCGATTTCTATATTTTTATTGATATTTTTTTTATATAAACTTGCGCTGTAATCCTTTTTATGTGGTGTGTAGTTGGTACCAGCTGTCTGCGGGGCTGAGCTCGCAGGAGACGCTGCTGGCGCTGCTCAAGGAGCTGGGGCCGGCCGCGGAGAGCGAACACCTCGAGTACTTTGATGGATTGGTAAGTAATTACGATCTATCTTAGAACATCGTTATTGCTTACCATCAGGTAAACGATGGTCAAGTGCAGACCTGATTTAGTTAAAAAAAAATAAGCCACCTACTTTGTATTTTTCATATGAGTAGTATACAAGCCGGCAAACTTCTTGAGCCAAAGTAGACGTAGTGGGGGTAAAGTTCGCGCATGTACACTTCGGGACATATTTTATTGGTCATTGTTGGCGTTTGTAAAATATATCATACCAGCTATTTTTTTACCAGATCTTTTTTTTTCCTGGTGTCCTAAATACATTAAGGAACTCCGAGTCTTTGCTTTCTTTTATGATTCGTTTTACGGTTCCGACAGACGTTTTAGTTGCTTCTGCAGTCTTTTTTATAGTTTCTGTTCTTTGTTTTGTAGATCCTTGCTTCATGAAGCAATACACATCATATACCATTTTTCTAGCTTGTCTCTTCAGAACTGTGTTAAGTTTTGGCGGCATTGTCCAAAAAGTTTTTGGTAGGTAAATAGATAAACATAATATAACAAAAAAACAAAGTAACAATAATACAATAACAAACAAACTTTAACAACAAAACTTCTAAACTCGGAATAGCCTATTGACACTGCACGCAAGTGTAGTCAGATGCTAGCGGAACATGCGCGCAACGCGGGGAACAGGGGCCAACTGATCGGCCAATCACGGAGACGCGTGCCGACAGAATGCCCCCGCGCACCTCTCTTTCCACCAACGATACCTTAAAATTGTCTACTGCGCACTCAAGGTCATGGCTCAAGAAGTTTGCCGGCAATTATATACTTCCTAGATAAGATATTGAATCAGGCGTTATTTTGCGGAAATCCGTTGTAGGGTAAGGTTGCTCAAGTCGTACCGCAGCCTAAGTCGTACCACGACAATATCTTGTCTGATTAACTCAAATTGCGCTATCTATCGTCGTCAATCTGAACTATTTAGTCTACCGAGCGAGCGTAAACAAGAGGGCGGCCGGCTGACTTCGTAAAGAAAAAATATTTAAAAAGTAAGTTTTTTGCACAGTTTTCATTAGAATTTTTGTTTCATTTGTAAGCTTTTTATGGGCAGAATATGGTCTTCACCAAGTTTCATTGATATCGTCGTTTTATAATACTAATAATATTATAAAACTCGGCGGTCTAAGCGTCTGCTTTTTATCCTGACGCCTGGTTCGAATCTGGAACTACACCAATGACTTGTTTTTTAAGTTATGTATTGATTTGCTCTCGTTTAGTAAATATATCTTCCCAAGAGAACTCCCCTAGCGAAGTAATTCTGCGGAGAGTCACGAGCCCCAGTCATGAGGAAATACTTCAGTTGTGTATGTAATTTAAAAAAATAAATTTAAATTGATAGATGTCAATATAATTATTAGTTGTACCCACATTTTCTGAGTACACATAAAAATTTAGTTATTTATGTACCCTTAATAAACGACAGTCTAGTCTAGAGTCTATAATGGTGATTGTATTAGTATAGTTCCCGTAAGGCATGATTAAATTTAGTTGTAATAACCGGCTAGCACTTACGTCAGTAATTAGGTATGTCGAAAATTAGCTATATACCTATTTTAAAAGCCGGTTATTACCTACAACTAAATCAATAACGGTGGATTAATTGATACACGAGCTCCCTTATTTTAGTTAGTTTTAGTTTATTCTTAGACAAACTTTATTGAAATTCTAAAGTGACATTTGAAGTATTTTATTGTAATAATCAACTGATCTACCTATCTGAAGTAAAGGCAATTTTTTTTTATTACACAAACTGACTTCCTTGCAGGGCACTGACCCCAGCGTCGCCGCGTACCTGCGCTGGAGCGGGCGCGTGCGCAACCTGCGCCTGTCGCGGCGCGAGCTGTGCGTGCTGGTACACGATATCTGGCGGGGGAAGGAGGCCCGCCGCCACCTGCCCATGGGGGACTACCTGGCGCTATACTTCGAGGAACGGTCCGTGTTTAACAAATGTTTTATACGGTACATTTATTAGCAGACACACACACACATTACTCCATGGCCAGTTCCACTTTCTCCAAGTTTAGGATTTTTCTCGTGGTCCCATAAACAATACCCATATGCTGACATATGACACATATATATCCACATAACTTCTTCCCGGAGAAGTATTATATGTCATTGAGTGAGTCAGTGAATGGAATTCAAGCTTCATAAAGAAAGTTCTTCTGTTAAAAGAAAACCTAAAATGGTTCGGAACAAAATGCATGATAGGTAGAGTGAATACAATATTTACAACATATATTTGTTATGTTCCCAGCTACCAGCAGCCATCGATGCGCGCGGAGTGGGCGTACAACCTGTGCGCGGGCGCGGAGCAGATGTTAGACGAACCCAGCGTCAGCATACTGTGGGGGGCACTACACGGGCTGCAGGCTGAGACCACGTACTGGGCGCTGCGGGAGCAGTGGCGGGCTCTGAGGGACGCACTGCAACTTGTAGCCCGGGATAAGGAGGTAGGTAGCAGGTGCAGGGTGTGTGTCAGCAGCCTGTGGGGCGCTTGGCAAGGGCTGAAGGCTGAGACCACGTACTGGGCGCTGCGGGAGCAGCGGCGGGCTCTGAGGGACGCACTGCAACTTGTAGCCCGGGATAAGGAGGTAGGTAGCAGGTGCAGGGTGAGTGTCAGCAACCTGTGGGGCGCTTGGCACATGCTGCAGGCTGAGACCACGTACTGGGCGCTGCGGGAGCAGTGGCGGGCTCTGAGGGACGCACTGCAACTTGTAGCTCGGGATAAGGAGGTAGGTAGCAGGTGCAGGGTGAGTGTCAGCAGCCTGTGGGGCGCTTGGCACGGGCTGCAGGCTGAGACCACGTACTGGGCGCTGCGGGAGCAGTGGCGGGCTCTGAGGGACGCACTGCAACTTGTAGCCCGGGATAAGGAGGTAGGTAGCAGGTGCAGGGTGAGTGTCAGCAGCCTGTGGGGCGCTTGGCACGGGCTGCAGGCTGAGACCACGTAGGTACTGGGCGCTGCGGGAGCAGCGGCGGGCTCTGAGGGACGCACTGCAACTTGTAGCCCGGGATAAGGAGGTAGGTAGCAGGTGCAGGGTGAGTGTCAGCAGCCTGTGGGGCGCTTGGCACGGGCTGCAGGCTGAGACCACGTAGGTACTGGGCGCTGCGGGAGCAGTGGCGGGCTCTGAGGGACGCACTGCAACTTGTAGCCCGGGATAAGGAGGTAGGTAGCAGGTGCAGGGTGAGTGTCAGCAGCCTGTGGGGCGCTTGGCACGGGCTGCAGGCTGAGACCACGTACTGGGCGCTGCGGGAGCAGTGGCGGGCTCTGAGGGACGCACTGCAACTTGTAGCCCGGGATAAGGAGGTAGGTAGCAGGTGCAGGGTGAGTGTCAGCAGCCTGTAGGGCGCTAGGCACGGGCTGCAGGCTGAGACCACGTACTGGGCGCTGCGGGAGCAGTGGCGGGCTCTGAGGGACGCACCGCAACTTGTAGCCCGGGACACAGAATACATCGGGATAAGGAGGTAGGTACACATGGGTTACAGAAACTATACCTAGAAACCAGCTCAATAACTTCTAACATCTGTAATCTTGTTTGTTTTATACTGGTTTTAATACCATTTCAAATTAGCAGCAAAAACTTATGTTGTCTTACAAAGAGTAAGTAATTTCAGATAAGAGTCTTATGGCACTCCCGATGTAACAGTTTTAAACTTTTTCGATGCATTACAACTGCGGTATTCTGATATATATGTACAATGATTATTGGGTTTCATAACAGCTTACTAAAGACCGGTGGATACCCGATAAATTGCATTTAACAAGATGTACATAGCTGGTCGTTAACTTAGTCCAACGCCTGACTTAAATCAGTGAGAACGGCGTGGCGTTTCTTTGAAAAAACTTATAGGATTTGCTGGTGATGTATTTTAGTACTATTTAGTTATACAGGATCCAAAATTTGTTTAATTAATGTGCGATTAAATTGTTTACCAAT
The DNA here is from genome assembly GCA_964023185.1 of Macaria liturata. Taxonomy (NCBI): domain Eukaryota; kingdom Metazoa; phylum Arthropoda; class Insecta; order Lepidoptera; family Geometridae; genus Macaria; species Macaria liturata. The sequence goes on along the minus strand of OZ026824.1, from coordinate 823,135 downwards.
ACCTTAATGTCCCCAGACAGTAACTGTAGAAGAGTTCGAGCGAGTATGCAAGGCTACATTCCCTCTGAAGAGTGACGTGGATGTGCGCAGCTTGTGTGAGGTGGCGCGCAGGCAGCTCAAACTGAGGGGGAATAATAACGAGCTGTGGCTTGACAAGCTGTTTGAAGAAGTAAGTTTTAAATTTACCAGCAGGAAAAAATACACAAATTGTTTTTGAAACAAAGCCTGACTTAGTCTTTGGCTAATAGAATCACGATTTCCTTTTTAATTAAAGTCAAAACAAACTGTCTTTAGCTAAGTATTTGATTTTCATTTATTCATTTAAAGACCTTGGCATGGCTACACTCAAGATAATGTTCCACTTGCGATATACCTAAGTTTGTGCCTTTGTAGTATAATCTGTATGTTGTCAGGTCCCGCCCCATCACGATGTGTTCTTTTGTTTCTTGTTTTTTTTTTACTCGTTAACGTTGGTTTTTTTTACGTGGGTACTACAGCCTGCCTGATGTTAAGCATTGTTCTTTTGTTTAATTATTTTGTAGAACTCGGAGGGCTTCCTCCGGCTGGACACGTGTCGCGAGCTGGCGCGGCAGCGTGCGGCGGCGCACGCGCGCTACGTGCGCGAGCTGCTGGCCGCGCTGGGGGGGCGGCGCGCGCGGGACACGCTCATAGCTGTGCCGGCCCTGCAGCGCGCTATTGCTATTGTGGACCCTGCTATAGGTATATTATACTAGGAGATATTGTGGAACCACTATAATTGAAACGAAAAGAAAGTTTATGAATTTTATGATATTATATTTTTTTACCCTAGACAGGGAGCCGTAGGAACACCTTACTACGACCACCTTTTTAAATTATGTGCGGATTTGTACTTACTTAGCGGTGAAGAAAAACGTTGCGGGAAGTCTTTAGAATCATAAAATCAGAGGCCATGTGTCATCTGTAAAAAGAACCTTTCTAGGTTCTTTCACAGATGACACCATGGTCTTATCTGCCCAGAAAAACTCCCATAAATATTAATTCTGTAAGGGAGACACCACCTTTTCTATTTACGAATGGAAGTCGAGAAGAAAGAGGATAAAATTTATAAGAAAATAAAATTAAAGTTACGTGTTTAATCATATATAAATCATGTCCCCAGACCACATCCGCATGGAACAGTACGTGCGCGCTGCATACGGTGACGCGCACACTGCGCTGGGCGCGCTGCCCCCCGCGCCGCTGCACGCGCTGGCTCGCCGCCTCGCCGCCGCAGACGTGGAGCGCGTGGGGCCGCGCTACGCACACCGCCAGCACAGGACTAAATAACTGCTGACCGATTGTAAACAGCGCCATCTAGCGTATACCACTGAAAACCCACTCCAGCCTAGTGTCACAATATAAAAAATAACACAGTAGGACGACGCCTTTGATCTACTGCGATTGATAGACTGAGAGGGTGGTCTCAAGTAAACAATATTTATAAAAAATATTTTTTATTGCAAATCAACATCGTCAGCAATATTATAATTAAAAAAATATTATGCCTTAATATAACAATGAAAACAATTTCGAATGTCATGTCAAAAAAAACAAAAATAAAAAACAACAATGTCAAAAATTTTAATATTAAAACTTTCGTGAGACAAACGCGTAAACAACTTACGCGATTTACACGTGAGTGAAAACCGTTTAGTTAATATATTGATAAAATGTCAAAAATAAAAAAAATATAAATGGGCCACTTGGTCAGTGGTTATCTAATAAATCTAGAGATTTATTAGATTTGAAATTTCTGTTGAACTTAATTACATACAGTTAAATAATTTGAGCCCAATGTTATTTTCAGCAAAAGAAAAGATCGACATAAATTATTTTTCTAACCTACGGATGTAATCCACAAAATCATCCGGAGGGACTTGTAATTCCCCAAAGCGATCACGGTTAGTGTCAAAAACTCTCAAGCGGATGTATAATTTTTTCTCATTTGCTTCGTCTGCATATAATGAGGCGTAATTGACTACTGATAGGCAGTCACGTTTGTGATTTTCCACACACCTTCGCAACAAATAACCACAGATATAGTGGAATGCATTATTTTCTGGAATATCGTATTCCTTTGTAAGGTTTTCTTTAGATGTTTGAGGTGGATTCTGCACAGAAGCTTGAGGTTGAGCTGTATTTTGCTTAAAATCCCTAAGTAGAAGTACCTATATTCACTCACACACCCACAAGATCAATTTAAATAAAATTTAAAACTCTGTTAATTAAGTTATCTTTATGGTAAGAAATAAATATTCTATTCTAAATTGTGTTAGTATGCTGTCAAAATCTTTGGTAGGTACAGTTTAGCGTCCGACAATTTGAGAATCTGGTGTAAAAAGCTTTTCCTGAAAGCCCTGGTGAATTGTATGCAAGTGGGTTCCTGACAATATCCACCAATCTGCCTCATGAGACCAAAGAAATTTTCCAAGCAAGCATTGTTAATTCTTCGTGTGAAAATGAAATTGTATCCTTCAGATCTCATATCGTCATATAACTGCCGAATTTAATTAACTGTTACGTTGAAAGAATTTATGAATTTAATGATTTTGGTTACGTCGCGGCCGTTATTTTTATTATAACTCTCATGCTATTAAGTAGAAGCTGTGATTTGTCTAGCAATTGTTCTTGCTCTGTAGTTCCCCTATATGGTTTATTGAAGGGTATTGGTGATTCAATGTTGCTTGAATATAATAAATCAAAGAAGTTGTTCATGGTTTCAATAAAATATATCGTACCATTAGCAGCTCTTAGAGTACCCGACGATTGGTACCTAATTATTTCAAGCTGCTACTACAGAATTGCTAAAAACTTGAAAGGCATACCGGACTTTTTGTTTTTGAAAACTATTTGGATGTAAGTATATGCGAATCTGTGATACGAGGAGCTGATCGCATGTATTTTATTTTGTCTTGTTCATACATATTTTCTATATCCTCTCACTGAGCAATTGTGTTTTCAAACGTATGATTATAATTCATTAAATTGTTACCAACGCATTTCATTAAGTGGGGCACATCAAATATGTAGTATATTTTGTGGTCATCAATCTCAAAACATGAGTTTTCTTTAGAAATTCCTAATCTTTTCGAAAATGCTAAAAAATCTGATCCTTGATCTGATACGAAGGCTCGTAGGTAAGGTCGGGTCGGGAACAGTGGCTCAGTCGGGTACTCTGACTCACGCCTATATTTCCTATACAGAGCAGCAATATCATCTGCCTCCCTTCTCTCATCGGTAGCGTTCGACACCCAAACTCGTACAAATCATAGATCCGCCCTCTCTGACGCCGATTAGAAGAGCCACAAATCTTTGCGTGTTTTTGTGGCAAAAAAAAATATTTCTAAGGTAAATTACATGAGTGTTTATTCATTCAAATATAATGTTTGGATGATTGGCATTATAATGATGGAAGGTGACGTTAATGCACTATCAAGTGGCATGGATTCGCTTCCCATTCGGCAAACTAGGTGAGATTTGTGGGCCAGTGAATTCAAAATGACGACGGCGTGTACAGTGGCTCAAATTTAAAAGGTACACAGTGACTCATAAGTCACTGTGTTTGGTAAAAGTACTTTGTTTGGTACTTTGTTCACTTCACTACTTTGTTTGGTAAAAGTACAATTAAATAAGTATAAGTAAAATTTTATAAGGAAATATGTATTTTAATGGCTGCAAATCTGTAAGCTCTTTTGGTAGTTACCTGTCAAAATGAGAAACAAACTTCTTAACCGAAAGGTAGGTAGGCTTGTTAAAAAATAATAATACCTATGTAATGATTGAACTAAATAAGAGTGATTGATACTATAAAATGCTTATAAACGTATCATTATTACTAATTTAAACATCAATTAGCCAGCTAATTCAAATGTTTGCTTCTCATCGTTATAGATTTTTAATATTTTCAGGGTTTTTTGGATTGTACAAATAATTGTAATTTTAATTTTTTTTTCCTTCTAAATGCCTTTACGTCGTCTATTATATTACTTGATTAGCATAGGAGTAAAAATTAAACAATTTCAAAATTGTAGATCTTGAAAAACAAAGAAATTATACCTACTATCAAAAAATGGATCTCAAGTGTTAAGGTTGATCTTAATTGATTTTATATTATAAGTTTTATGAGTGACTGCCAGGAGGAATATATGACTGACGTAAATAAATACTAGTCTAAAGAGAATGATTATTTATTTATTTATTTATTTATATATGCTATACACAATACAAAATTACATTTTAGAACTTATTCTAAAAGAAATGAATTGTGTGACCCTGTTGCTTGTTTAGTTTAGGGCATTGCACTTTTCTTACAATATCAACTTAAACACTATTTTACTTAATATACTAATTTAGTTACTTACATGGCTAAATACTTAATAATATCCTTTAAAAATTGTAAACATTATGTACATAGTTTTATGATAAATATAAATATGTATGAGATCTGTTATCTATGACATTATATTGCGATATTCTTACATACATTATATGTATATAATTTTGTTGCATACTTACAATATATTTATTCTCTATGAGATCAGTTACTTACATTATTAGGATCTTTAAATGGAATCATCTTGTAGGAATTCATCTATTGAGTAATAACTTTTTTTTAATAGGAGATTTTTTAATTTGGCTTTGAATGTTCTTTCTGAGGGTTTATTTCGGATATCATGTGGGAGTTTATTGTGTATCGTAATGGTCATATATTCTGGGCCTTTTCTGAATAATTCTAACCTGGGTACGGGTAGCAGTAATTTGTTTGGTCTTCGGGGATTGCTATCGGAAGTAAAAAGATTTCTGTGTTGTCGGGTGAATAGCGCGGCTTCTAAAATGTAAATGGATGGAAGTGTGAGTATTTTCAGGCGGATGAAGTGAGGTCTGCAAGTTTCTCTGGGTCTGATGTTAACTATTATTCTTATAAGTTTTTTTTGTATGATGAGTAGTGATTCTGCATCTGTGCTGTTTCCCCATAGTAGTATACTTACTATATTTTAACCATGAATAGGCGTAGGCGTAGTAAGCGGTTATTGCAGTTTCTGTGTTAGTGTTGATTTTTAAATTTGCCAGGGCGTAAACAAATTGGGATAGTTTAGATTTGATTTTTTTAACATGCTCCTTCCAGTTTAAATTTGAATCGACTGTTATCGGATTAAGTAAATACATTTAACTGAATATAAATCATAGTTTTAATTGAATAATATATTGGCCGAGCCACTGTGTACTACAGGGTCGAGTCACTGTAGACCAGTAGGTACACAGTGGCTCATTTCCAATTTTTAAAAAACATAATCTCACACGTTTTATATTTTCCTTATTAGAAAAGTGATAATGCGGGAAGAAATAATAATAACCAAAGTACGTTTTGTGTGAATTTCAGATCGTAGCTTTAACTTTTTCTTCATAATTTCAACATCTGAAAAAATCCGAGTCACTGTTCCCGACCTGACCCTACATTAAATCCAAGCTGTAGAAGACGTTAGGCAGGGCTACTGGAAATAAAAGAGAAGCCTATAGGTTATTTCCAGTTTGATGTTATAGGTACCTCAAAGCATTAAGGGAAAAACAACCCCTTTTTTTTTTTTTTTGACCCAGGAAAACCCCTTACAGGTACCACCCAAACCCCGGGGAGGGCGGATGGTTATGTGGGAGTCTCCGCCCCACTCCATAAGGGCGGCATACCCACTAAAAACCTGGGGTGTTCTACCTCCGCATCGTTGGTCCAGGGCCACGAGAGCGCGATGCATACATCCGCAGCCCTGGTGATGCTGGCCCGGCATCGGGCCCCGCCTCGGGGAGCTTCAGCTCAACCCTCAATGGACGACGTGTCAGAACACGGGACACGTCGTGCATCCTGTGAGGACTCATTCTAGGGCAACAGGTTCCCCGACCTGCCACCCAGAGCCCCCAGGAGTCAGGCAGTCGCACGCCAAAGCGGCCGCCCTCCTCCAATGCGCCCTCTGCGCACGGAGTTCGGTTCCCGTGTCGCCGCTACTCGGCCGGTACACCGAACTCCTCTCGCCTCTCGGCGACCACCTTGGGTGCTCTTAAAGAGCACCCAGCTCCACTTACACCGCGAGGTGAGGCGTGCTCCACGCCTCGGGCCCTACAACTAGCCCTCTCGAAGGGGAGGTATAGGCGAGGGCCCCCACTCGATCGAACGTTTGGACACAGGCTAGCAAGATCCACCGGACTGTGGAAGTTACTAACCTGTGGACGGGGTGCACCAGGTTTCCCCAACTAACCCCAAATCACCATATGGAGAGATGAAATTAGTTGGGCTTACCCAACGTGAAGGTAGTCCGATCATCGCACCCCAAAAAACCTGTTCCTGTTCCTGTTGACCATCTAGGTACCTACTTCATGTAAGCCTCATATTTTGTCTTCCTTAGTGTTATAGAATAAGTTTAATTTTTGACTCATCTTTGCCATAGGAAGGTACCTACCTACATCATAGCTAAACTTGATTTACTTAGATGGCAAACAAATGGTCTTCGATAAATATCTATAAGAGAGTTGGCTTGTGTAATACATTATTAAGGCCACGAAATTTCACCCGAAAACGCTTTGCGCTTGGAAAAATGCCTACAGTTGCTGTTTCGCATGCAATTCCACGCCGTATTAACATGACAGCAAGGTCAAGCATCGCGCGCATAGATCCGGCCGACGAGCCTTGTCCACACGCAATCAATTTTGCACAACTTGAGCAGTTTTGCAGACGTTTTTGACGAAATAAATTCATATAAAATCAGCAATTCAGAATATTCTCATTATGGTTCTATACTCCTCTTAATAATAGCATTACCTTTTAGATAGAATTAAATTGGTTTAAATTTCTATAGGTAAGTACTTACTACTTTTGGAAAAAATGATGAAAAATATTTCAAAACAACTATTTTTCAAAAAATAAAACTATCGAACGAATTATACGTACGAATTAATCGTGTTTTGGCAATGATATTATATGTACAAGTACCTACTAGATTAGTAGATATCGCGCCAAAGCTTTGACACCGCACATATTATGGCCACAGTCATATGCTCAGCTAACGTCAATTCAGTGCTCAGTGTAACGCCAACCGAGTAGGACACAGTGACATGCGACAAAAACGATCGTCAAAATGGGTAAATGCGTAGTGAAAGAGTGCGATTCAAGGTCACAAAAACATAACAAATTAATGGGAATTACTTTCCACACGTAAGTTCATTGTGTATGCATTCGTAGTAACGTAAATAACGCAATAATTAAAATAAAACATCCAATATTGTTATTTAGGTTCAGTGTTACCACTAAAAAATCGGTTTCGTTTTCCCACATTAATGGGAGAATTTAATGGAATAAGTTACTTTGAATCCTCTGATTTTAAATACTTTTGCATTAATATAATTAAGAAATTTTTGCCATCGGTGTTACCAGTAAAGCGATTTTGATTTTTCCCACTTATTTGGGAGTTTAGTTAATTAAATAATGAATGACGGAAGTGTGTGCCAGTAATATCTGTGAATAAAATTTCGGCAACGTCTGTAATATACTCAATCATTACGAGAAGTATTTTATTATACTAATTAATGTTATTTCATCATCGTAATGTGTAATCATCTTAAAATTGTATTAAGTTCACTTAGAATGATCTTTTATTTGTTTTTTTTAGTGTACCTAAAGATCAGGAGCGTAAGGAGGAGTGGATAAAAAGAATAAGACTATTACGCAAAGAAACCGACTGGTTACCATCTACAGCTACCGTTATATGCTCGAAACACTTTAGAGATCAAGATAAGATTCCACCTAAGCATGATAAAGGTCGTATTCAATTGTCAAATAAAGCAGTTCCAATGGTTATTGTAAGTACCTATTTCTCTATGTGAAAATGGTTTGTAGTCTGTTCGTTGTTCTGTGTTTTCTTAAGTCATTTTTTTTAGGATGAAACCAAATCACCTTTGGAAATGGAAGTTGATTTAAATGTGGAAACTGATGATGAAATGCTCGAAATATTAGAAACACCACGAGAACATAAAATGAGAAAAACTATTAAACGCTTAAAGTTTGTATCATCGAGGAGATTAAAATGTATAAAGAATTTAAGACAAAAAAATAAAAGGCTTCGTATTAAAAATAAGAAATTGTCGGACATAACGAAAGAATTAAAAAAGCAGCGCTACTGAAGTGAAGAAGAAGAAATGCAATTAAATATTAATGAAGAAATGTGTGTGCGATAATTCACAAATATGTTAAGATAAGATTGTACCACGAATGTAAAATGTTCACCTTAAGCTATAAGAAAGAGAGTAAAAGACAATTCTACAACAAACTTATGTTACACAGCGGTGTTTAATCACTTTAACACCCTGCAGTTTAATATACAATAACGCACAATAACGCACTTTTTGTTTTTATTTCTATCTCCTACATAACTTGTTAATATCTTAGATCTTTATTATTTACTACCTATTTCAATAAAAATCTGCCTTTTATTCATATCAAAATCCATTTACTACAGCCTTTTCTAAATATTTTCAATGTAAGTAGGTACATACACGCTTCCGTTACAGTTTTATAATAGTATAGATTGAAAGTTTTATCAAATTCTGTTCAGAATATATAACATTAATCACACCAAAGCAATTAAATACATTTATTCGTTCATTTATTTTGGGGAAATTATTTCTCGCCACTGGCAACTCTGTCCGTTTTCACGCCAGCAATGTCTTGTCTCACTTCTACAGTAATTAGTTAATGACTGGAAGAAACGAGACAAATATAGTTTACTTTGGCATAATGTATCGGTTTCAAAGCTACGTCTTTTGAACTATCAAGTGGTTACGCATTTCTGAGAATCGTTTGTTGTCAATTTGTCATTACTTCTCTAGTATATGTAAGTAAGCTCACTGTGTTTTGGCGTCTTTTATTGTCTTAACACTGAATCAAAATTATATAAACTGAAAAAAATGGAAGCTCTATCCTATAAACTTCTATTTTATTTGATTTTTATAAAATGTCGATTTCACATAATATCACCCCGCCTTAAGGCAAAACAATTTAAATTCTTGAATGTATGTATCTATTCTTTTTACAATGTGGTTTTAAATATAGTTGCGCCTTTACGATTGCACTCAACTTAGGGGATAAAAATTGATCGCAACCTTTCAAAAATTGTTCCTCGGTAATATCTTTATCTTTTTCAGTAATAGTTTGTAACTTATTTCTTGTTAGGAATAATTGTTTTCTGAGTCTCTTTTTTCGGGGAGTGTGACAGTCAATCTTGCTGGTGTCTGAGTACTACAATCCTTGCCTATGATTTTTTTTTAGTGCTGGTCCGTTGGGCAATTCGTGATGAAGGGCCCGCTAATTCATGGTCTATTTGGGTTATTTTCGAGAGTAGATCCAATTTTACGCCACTTAAAATTGGAGCATCGGTCTGTGTATGGATGGACTCTTTAGTTGGTAGAAATAACGTTGGAATAGCTGTTTTCTTCAAGGATTTCTTCCCGTACATACCATTCTCAAAATGCATGCTGCAAAGATATATATTTTTTAATATTTCGAGAGCTTTTCCAAGTAGATCCGGTCTTCTACAAGCTTCCACCCATAATTTACATCTGAAATATTAAAATACAACACAAATTAATAAATACCTAATAAAAAACTGACGTCGAATAAATATAAAATTGATGTCCGCTATCTAGGATTTAAAATAACGGTGGCAATTTTCGTATCAAACACCCCAATAAAACTTAAAATTTATACCCATATCAAATTGTTAAAAAATGTGGTCCGCCATCTTGGATTTAAAAAAGGATGGCATTTACGTATTTAAGCAACCCAATAAAACTTAAAAGTGACACCCATATCAAATTATAAAAAAAATGACGCCCGCCATCTTGGTTATCAAGAAATAATAAGCACTCCAGTTGACACCGATTATCTTTTAGTAAAAAATTACGTCCAGCATCTTGAAATTTACCCTTATTATATAATAAACAAGTTCATTATCTTGAATTTGGAATCACATATAGCGGTCGGCCCATAACTCTAGCGGTGGCCGATACGTGGTGGGGATTGCTGCGCATGTGTACTGTCGCGCACACAATACATAATATGTATATGTAACTATTATTCTGGACTCCAATATCTTTTTGTTAAATAGAATTATGCAAAATAAATAAAAAAAAACTTTTAATCAAAAACTCAAATTTACAGTGTTGCTGTCCGAATGACTGAGTAAAGTTAAAGTAGTTTCGTCAATCTCACTTTAGTTTTGTTTCATAGAATCAATTAATTCGTTAGATTCCTTTTTTAAAAAACAATTCACGTCATAAACCATTTTCTTTACCTGTCTTTTTAAAACAGTATTTGTTCTTCTAATCTAGGGGTGCGGGTTCCATTCGCGCATAACACAAGTAATTATGCATGTTAAAATTTGTAATTACTTGTGTGGAGTCTGGTCGTTTCTATGTATAATAAGTATGTATTTACAAAAAAAGTATATAAGTATTTTATCCGTTATCGAGTACCCATGATACAAGCGTAAGCTTAGCATGGGGCATGATGGCGCTGAGTGATACGTCTTGAAATATTTATTTATTTATTTTATTTGTTTTAGGCATATTTGCTTTAGTCACAAACAAACTTAAAAGTCTAAATTTAACAAACAAATTCCAACTTAACAAAAAACAACAAAAATTAACAGCAATAACAATAAAATTAATGACGCGACTGTACCACGGGATGTGCGCGGGGTGTCGTATGTATGAAAGCGACTGGAGAGCCAATCAGCACTCCGCACGCCCGCCCTTCATCCCGCTAGCCCCCTTCAGGTACCTTATTTTGTACTTCTGCGCAATAACGGTCACCGCTAGAGTTAGTTGCCGCGGCTTATATCTACCTATTATTTTGAGATTATTTTCATTATCAACATTTCAGTAATGCTTGAAAGTAGTTATAATTTATTATAAAAATTGAACACCTAATAATATTAGGTATAAAATATATAGCATTTTCAAACATTCATTACCTGTGCCGTTCGGCCGTCGCCATTTTGTCAGCGTTATCAACATCCCACGACATTATAAATAAAATATATTATGCGCTCGACAATAGGAAATCGTTATTTTTTTTACCTTTCTTCTGTGCGTGGAAGCTGATGGAACCGTAGATCTTTATTTATACGAGATGAAGACTTGCAATCTCTCACAGAACACATCGTATGCACCATTTTAAGAAAAAAATAAAAAAACAGATACGCGTTAGCCCTGAATGATGTGTCCCGAACTACTATGTATGTAACCAAAGAATACCTACTATTACCCTTTTAAAAAAGAAATATTTATTCACAACTTATAAAACATAAAGTAACTCTAACTGACTAATAGTATATATTTACAAGTCTTAAACATAATATTAAAATATATAATATACCTAAAATAAAATATGAAGTAAAATAAAACAAACAAAAATTAATCAAAGAGCCCACCCCAGATTGCTCCCGGCGCAAAGGTTCCCATTACGCTCGCCGCGTTGCCACGTTGAATCGCGATGGCTAACCCTTGCACCAAAAATGATCCAGAGCGGGTGTCTCCCGTCTTCTCGTTAATTCTTCGGCCTAACTCCCTGACGAAATCTTTAGCGTCACCACTCCAACTGCCCATGGTCTCTACGGCAACCGGAACAAAATGATGGAGCGTTTCCAAGGCAGTATATTTCTGCTTTTTGCTTCTGCAGGCGTCCTCGGCAGCAGCTGACGGTGAGTGAATGGTACGACTCAGGTGACTGGCGGCAAAAGTGCAGACACAAGTTGCGTCCCAAAAAAGTATGTAACAATGTTGTGTTTGCATTTCAGTACTAGGGCTACCACAAGTTTGCAGAATACCACAACGTTTGTGTAGGTATATCGTCATTACTCCTCTCGATTCGATACAATGGCACCACCACTTTCATACGCAAAAACTTTCGTCAACTAGAAACGTCGGTAAGATACGAGCAAACCGACGTTAAACTATGTTGTACGAATTGGCTTGGCAGTATGAGTGGAAATCGACGTTAGATTTGTCACAAATACTTTCGTAGGCTGTCGATTAGTAGGCTTTGGTAATGCAATAAACCGGTAAAATCGACATCTTAGTACATAGTTCATTCCCATCACTATGCAAACAGTATTTGTAAGTTGTCACTGTCAAAAAGTACAGGTATTCTTTGCAGATGAGCAATTTGAGGTCATTGGCAGAATTGCGAAGTTATATCTACGCAAAAGCCATAAAAAAAAAAAAATGAGCATGGTGTGATTTGTTTGGTTTGTTTACATATCCAAATAATTATTTTAAACCAATATTAATTAATTATAAAATAAAGTATACCATATAAAATGGCTGAAGGTGACATAATAGATTCAGAAGAAGTAGACAGAGATATAGTCGAATCTGAGGTACTAGAACAGCAATTTACCAAAAAGTTTAAGCTGCTCACAGAGACAGCAGTTACTCTGAAAAAAACTTATGTACACAAATTACACGCCACAAAGTAAGTTTGTCATTAATATTTTAAACCTAGTGTAAAGATTTTGTTGTCGAAATTAGTCAATCAAACAACGTGTGAATAGAACTTATTATTCAAATCATAACCTCAAAATTATCATATAATCCAAAACAATACTTGTACTCTTCCTAATTTTAATTTTCAGATCACTAAAACTAGCTGTTAGCTTAGCAGACAACAGCATAGAAGTCTATGAATTAAATAAAACCTCTTTAAACCGCATTTGTCGGCTGAGTGGACACAGTAAACCTCTGACAGAGGTAGTATTTAGCCCAAACGAAGATAACTTGCTGTATTCTTCAGGACAAGATAGTGTAATCAAGCTGTGGGACACAAGAACTGGAGGAAGCTGTGTTCAAGAGTATAAAGGTCACTTTCAGGTTTTATTTGTATTTCAGTTGTGATAATTCAAATATTCTCCTTTTTCTTATTTACCTATCTCTTATAGAGGAAGTCATTGTAGCTCAAATATTTAAGTTGAATATTCATACAGCAACTGTATAGTAGCCCTAGCTGTAATTATAGAGAAAGATTAATCATTATTGTTCAATATCACATTATCATATCATATTCTTGTCATGTAACTATGTATTTCATCAATGTAACTATCCAACAACCAGAAAGTCAGATAAGCAACATAACTAGAGTTATTACCAGCACATAATATAATATGTATTGACAAAGAGACCCCATTATTAATTTAAAACAGTTGTGTAGCATTGTTGGATGTTCATGAAAATCTTCTTATGATGGCTATTTAAAGTTTTAAATAACTTATTGTATCATAAAAAAGTATATAAGTATTATATCCGTTACCTAGTACCCACACACGACACAAGTGTTTGCTTAGTGTGGGGCTAGATGGCGATGTGTGCAATGTCAGGAATATTTATAATAATTTCAGATGATGATGATCAGCTGAAGAAGCAGTATGAGTGTATGGACATATCCTGCAATGGGCGGGTGCTGTGTGCAGGGAGCCTGCTGGCACAGGATGATGCCTACCTGGTGTTCTGGGACAGCCGGAGCAATAAGCCTCTCGGAGGGTACTGGAACTCACACACTGATGACATTACACAGGTACATAAACATGTAAAGAGGGAAAACTGTATAGATGTACTAAACAAAATGAGTTACACTAACCTAACTAAACTCTATCTAAACTATACACAGTATAAACATTATATGTAAAAAGCATGATGGTCTGATTGGTGTGAAGGAACAAACAAACTATCTTTGACTCTTACATTATGGTCCCTTTGACATATTTATAAACTCAAAACAAAATGTTGATGTAGAACATGTATAGGAATTCAAACCAATTTCAGTTCAAAACATATCAATTTATTGAAACATGAACATAAAATAACCTCTCATTGGTGTAATGGCTAAAAAAACTTGAAATAAACTCACTAGATGTAAGTTACTCTTGAGATCCAGTGATCAGTAAAAAATATTACTTGATAAATTTTATACAAATCCAGCATACTTTTTTTTTAATTTGCTACCATCAAATGACGGCAATGAAAATCATTAGCAAAAAAAGATTTTTTTTAAAATAAATAATTATATTATATTGTTTATTGCATGTTCTTCTTTGTAGACGTATGAAACAGTGTGTATAACTTGTATTATGTATTCTGTGGTATAATATAACCAATATACAACATTGCACCTAACAGTCTATTTTTCACTAAAAACTTTTAGGTTAAATTCCACAAACAGAAGACAGAAACCTTAGCATCCGGCTCACTGGATGGACTTCTCAACATCTACAACATCTTGGAGCCAAATGAGGATGATGCCCTCACATACTCCCTGAATGTGGAGAACTCTGTGGAGAAGATATCCTGGCTGGATGAGAAGCATGCCGCCTCCATCACACAGTCCAATGATGTCCAGGTGTGGGATGTGGAGAGTGGAGATGCGGTGAACAGCTTTAGCAGAGATAAAGTTGCCAGGAGTATCAAGGTATGTATGAACATACTATATAATGCTATTTTGTATTTTTTTTTTGTAATAGTAGAGTTTTGGTTCATAACATTTATGTATTGTATGTGATTTTGGATTAAATATAAAACTGTGTAAGCATTACATGTAAATGTAAATAAAACTTACCGGTAGGTAGTATCCACAATAGGTTTTAGTTGTAATAATTGCAGTCCATTCAAAACCAAGCCTAGGGTAGGGTGTATCTTAGTTTCCAAAATCTTAATTCAAAAGCCTGTTATTTCTGTATGTTGCATAATAAACAAACATATCTTTTTGCATTTTTTTTTATAATAACATATTTTATCCGAAAACTCCAGAGATCCCGAGGCGATGACTGTTACTTGGTGGACATGTTCAGTACATCAGATGACACACAAGTCTTACTGGCGGGCTCGTATGGAGGGAATGGGTGAGCTTTTATTTACTTTATGGCCTAAAATTAGACACTAGTGATTTAGGGAATTTACTTTCATCATCAAAGACACTTTTGCTTTAATCATAATAGTATGATAGTGATACTATATGTTACTCATAGTTTGTAAAAAAGCACGTATAAACTGTATCCTATAAGAACTGGTTAGGCAAAAAGATCGCGTTTAAAGTGTCATCATCATCATCATCATGAGCCCACGGTCGTCCCCTTCTGGACATAGGCCTCTCCCAAGGCACGCCGCTCAGCCTGATTTTGTGCTTCTCGTCTCCACCTTTTTCCTGTTATCTTCATGATGTCCTCGCTCCACCTAGTGGCAGGGCGCCCTACACTACGCTGGCCGAGCCGCGGTCTCCACTCCAGAACTCGCCTACCCCATCGGTTGTCGGTTCTGCGACAAATATGACCGTCCCATTGTCACTTCAGCGTGCTTATGCGTTGAGCTATGTGTATTCAAAGTGTAATTGGTTTCTATTCGTAATCTCAAAGTGATATAAGCTAATTTGTATATGTACATCAAAACAGCTGAGACGAGTCCCTGAAAACCACTAGTACTAATATATAATTCTGTATGTTTCAGAGACACCCTGAGATCAGTGAGTGTGTCTGGCAAGAAGCTGCATCCAGCCACCAACTTCACACACAACAAGCAGACAGTCCGGTGCAGCTGGTATGATAAGGAAGTGAGTAACGAAAAGTTCTTAAATTATAATTTTCTTCCGTTATCTAGTACCCATGATACAAGCGTAAGCTTAGTATGGGGCTAGATGGCGCTGTGTGATATGTCCTGAAATATTTATTTATTTATTTATCAAGTGAGAACGGCCAATTCTGGTGTCGAGTTTCTCAAGCTGCACTAAGGGTCTCTGAGACAGCTGAACGATTTCTGAACTAAGACAAACAGCCTACAATTTAAAGTAACTTCCAACCTATGGAAAATGGAATGCCACAAATTGTAAGATACTTAATGAGTTATGCAGTTTTATATTTTGTGATTAAACAACCTTTTCATAACCTGATTCAAAATAGGTGTACACATTAGTAACAATAATTGCACAACAAGATTTATTTATATGTATGTACTTCTGAGATTTTGACTTGACTTCAAAGAAACTTTTACAAAACACAGACACAAATAACACCATTATTTCAAAGTTGGACATTATGGGAAGAATATATTAAACATCAACGGACGAAGACTATTTTATGGACATGGAAAAACTAATTTAGCAATGTGTTCTTGTTGTTATATAAGTATTTCCATTTTAATAACATTTGAAATTTTGTTTTGAAATGAATACTAAATGAATTACCTACTAATTATTAACTGAAGCATGTGAAATAAAGGCTATTTTTATTTATTTTATTTTACTTCTGAGATTAATTAATTTTTAAATTTATTAATTTTCCAGCGTGAGCTGCTATTAACTGCAGGCGAGTCCGGGTTGATAAGCGTGTGGAGTACGAGCGAGAGAGAAGACACAGAGCCATCACGCAAGCTGTCCTCTTCACTCAACAAACTCAGCGTCAACAGACATAAACCTTATTGACACGGAATACAGCTCATTTTGGTATAACAGCTCTTTTATTACCTTTCAGTACATAAGGAAGAGATGATTATCTATTTCTACCAAAGCTTAGGTTATTTTTTTTAAGTAGTCCCATGTGAATCCGGGAAAAACAGTAGTTTATTTTGTTAAATCGGGTCTAAACTATTTATTCACCAAATTTTATAATTATTGGTTCAGTCGCAGCGTAAAAATGGAACAATCATAGCCGATACCTATGTGATGGTAAAGTCGTTGCTGACTTCAATAATTTTGGAAAGAGTTTCTGTGGTTCCTGAGATTTTCTATAACAAACTCACAAATACACACTTTCTCATTGTAGGTAGTAGTGTAGGTAGATAATTTGTGAAACAAAAAGTTCAATAGTTGATACTAAATTAATTTATGATAAAACCTAGGGGCTATAACGGCACAGTGTTCACACAAAATAAAACAAAACTTTGTCAATAACATAATTTTTATCTTTATTAAAATTTCAAAATAAATTCTATAGTATAAATAAATCGAATAAAATAATTGTACATTACGGCGCGTCACCGTAACAATATTCCGCTTTAATAATAAAAATAAATCAATCTATAATAAGTCTTATGTTATTCGAACACTCGTGAGCAGATCATACATTCAGATAAATACCTAACTATTATTATACACTACACAATTTGGACAGTCTTCTAACATAAAGCTCTCCCGTTCACATTCGATCAGCAAAGTAATGATCATCATTCTGTGTTATATTTGATGTCTCCAAAACATGTCTGTGATACTTTACTCTATACGATATTTCTGAATAATAAAAACTGCAATCTCTCACGTTTGTGAGAGCTGCAATCAAAGAGTTTTGTGTATATCCGGCGTTCTAAACAGATTTATCGTAACATGCACAAATAAAGTCGCTAAGTCAAACACAAACTGAAATTTCGCAAGAATCAAATATTTTCAATACCCAAAGTACATTAGAAGTACATTTATAAATAACGATTTTGTACTCAAATAAAAATATTCATTAATGGTAAGATTGGTAAGACAAAGATAGCTTCTCAAAACCTTAACAATGTACAATGGTAATATTACAAGACTACAACAATATGTACAGAACACTCGCTCAATCTCATAAACATCGGTAATATTCGAATAAATCTCGGCTACCAAGTCTTCTTTTTATGAAGACGAAAGATGTGATCAATAAAAATTTAAGACACTATGTGATATTTGTCACATATAATAATTTTATTTTAGTGTATTTTTTATGATGCAACATAAATAATGATTTAGGACAACTTTATATTTTTAAATAACAAATCGTGACAAACAAAACAATTCACAAATCAAGAAAAAAAATTGATCTATGATATTCGATTTTATTCGAACATTCCAATACTGGAAGTCAAGTATACTACTGCTATATTTGCTCTTTTCTTTTTAAAATAAGCACTAAATAAATTTGTCATTTCTTAGTGTTAGCCTCAAAAATTATGTCTAAGTGTAAATATAATACGATAACTATGAGCAAGCAAATTAAACAACATTAGTTGCAAGCAGAAATCAAATTAGTTGCTGAAACAAAAATTTCACAACCATCAATAATTTTGTCCCATTTTCCTAAAATCTTATAATTTATTGAATCAATACACATTGTAGTGATGACGTCACACTCAAAGAATGCAATATATATTATACATAATGTATACTTACCAGAACCGAACTTGAGTCGTTGACCTTTCTATTTCTATCTCTGTTGTTCTCATGTAAACTAATTGCTGGCAATATTTTAGACAATAACAACATAAGATAAGACGTGTGATTATTTTCAAACTGGCTTAATTATGACACCGAGTTAAAAGTAAACCTAGCATTCACAAATCACATTAGAAGACAACTCCAGGTCAACGACCGAAATTCATAGTGTTACTTCATATCGTGTGAAAAGTGGAGAATATTGGTACCGTCCACCAATTTGGGGAGTGATTTTTGTTTACTGTCGAGATCCTTTCCATTAAACTGCATGAAACTGAGCGAGTGAGGGGTGCGCGGAGGAGGGGAGGAGGAGGGGGCGCTCACGACTTAGATGACTGGAACATGATGAGTCTGAAACAGGATAAAGTACAAAAGTAGTACATTACTTATTGGCTACTACAGAAGATTCATACTGCTTTGAAATGTGGTGCTGGAGGAGGGTGGAGAGGATAAGCTGGACGGAGAAGAAGACCAATAAGGAGGTACTGGGCATGATTCAAGAACAAAAAACAATACTGACCACAATAGAGAACGTAGATGTTTGGCCACCTTATACGACATGACAACTTTATGAAAACCATTGTCGAGGGGAAGCTAGAGGCACGAAGAGGAAGAGGAAGGCCGAGAGGGACAAATATCGATCAAATCAAAGAGAAGGCAAGCGTCATGTCGTATAAGGAGGTCAAGGAATTGGCCGAAAATCGAAGAGAATGGCGCACACTCCACAGACAAGAGCATCGCTCTTAAATTTTGAATGAATGAATTGGCTACGAGTAAACGCATCTCACCGCAATAACACTGAGGCGCTGCTGTAGCTTTTATTGCGTAAGAGATTGGCTAAGTCTAGTGTAAAGAGTTATCAAACTATTCTAAGGGCTTTTCACATAGCCTAACAGCAGACTATCGTACAACATATATTACAATCAGCAGGGATCTACTCTTTGGTAATCGCACGCGAATACACACCGCTAGCTGATATTCCTTCCTACCTTTTAAAAAAATGTCTTTATTCGACTTTCTTCGATCAGATAGCTGATCTATGAGCATGTTTGGAGCTTTTTTTCGTGTAAGTGTAAGCTCTCCATTGACTTTAGTCTCATTCTAGATATAGGTTTCTGTTTTTGTTAAATTACATAAATAAATCACATTAGTAGAGTAGAGTAGTACCTGAAGTGTATGGCCTTGTTGGAGAGCAGGCGGTTGGTGTCGGCGGGGTCCTGCAGCGGCAGCGCGGCGGGCGGCGCGTCGGGCGCGTCCTCCCGGTACGCGTGCGCCTGCACGCGCGCCGCCAGCGCCGCCTCGCCGTACGGCCCGCGCAGCACCACCCACTGCAGCGGCAGCGGCGCCAGCGGCTTGCTCTTCAGGATCAGCTGGGGAATCATACGACATGCTGATCCGCCGGTACGTAGCGAAAATACATAGAACATGGCAATTTTGAAAGGTTGTTTAGCATCGTTCCAAAATATCAAAGATGTTTGATGCTGTCCGCAATGGAACAACATTAAATAGGCAATTTTTTAAAAATAATATTTAATGTAGTATACTTGCAACATATGTATGTACTCGTATGAACTAACAGAAGACATAAACAGTGTTTTAGAGCTGTCGCTACTACTTCTGTATTTAAACTAATCGTAAAGATCGGCCACAATCAAAGCTAGCGACTGCTGGATCAAATGATGTTCTCGCTTTAATGGAGAATTAGGAATACCACGAATAACGAAATTGAACCATGAATAGCTAAAGTGAACCATGAATAGCTAAAATGAACTATGAATAGCTAAAATGAACCATGAATAGCTAAAGTGAACCATGAATACCTAAAATGAACCATGAATAGCTAAAATGAACCATGAATAGCCAAAATGAACCTTTGATAGCTAAAATGAACCATGAATAGCTAAAGGTAACCATGAATAGCTAAAGAAAAAGAAACCCACGAACCTGGTAAGTGATCTCCCTGGTGGAGCTCTGCGTGGGGTCGCGCTGGTGCTTGTTGATGTACGCCTTCACCACCCACTGGTGGCCGAAGGCGGCGAACCGAGATGACTCGTAGTACAGCTTGTGGACGAACTCCTCCGTGCGGTACGGCTTCAACTGCAGGTCTGGGGAACATAGAAACCGGTAAAAGAGGAGAATATATAGTCCATTTTTCTATCTGTCTAAGCACGTAAAATATAAGTCAGGGAAAACAATGGGAACATACTCTAAACCTTTCAACGTTCACTGTAATGTAGATATGTTTGTATGATAAAAAACTTGTGAAACTCAATAGTTACTATTTTGCCTTCTTTCACTGGCTGGGATTATTACCTAACAATGGACACTATTGGACACTATAAAAGCTTTACGAAAAATATTCTGGATTAATTCATAAATCATAAAGAAACGTGTCTGTCTGTGTGAAATAGAGAATTACAAATTCAATAAGAGGGATAGGTACCTAGAGCATGCACTTCTTCGGGTATTCGTTTACGTTTAAGCTTTCGTCTGTTAACATACCTCTTCTCACGACGACCTACGGAAACACAGCGGTTGTCATTTCTTTGGCTAACTGTATTATTTTATTACTTATATTCAATACTTAGTAATCTGTATG